>NC_069437.1:39591625-39718297 GCF_026875155.1 Cherax quadricarinatus | reverse complement strand
TAAACAAGTGGTGTTGCTATCTTCGATGATCTCGTGCAGCTTATTCTGGTTGACAACCTGCTGGAGTCTGTGGGACCAGAGGTTAGAATCTTTCTGCAGGATCGTGACTTAACCACTGCATTGGAGGCAGCCAGGATGGCTGATTCCTTTGAAACTCACCGCTCCTTGTCCGAGCGGTCCCATCTCTCTTTTCAACAGCCTGGCATGAGCAGAGACCGTCAACCTTGGAGGATAAAGTGCCAGCCGAAGGGAGAACGTCTACGTCAGCCAACTAAGTCACCTGGTGAGCCACGCTTCTCAACTTATGGCCCACCTGGTGAGAGACAAACCACTCAACACGGTGCAACTCGTCAACAGTATCCAGAGAGACACCAGCCAGAGCGACACCAGTTGCAACGTCAGCAGGGAGTTAAGAGCAAACCTGTCGTCTGCTTCCTATGTAATAAAGTAGGTCACATCCATCCCAATTGCCCCCACAAACCCCAACCCATTGGGAAAAATCTATAATATCCCTAGTAATGTGTCCCTGAAAGAAGTAGAGAAAGGGATGGCCCCTTATTACTGTCAGAGTCGTGTTTCCCTTCAGGAAGACTCAAAAACAACTAAAGTCAAAACCTTTAGAGATACTGGAGCATATTGCTCACTTATAAGAGTGGGAGTACTTCCCCTTTCCAAGAATACCTCCCTGCAATCCTCTGTTTTGCTGGAAGCATTCGAAGAAGCAATATTTTCTGTCCCTTGAATAGAATTTATGTACAGTGCAAATTATTACACTGGATACTTGACTGTGAGTGTATCCGAGGGATTCCCTATGAAAGATGCCATGTTATTACTGGGTAATAACATTACCACTGCTAGTGTATGTCCTGAACCCATAATGTTCAATTCTTCTCTGAGGTTGGCCATAACTCGGGCAACCTCCCAAGGGTTGTCTGGTGAGAATGCTGACCTATCCTTGGACAACTCTGATCTTGGAATAGCCAATTTGTTTTACGAGGGAAACTGGCCAGGGCCTCGTAAATTAAGTGAACAGATCCAGATCAAGCCTTCCTATTCGAAGGTTGCAGGATTGCCAGATATCTCTGTTTCCATGCCAGAGGACTATCCTTCCGAGAGGAGCAAACGAAAGGACCCTTCTTTGAATTTCGTTTTTCAGGCAGCCATGGGTAAATCCTTTTCAGATCATCCGGTCAAGTATGAACTTAAAAACGACTATTTGATCTGCACTGAGACTGGTAAGGAGTTAGACGGCCGGCAATTGTCTGACAGGTTAGTAGTTCCAACAAAGTTCAGACCTCAAATATTGAATATAGCTAGCTCATAATACTTCATTAGGAGGTCACTTAGGAATTACTGAAGCATTATATAGAATCACAAAAGAATTTTATTGGCCAAAATTAAAGCAGGATGTGAAGAATCATATCCGGTGTTGCCAAGAATGTCAGCAAGTAGGGAAACCTGGACATTCCATTAAACCTGCACCTCTTCAACCTATACCTGTTGATGGAGAACCTTTTGCAGATTTAATTATAGATTGTGTAGGTTCACTAACCTAGGTCAAAGTCGGGAAAACCAGTATTATTTACCATTATGGATAGAGTAACTAGACACCCTGAAGCAATTCCCAAGCACATTATTAATACTAAAGGCCATTCTCAAGGCTTTAACCAGATTTATTTCTTGTTTTGGCATTCCTAAAACTATTCAAAGTGATCAAGGTACTAACTTTAAAATGCAAAGCAAACCCCGAGAATTTAAATAGGTTTGGGGAAAAACCAAAACTAAACCACGGGTAAACAAACCTCAGCCCAAGGCGGGGTTGGAAAGGGTTCCCCAGACGTTAAAAACCCTATGAGAAAATTTTTTCATGCCTTTTCCCCAGACTGGGATGAAAACACTACCTTTTTTTTTGTTTTCAAAAGAGAAAAATGTGCAGGAGTCTACCTGGGAAGTCCGTTTTTGGGTGATTTTTTGGGGACAAGTTCGAGGTTTCCCCTTCGGGTGCTCAAAGGGAAAGGTGGGGTGGGAGAAGGGCGTTAGGGTCCAAACACTCCCACAAAAACCCCCCCTTTAAAAGGGTTTCAGGGGCACGTCGAATTTCCAATTGCCCCCAAATTTGGTGGCCCTGGAGCACGGTTTCCCAATGGGAGGTGGGAGCCAATCCCGAAACCCCCTCGGGGGGGGAGTGGGGGATGCCCAAAAAAATACGTAAATTTTTTATTTTTGGGGCTTTTACACACCCCCATTGACAGGCTAGTCCCCCCAACCCCGAAAAACCAAATGCTAAAGGGGTTTACGATGGGGCCCCCCCGTTCAATTTAATTACCCCCGGTTCATCAATGAGAAGATGGTTTTTTGGGAAAAAGCAGAGGTTGGGGTGGCCCCCCAAAACCCCGCCCGTTTTGTCCTTGTCATTCCCCCTTCTAGAGTGGTTGAAGGAATTTGGTTTTTCTCTCTGGTGGCCCTTTTATTCTGCCCCTTTCTTACCGTGAAGTGCAAATAATACCTATTTTTGTACAAATGTATTTATTACATACTTCCCGTTCTAAAATTTGGGGAAGGAAAAAACAAGTTTTTCCCAAATGTTTTATTTTTTTCTCCCCTTTCCCCCCCAGGATAAAAAAGGCCCCTTTTGGGGCTTTAATGGGTTGTAATAGTAGCAATAAAAAATTTTCTGATTTAAAACTCCTGGAAGCGAAACGTTGCCACAATAAATGTCACATTAGTTGACTTTTTTGTCCTTTTATTTAAAAATATAAATTATCGGAAAGCAATAAACTAAAAAGGGTCCCAAAAAAAATTACTCGGAAGTCAAAAAATTTTGCAAGGGTTCCAATATAAATTATTGGGGAAGTCAATAAATTACAAGCGTACCAATATAAATTACTTGGAAGTCAATAAACTGAAAGGGTACCAATATAAATTCTCGGGAAGTCAATAAACAAAAGGGTAAAATATAAATTACTCTGGAAGTCAAAAAAAACCAAGGGTCCCAAATATAAATTACTCTGGAAGTAATAAACTACAAGGGTAAAAAAAAAATTTCTTGGAAGTTAATAAACTAAAAAGGGCCAATAAAAATTTAAATCTAAGTCAATAAAACTACAAGGGTACATTAAAATTACTCTGGAAGTCAATAAATACAAGGGTGCAATATAAATTATCTGGAATCAAATAAAAAAATGGGTAGCAATAAAAATTTTCTCTGGAAGTCAATAAACTAAAAGGGTACCAATATAAATTACTTGGAAGTCATAAACAAAAAAGGGTTTAGAAAAATTTAAAAATTACTCTGGAAGTCAATAAATACAAGGGTACCAATATAAATTACTCGGGAAGTAAATAAACTACAAGGGTACCAATATAAATTACCTAAAGGGTTTTAAAAAAATAAAAGGTACCAAATAAATTACTTGGAAAGTCATAAACACAAGGGTAGAAATTTTAAAATTACTCTGGAAGTCAATAAATAAAGGGTAGAAATAAAAATTTTACTCTGGAAGTCAATAAATACAAGGGTAGAAATAAAAATTTCTCTGGAAGTCAAAAACTCAAGGGTACCCAATATAAATTACTCTGGAAGTCAAAACTAAAAGGGGGTCCCCAATAAAAATTTACTCGGAAGTAAAAAAAACTACAAGGGTACCAATTTTAAATTACTCGGGGAAGTAAAATAAATACAAGGGTAACCAAAATAAATTAATCTGGAAAAAAAAGTCAATAAACTACGGGGGAGCAATAAAATTCCGGGAAGCAATAAACACAAGGGTACCAATAAATTTATCTGGAAGTCAAAAAATAAAAGGGGGTACCAATAAAAAATTAGTCTGGAAGTCAATTAAACACGGGTAGCAATATAAATTATCTGGAAGTCAAAAAAACTAAAAGGGGTTTAAAAAAAAATTTACTCTGGAAGCAAAAAATACAAGGGTTCCAATATAAATTCCCCTTGGAAGAAATTAAACTAAAAGGGGGTACCAAACATAAATTACTTGAAAGTAAATAAACTCAAGGGTGGGGTTGGCAGCAGGTTTATGAAAACCTTTTTTCAGCACTGTACGCCCCTCAATGGCAAACTAGTTGCTAGGGTTGAAGATGGGCCCCCTTTCAATTAAAACCCAGGTTCCAGCCAATGAGAAGTTTTTTTTTTATAATTACAGAGGTGAGGGGGTCCACTCACTGCTCCCCTTGTTTTTTTCCCCATTTTTGAGCGGTTGAACACGGTCGCTCTCTAGTGGCTTCTATCTGCCTTTGCTTACCGGGGTTTGGCAAATAATTTACATTGTTGTAGTAGTGTATATAGTGTAATCTTCTTTTTTAAAAAATGGGAAGGTTAATGAAATTTAAAAGATTTTCTGCTGTGTTTTTTTGCCCCCTTTTCCCACCCGGGATAAAGGCCTTTGAACCCCTGGGTTGTAATATGGGGGCCTTCCGGGTTTGGGCTGGACTTAGAGAATGGGTTGACCCTCGGGTGATGCGGGAAAGCAGGAACATTGTGTAGTTGCGTTGGCATTGCTTTGCTTTCCCAAACCTTTAAAAAACTTTGCAGTCAAAGCCTTGCTAGGCAGCCTTGCTATTGTATTTGTTCAAACAGCTCGCTACTAGCTTGTTGGTGTGCTACTTCGTACGGTCAATTTGTGTGAAGATTCTGCAGTTAGCTTCGCTATTGTGTATCCCCTTGCAAGTGTAGGGTTTTCTGTATTGTATTATGCATAGCTAAGCTTTTATCCTGCAAATAACTTACTTTTGGGTACAAAATTATGCAGTTGTACGGCATAGCTAAGCATGTTCTGCAATAAGGTTAGTTGGGGATTCTCATATACGTGCATAGCAAAAATTTTATACTTTTGGGGTATGCCACCATGAGGAGTCAACTCGGGTTTGTCGGCTAACTTTATTTAACTTGCCTAAATTTTCACTACAGCGTTTTTGGAAAATTTGCTTGTGCCACTGGCATTGATTACGAATGCACTCTCACACTGCAAAAATGCATTCACCATCACCAAAAACTTCGGGAAAGAGGAGATGACACATCAGACTCCTCCCTCAAAGGGAGCCAGTAAAAAAACTCCGTGTTCCCAGGAGGAGTGAACCCCCAAGGAGCAAAACGTCAATCTGGCAGCATGGTCAAAGGCAAAACAGCAGCGTTGCCTTGGGGCGAAAATTTTTCGCAGCCAGGGAACAGAGGGCATTTTCCCAAAAAAAGATTTTGATAGGGAAAAAGAAAAGAAGGAGTTTTCACTTTTTTAAATGACTTTTTTTAAAGAAATAACTTTTTACCCGTTTAAAATTGGGGCCAAACCCAGAAAAATTTTTCGAAGCTTTCGAAAATCGGCTCGAGGTTGTTGGGGGCCCGGAAAACAGCTTGGGCATCATTGGTTCACAAACATTTTTTGGCAAGGCGAGGAATTTATGCAGTGTTAAATGACCTGTTTTTTTCCTTTTAATAAAGTTTTGAGAGCATAGCATGTACCATGTACCATAAGTAAAGGAAAATTTTCAAGTTAGGCAACGACATTTTGGTCAACCCCTTGGATTTTTGGACAGCAGACCAAAGCTTTTACCAGCGGGTAAAAAAGTGGTGTTGCTATCTTCGATGATCCGTGCAGTTTATTCTGGTTTGAAAACCCCTGCTGGAGTCTGTGGGACCAAAGGGGTTTTAAAATCTTTCTGCAGGATCGTGACTTAACCACTGCATTGGGGCAGCCGGGATGGTGATTCCTTTAAAAACTCACCGTCCTTGTCCGAGCGGCCCCATCCTTTTTTTCAACACCCGGGCCTGAGCAAGCGTCAACCTTGGAGGAAAAGTCCCGGGAAAGGGAGAAAGCCCAGCCAACAACACCTGGTGAGCCAGCTTTAAAATTATGGCCCCCTGGGGAAAAAAAACCCCCACCAACACGGGCAACTCGTCAACAGTATCCAGAAGACCCCAGCCAGAGCGACACCAGGAACGTCAGCGGGGGAGTTAAGAGCAAACCGTCGCCCCGCTTCCTATGTAATAAAGTAGGTCCCAAATCCATCCCAATTGCCCCCCAAACCCCAACCCATTGGGAAAAAACTAAAATTCCCCCTAGTAAGTGTCCCTGAAAAAAGTAGAAAAAGGGGATGGCCCTTATTACTGTAGAGTCGTGTTTCCCTTAGGAAGACTCAAAAACAACTAAAGTAAAAAACCTTTTAGGATACGGAGATATTGCTCACTTAAAAAGATGGGAAAAACTTCCCCTTTAAAAAGAATCCCTCCTGCAATCCCTGTTTTTCTGGAGCTTTTCGAAAAGCAATATTTTCTGCCCCACCGAATAATTTTATTACAGGAAATTTTTAAAACCGGTCGTTGGGGGTTTCCGGGGGCCAAAAAATCCCTTATTACGGGTAAAATTACCATGCTGTGTATGTCCGAAACCCAAAAAATTTCAACTTCTCAAAGGGGCTTTAACTGGGGCCCCCTCCCAAGGGTTGTTGGTGAAATCGACCTTCCGGAAACTCTGATCTTGGAAACCCAATTTTTTTACGGGGGAAACCGGCCGGGGCCCGAAAATTCTAACAGATCCAACAAATTTCCTTTTAAAGGGGCAGGATTGCCGAATCTTTTTCCCCAGCCAGAGGGCATCCTTCCGAGAGGACAACAAGGACCCTTTTTGAATTTCGTTTTTTCAGGCAGCCATGGGTAAATCCTTTTCAGTACCGGTAAAGTTAAACAAAAAAACGATATTTGATCTGCACTGGACGGAAGGGTTAGACGGGGGGCAATTGTCTAAAAGGGGTTAGAGTTAAACAAAGTTCGACCTAAAATATTGAATTAGCTAGCTCAAATACTTCTTAGGGGGTCACTTAGGAATTACTAAAGTTATATAGAATCAAAAAAGAATTTTTTTGGGCCAAAAAAAAAAGAGGATTGAAAAAAATAAAAACCCGGTGTTGCCAAGAATGTCAGCAAGTAGGGAACCGGACATTCCCAAAAAACCCGCACCTCCAACCTATACCCGTTATGGAGCCTTTTGCGATTTAATATAAGGAGGCAAAACCTATTCAAAGTCGGGAAAAAAGATTTTATTTTCCCTAGGATGGTAAAAACACCCTGAAACAATTCCAAGAATTTTAAATACTAAAGCCATTTCCAAGGCTTTAAAAAACCGATTTATTTTTTGTTTTTGGGATTCCTAAAAAAAATTCAAAGGTTTAAGGTACTAAACCCCAAACTGCAAAAACACCGAAAAACTGGGTTTGGGATAATCCCAACTTTTCCCTGCCTACATCCTCAGTCCCCAGGCCTTGGAAAGATTTCCCTCAGGGGCGTTAAAAAAAAAATTTATGAGAACTTTTTTTTGCATGCTTTTCCTACAGATGGGATGAACCTACCTTTTTTGTGTTTTCAAAAAGAGAAACTGTGCAGGGGTCCCCCCTGGTTTAGTCCCTTTGTGCTGTCTTGGGACAATGTCGGGCCCCCGGGTCTAAAGAAAGGTGGTGGGGAAGACGTTAGCTCAACCTCTAAACCCGCCCAAAGGTTGCAGGGGGGCACGTCATTACCCCTTTTCCAAAAATTTTGGGGGCATGGCAGACGGTTCCAAAGGGAGGGGGGGCCTAATCCTGAACCCCTCGGGGGAGGGAGGGCTGCAAAGAGTAGTAACCTTTTTCGGCGATGTCACACCCCATTTCAGGCTACCCCCCAACCAGCAAAACCCCAAATGCTAAGGGTTGCGATGGGGCCCCCCCTCGTTCAAATCGACCCAGGGCCAGCCCAAGAGAAGATGGTTTTGGGAATCGCAAGGGTGATTTACCACTCGCCTGGCTGCCTTGTCATTCCCCTTCAGAGGGGTTTAAGCATGGTCTGCTCTCTGGTGGCTTCTATTCTGCCTTGCTTTTCCTGAATGACTAAACCTATTGTTGTACAAAGTGATATGTGTCAAACTTCTGTTTTAAAAAAGGTGAAGGAAATGCAAGTTTTTTTTACTGTGTTTATTTTGCTCCCTTTACACCCGGATAAAAGGCCTTTTGGGAACTCCGGGTTTAATGTACAATATAAATTACTTGAAAAGCTCCTGAGAGCGAAACGTTGCCACAATAAATGTCACATTTGTTGCACTTTTGGGCCTTTTACTTTCAATATAAAAATTTCTCTGGAAGTCAATAAACTACCAAAGGGGGAAACCAAAATTTAAATTATCTGGAAGTCAATAAATTGCAAGGGTTCCAATATAAATCTTGGGAAATCAATTTTACAAGCGTACCCAAATAATTACTCTGGAAGTAATAAACTGAAGGGTACCAATATAAATTACTCTGGAAGTCAATAAACTCAAAGGGACCAATATAAATTACTCTGGAAATCAATAAACTCAAGGGTAACCAAAATTAAAAACTTGGAATCAATAAACTACAAGGGGAGAATATAAATTACTCTGGGAATTAATAACTACAAGGGTACCAATATAAAATTTCCTGGAAGTCAATAAAACACAAGGGTAGAATTATAAATTACTTGGGGGGTCAATAAACACAAGGGGAGCAATATTTAAATTATCTGGAAGTCAATAACAAATGGGTAGCAATTTTAAAATTTTCTGGAAGTCAATAAAACCAAGGTACCAATATAAAAATTTCCCTTTTGGGAAATCAATAAACTACAAGGGTAGCAATATAAATACTCTGGGAAGTCAATAAACTACAAGGGTACCAAAATAAATTCTCTGGAAGTCAATAAACTACAAGGGTACCAATATAAATTACTCTGGAAGTCAATAAAATACAAGGGGACCAATATAAATTTTTTGGAAGTCAATAAAAATACAAGGGTAGCAATTAATTATCTGGAAGTCAATTAAACTACAAAAGGGGACAATATAAAATTACTCTGGAAGTCAATAAATACAAGGGTGCAATATAAATTTCTCTGGAATAATAAACTAAAAAGGGTACCAAAATAAATTTCCTGGAAGTCAAAAAACTACAAGGGTCCAATATAAATTACTCTGGAAGTCAATAAACTCAAGGGGACCAATATAAAAAACCGGAAGAATAAACTACAAGGGTACCAATATAAATTACTCTGGAAGTCAATAAAAAACAAGGGGAGCAAATTTTAAATTACTTGGAAAGTCAATAAACTACAAGGGGACCAAAATAATTACTCTGGAAATCAAAAACTACAAGGGGTACCATATAAATTAGTCTGGAAGCAATAAACTACAAGGGTAGCAAAATAAATTTCTCTGGAAATCAATAAATAAAGGGTACCAAAATAAAATTTCTCTGGGGAAACAAAAAACTACAAGGGACCATATAAATTACCTTTGGGAAACAAAAAAACTAAAAAGGGGACCAACAAAAAATTTCTCTGTAAGTCAATAAACTACAAGGGGAGTGTGGCATGGAGTTGAATTTTTTTAGCACATGTACAGACCCTCAATGGCAAACTAGTTTAAGGGGTTGAAGATGAGGCCCATCGTTTTAATTAGTACCCAGGGTTCCCGCCAATGAGAAAAAAGATTTTTCAATTACAAGGTGGTGGGTACCAAAATCCCTGCCGCCCTTGTCATTCCCCCCTTTTAGAGTGGTTGAAGCAGGTTGCTCTCAGTGGCTTCATTCGCCTTTTCTTTCCGGGGGTGCACTAAAACCATTGTTGTACGTAGTGTTATAGGTAATACTTCTGTTCTAAACTGGTGAGGATAATGAAGTTAAAAATTTTCTGCTGTGCTTATTTTTTCCCTTTACCCCCCAGGATAAAAGGCCTTTGAGACTCGGGTTGTAATTGGGGGCCCGTCCGGGATCTGGAGCGGACTTAGAGAAGGGGTTGAGCCCGGGGATGCTGGAAGCAGGAACATTGTGTAGCTTGCTGTCTGGCATTGCTTTTTCTTTTTCCCAACCTTTACAAACTTTGCGCAATTGCCTTGCTATGGTCAGCCTTGCTATTGTATGATTTTTCAACAGCTCGCTACTGCTTGTTCGGGGGTGTCACTTCGTACGGCAACTTTTGTGAAGATTTGCGTTAGCTTGCTATTTGTATCCCCCTTGCAAATTATGTGCGTATTCGTAGTTTATTATGCATATAAGGATCCCGAAATAACATTACTTTTTTGGGACAAGTATTGCAGTTGTACTGCGCATAGCAAGCAGTTCTGAAATAAAAGTTTATGTTTGGGGGGATTCTGCAATAGAGTGATAGAAATAACTTTTACATTTGGGGGATGCCACCCGGGTCAACTTGGTGTCGGCATTATTTATTTAACTTGCCCAAAAATTTTCACTACAGCGTTTTTGGAAAAGCTTGTGCCACTGGCATTTATTACGAAAGCACCTCACAGCTGCGAAATGCATTCCTGATCACCCAAAAATTAGGAAGAGGAGATGACACTCAGATCCCCCCTCTAAGGGGGCCAGTATAAAACTCCAGTGTTTCGCAGGGGGAAGATATACACCAAAAGGGGCAAAACGTCAGTTAGGCGCAGTGTTGTCTAAAGGCGAATCGCAGCGTTGGCACTTGATTGGGGGAAAATTTCTGCGCAGGGAACAGAGGGGATTTGCCCGGAAGAGTTTTGGGTAGGGAAAAGAAAGAAGGCAGTTTTTAAAACTTTTAAATGACTTTAGTTTACGAAAGCGTACAGTTGTTCCCCCGTTTCAAAGAGGCGAACCAAACAATTTTTTTGAAATTTTGAAAAATCAGGTCAGGCTTGGGGTGGCCGGAAAAAGCTTGGGTCATTTGGGTTTACACAACATTTTTTGGCAAAAGGGGGGAATTTTTGCAGTGTTAAATGACCCCTGATTTTTTTTCCCAAATTTTAAAGTTTTGAGAGCTATGGTATCCATGTACCCAGCTAATAAGGAAATTTTTTCAAGTTAGGGAGACGACAGCTTGGTCAATCCCTTGTTGATTTTTTTGCGACAGCAGCCAAAGTTTTACCAGCTGGTATTTAAAAACAAATGGGGTTGCTTCTTTGAAAGATCTCGTGCAGCTTATTCTGGTTTCAAACGTGGAGTTGGGGCCAGAGGTTTTGAATCTTTCTGCAGGATGTGATTAACCAGCATTGGAGGCAGCCCGGATGGCTGATTCCTTTTAAACTCACCGCTCCTTGTCCGAGCGGTCCCATCTCTCTTTTCAACAGCCTGGCATGAGCAGAGACCGTCAACCTTGGAGGATAAAGTGCCAGCCGAAGGGAGAACGTCTACGTCAGCCAACTAAGTCACCTGGTGAGCCACGCTTCTCAACTTATGGCCCACCTGGTGAGAGACAAACCACTCAACACGGTGCAACTCGTCAACAGTATCCAGAGAGACACCAGCCAGAGCGACACCAGTTGCAACGTCAGCAGGGAGTTAAGAGCAAACCTGTCGTCTGCTTCCTATGTAATAAAGTAGGTCACATCCATCCCAATTGCCCCCACAAACCCCAACCCATTGGGAAAATCTATAATATCCCTAGTAATGTGTCCCTGAAAGAAGTAGAGAAAGGGATGGCCCCTTATTACTGTCAGAGTCGTGTTTCCCTTCAGGAAGACTCAAAAACAACTAAAGTCAAAACCTTTAGAGATACTGGAGCATATTGCTCACTTATAAGAGTGGGAGTACTTCCCCTTTCCAAGAATACCTCCCTGCAATCCTCTGTTTTGCTGGAAGCATTCGAAGAAGCAATATTTTCTGTCCCCTTGAATAGAATTTATGTACAGTGCAAATATTACACTGGATACTTGACTGTGAGTGTATCCGAGGGATTCCCTATGAAAGATGCCATGTTATTACTGGGTAATAACATTACCACTGCTAGTGTATGTCCTGAACCCATAATGATCAATTCTTCTCTGAGGTTGGCCATAACTCGGGCAACCTCCCAAGGGTTGTCTGGTGAGAATGCTGACCTATCCTTGGACAACTCTGATCTTGGAATAGCCAATTTGTTTTACGAGGGAAACTGGCCAGGGCCTCGTAAATTAAGTGAACAGATCCAGATCAAGCCTTCCTATTCGAAGGTTGCAGGATTGCCAGATATCTCTGTTTCCATGCCAGAGGGACTATCCTTCCGAGAGGAGCAACGAAAGGACCCTTCTTTGAATTTCGTTTTTCAGGCAGCCATGGGTAAATCCTTTTCAGATCATCCGGTCAAGTATGAACTTAAAAACGACTATTTGATCTGCACTGAGACTGGTAAGGAGTTAGACGGCCGGCAATTGTCTGACAGGTTAGTAGTTCCAACAAAGTTCAGACCTCAAATATTGAATATAGCTAGCTCATAATACTTCATTAGGAGGTCACTTAGGAATTACTGAAGCATTATATAGAATCACAAAAGAATTTTATTGGCCAAAATTAAAGCAGGATGTGAAGAATCATATCCGGTGTTGCCAAGAATGTCAGCAAGTAGGGAAACCTGGACATTCCATTAAACCTGCACCTCTTCAACCTATACCTGCTGATGGAGAACCTTTTGCAGATTTAATTATAGATTGTGTAGGTTCACTACCTAGGTCAAAGTCGGGAAACCAGTATTTATTTACCATTATGGATAGAGTAACTAGACACCCTGAAGCAATTCCCAAGCACATTATTAATACTAAAGCCATTCTCAAGGCTTTAACCAGATTTATTTCTTGTTTTGGCATTCCTAAAACTATTCAAAGTGATCAAGGTACTAACTTCACTGTCAAAGCATTCCATGAAGCATTAACTAGGTTAGGGATAATCCACAACTTATCCACTGCCTATCATCCTCAGTCCCAAGGCGCCTTGGAAAGATTCCATCAGACGTTAAAAACCATGATGAGAACTTTTTGCATGCATTTTCCTACAGACTGGGATGAATCACTACCTTTGTTGCTGTTTTCAATAAGAGAAACTGTGCAGGAGTCTACCTGGTATAGTCCGTTTGTGCTGATCTTTGGGTACAATGTACGAGGTCCTCTTCGGGTGCTCAAAGAAGGATGGATGGGAGAAGACGTTAGCTCAACACTCTACAACCCGTCTTCAAGGTTGCAGGTGGCACGTCAGTTAGCCAATTGCTCCAAATTTGGTGGCATGGCAGCACGGTTACCAATGGGAGGTGGGAGCCTAATCCTGAACCCTCTCGGGGTGAGGGAGTGGCATGCAAAGAGTACGTAACCTTTATTCGGCGCATGTACACACCCTCATTGACAGGCTATCTCCCCCAACCAGCAAACCAAGTGCTAAGGGTTGACGATGGGGCCCCGTCGTTCAATCAGTACCCAGGTTCCAGCCAATGAGAAGATGGTTTTGGCAATCGCAGAGGTGATGTGGCTACCACTCGCCTGTCTGTCCTTGTCATTCCCATTCTAGAGCTGGTTGAAGCATGGTCTGCTCTCTGGTGGCTTCTATTCTGCCTTGCTTACCGTGAAGTGCACTAATACCTATTGTTGTACAAAGTGTATATAGTGTACATACTTCTGTTCTAAATTGGTGAAGGATAATGCAAGTTTTTCTACTGTGTTTATTTTGCTCCCTTTACACCCAGGATAACAGGCCTTTGGGACTCCTGGGTTGTAATAGTAGCAATATAAATTACTTGATAAAGCTCCTGGAGAGCGAAACGTTGCCACAATAAATGTCACATTAGTTGCACTTGTGTCCTTTTACTTTACAATATAAATTACTCTGGAAGTCAATAAACTACAAGGGTACCAATATAAATTACTCTGGAAGTCAATAAATTGCAAGGGTTCCAATATAAATTACTCTGGAAGTCAATAAATTACAAGGGTACCAATATAAATTACTCTGGAAGTCAATAAACTGCAAGGGTACCAATATAAATTACTATGGAAGTCAATAAACTACAAGGGTACCAATATAAATTACTCTGGAAGTCAATAAACTTCAAGGGTACCAATATAAATTACTCTGGAGGTCAATAAACTACAAGGGTACCAATATAAATTACTCTGGAAGTCAATAAACTACAAGGGTACCAATATAAATTACTCTGGAAGTCAATAAACTACAAGGGTACCAATATAAATTACTCTGGAAGTCAATAAACTGCAAGTGTACCAATATAAATTACTCTGGAAGTCAATAAACTACAAGGGTACCAATATAAATTACTCTGGAAGTCAATAAACTACAAGGGTACCAATATAAATTACTCTGGAGGTCAATAAACTACAAGGGTACCAATATAAATTTCTCTGGAAGTCAATAAACTACAAGGGTACCAATACAATTTGCTCTGGAAGTCAATAAACTACATGGGTACCAATATAAATTACTCTGGAAGTCAATAAACTACAAGGGTACCAATGTAAATTATTCTGAAAGCCAATAAACTACAAGGGTACCAATATAAATTACTCTGAAAGTCAATAAACTACAAGGCTACCAACATAAATTACTCTGGAGGTCAATTAACTACAAGGGAACCAATATAAATTACTCTGGAGGTCAATAAACTACAAGGGTACCAATATAAATTACTCTGGAGGTCAATAAACTACAAGGGTACCAATATAAATTACTCTGGAAGTCAATAACTACAAGGGTACGAATATAAATTACTCTGGAAGTCAATGAACTACAAGGGTACCAATATAAATTACTCTGGAAGTCAATAAACTACAAGGGTACCAATATAAATTACTCTGGAAGTCAATAAACTACTAGGGTACCAATATAAATTACTCTGGAAGTCAATAAACTACAAGGGTACCAATATAAATTACTCTGGAAGTCAATAAATTGCAAGGGTACCAATATAAATTACTCTGGAAATCAATAAACTGCAAGGGTACCAATATAAATTACTATGGAAGTCAATAAACTACAAGGGTAGCAATATAAATTACTCTGGAAGTCAATAAACTACAAGGGTACCAATATAAATTACTCTGGAAGTCAATAAACTACAAGGGTACCAATATAAATTACTCTGGAAGTCAATAAACTACAAGGGTACCAATATAAATTACTCTGGAAGTCAAAAAACTACAGGGGTACCAATATAAATTACTCTGGAAGTCAATAAATTGCAAGGGTACCAATATAAATTTATCTGGAAGTCAATAAACTACAAGGCTACCAATATAAATTACTCTTGAAGTCAATAAACTACAAGGGCACCAATATAAATTACTTTGGGAGTCAATAAACTACAAGGGTACCAATATAAATTACTCTGGAAGTCAATAACTACAAGGGTACCAATATAAATTACTCTGGAAGTCAATAAACTACAAGGGTAGCAATATAAATTACTCTGGAAGTCAATAAACTACAAGGGTACCAATACAAATTACTCTGGAAGTCAATAAACTACAAGGGTACCAATATAAATTACTCTGGAAGTCAATAAACTACAAGGGTAGCAATATAAATTACTCTGGAAGTCAATAAACTACAAGGGTACCAATATAAATTACTCTGGAAGTCAATAAACTACAAGGGTACCAATATAAATTACTCTGGAATTCAATAAACTACAAGGGTACCAATATAAATTACTCTGGAAGTCAATAAACTACAATAGTGCCAATATAAATTACTCTGGAAGTCAATAAACTACAAGGGTACCAATATAAACTATTCTGGAAGTCAATAAACTACAAGGGTACCAATATAAACTACACTGGAAGTCAATAAATTACAAGGGTACCAATATAAACTACTATGGAAGTCAATAAACTACAAGCGTTCCAATATAAACTACTCTGGAAGTCAATAAACTACAAGGGTACCAATATAAATTACTCTGGAAGTCAATAAACTACAAGGGTACCAATATAAATTACTCTGGAATTCAATAAACTACAAGGGTACCAATATAAATTACTCTGGAAGTCAATAAACTACAAGGGTGCCAATATAAATTACTCTGGAAGTCAATAAACTACAAGGGTACCAATATAAACTATTCTGGAAGTCAATAAACTACAAGGGTACCAATATAAACTACTCTGGAAGTCAATAAATTACAAGGGTACCAATATAAACTACTATGGAAGTCAATAAACTACAAGGGTACCAATATAAACTACTCTGGAAGTCAATAAACTACAAGGGTACCAATATAAACTACTCTGGAAGTCAATAAACTACAAGGGTACCAATATAAACTACTCTGGAAGTCAATAAACTACAAGGGTACCAATATAAACTACTCTGGAAGTCGATAAACTACAAGGGTAGCAATATAAACTACTCTGGAAGTCAATAAACTACAAGGGTACCAATATAAACTACTCTGGAAGTCAATAAGCTACAATGGTACCAATATAAACTACTATGGAAGTCAATAAACTACAAGCGTACCAATATAAACTACTCTGGAAGTCAATAAACTACAAGGGTACCAATATAAACTACTCTGGAAGTCGATAAACTACAAGGGTAGCAATATAAACTACTCTGGAAGTCAATAAACTACAAGGGTACCAATATAAACTACTCTGGAAGTCAATAAGCTACAATGGTACCAATATAAACTACTATGGAAGTCAATAAACTACAAGCGTACCAATATAAATTACTCTGGAAGTCGATAAACTACAATTGTACCAATATAAACTACTCTGGAAGTCAATAAACTACAAGGGTACCAATATAAACTACTCTGGAAGTCGATAAACTACAAGGGTACCAATATAAACTACTCTGGAAGTCAATAAACTACAAGGGTACCAATATAAACTACTCTGGAAGTCAATAAACTACAAGGGTACCAATATAAACTACTCTGGAAGTCGATAAACTACAAGGGGGGAACAAAATAAACTACACGTGTTGTTTCTATGAATTTCATGAGAAAGTCAGTAAAAATATAATGGAAACAAACGACAGTATGGGTGGGGTTAGAACCCATGGCGAGTGAGTCGTATAACTCCAGGCCAGTAAAGTAACCCAGTGGCCCAGGAGACTACAATAAGATTTATCCAAACATGCTATTACGATTTCATCTGTCATGGTGACTGCTTTAAGAGGACGTGAGCTAGAGTTCGTCATGTCCGAGCTGGATGGAGATTCATCTGAAAAAAACTTGTATTTGTGGTCACAGTGGTGGCCCATGCTAACCTCCCTATGGTGTATAAATATACGAAGTTGGATGATCTTTTCCTAGCCAGCTGACCCAGTGGTTTACCCACTAACATGGAGTTTTTCGTCTCATTTGCCATGGATTTTAATCCCACCTGTACCGTACTTTGTTTTCGGTTATGTTATTCCGAATTCGTGAGTTATGATGAGTTAAAATGGAATCCTGAACTACAAGGAGATCGCAACAAGCTAGAGTGAGAACGCAATAAACTACAATTAACTAAATTAACAGCTCAATAAACTACTCACAAATGACGGAAAAAAATACTAAAAAACTCATTAAATCAGAAGAATATCAATAAACTTGACTGGTATCTTCATTTAATAAAGAAGGTACCAGTAGACAACAAGCTGACTCATTTAACCGCAGGGAAACATCAGTGTATTACAGTGGAAATAAGTCACTGTGTCTGACTTTTTTGGGTTATCCCAGGATCTCTACACATATGCTGCTATGTATGATAATTCTATGTAACTGTATTTGTGTATACCTGAATAAACTTACTTACTTACTTACTTACTTACTTACAGTGGAAACTTACTGAAGTACAGAGAGTTAAGGAATCTGGTGGATTTTTTTGGTATTACTGTATACAATGTGTGTTAACTATGTATGTTAGTGGAGCTTATGAGAGAATACCAGGGGAGATGTGTGTGTGTCTTTGTCTATATACTATGTGAGGTACAAACTCAGTGGCCACTTTAATAGGTACATTTATCTACTGCTGGGTACTCCTTTTCTTTGCCCCAGAATAACCTAAATAAATTCCTCGTTGCATGGGTTCAACAAGGAGCTGGAAACATTCTTTAGAGATCCTGGACTTGTTGACATAACACTTTCCAGCTGCTGCAGATTTATTGGCTGCACATTTATGCTACTAATCTCCCGTTCCATCATATCCCAGAGGAGATCTGTTGTACTGAGATCTGGTGACTGCGGAGGCCGTTGCTGTACGTTGAACTCATTGTCATGTTCGTGGAATCTGGTTGAGATGACATGTACTTTGTGACATGACGGTTTATCCTGCTGGAAGAAGAAACAGCAGAAAAGCGCAAAAGATAAGGGAAAGAAAAGCAAGAATTTCGTAAATTTATTTGAGTCAAAGATTCATTACTGTTATCATCATTGCATTCATGGTAGGAGTGGTAAACCCGTAGGGGCCAGACAGGTCCTGAGAAGACTGGGAGGCATTCAGGAACGATCAAAGAGGAGGACAGGCCCAGTTCTTTGGGTTCTTTGGGGTTATTAAGACCAGAATGCCCAGCAGCATGACTTACTGTATTTACTGTTAGGTGAGCACAGGCAGCTCATCCCACCAGGGTGTTGAACCTGGGTTCTTTCCGTTGTGGACTGAATGTTCCTCCAGTGAGCTACAAGAGGTATTATTCATTTGACAGAGAATTTCTGTTCCAGTGATGAACCTTCGTCAGCATGCAATACTTAATTATATTGTTATAATTATTATGATTAGTGGTACTTGCAGTAGTAGTAGTATTGTAATGATAGTAATAATAGTAGAAGTAGTGGTAGTAGTAAAGGTAGTAGAAATAGTGGTAATAGTAGTGGTAGTAGTAGTTGTAGAAGTAGTAGTAGCAGTAGTAATAGTAGTAGTAGTAGTAGTAATAGTAGTAGTAGTAGTAGTAATAGTAGTAGTAGTAGTAGTAGTAGTAATAGTAATAGTAGTAGTAGTAGTAGTAATAGTAGTAGTAGTAGTAGTAGTAGTAGTAGTAATAGTAGTAGTAGTAATAGTAATAGTAGTAGTAGTAATAGTAGTAGTAGTAGTAGTAGTAGTAGTAGAAGTAGCAGAATTACCCAAAGAATTTCTATTATTTAACCATTTGATAATAATAATAATAATGATATAATAATAATAATAATAAATAATAATAATATAATATCTATATTTCTACCAGTACATGTACAAGGTATACAGACCATAGCTGACAACAGTGACATACTACTATATACAAAGTCACTTGTTATGCTGAGCATTTCCCGCAAATTAGGTCAGTTTTGTCCCAGGATGCGACTCACACTAGTCGATTAACACCTAGGTACCCATTTTATTGATGGGTAAACACGGACAGCAGGCGTTTTACGGAAACACGTCCTAATGTTTTCCAGCCGTACCGGGAATCGATCCCCGGACCTCAGTGTGGGAGCTGAGTGTGCTAGCAGTCGAGCTACGGGACACCTGACCACCATTGTGAGGGAAAAGTTCAACAGATAGGAGTAGCGAGCGAGTATATGGTAACGATAGTTTGACTGCCGGCTGCTTATTAAGGTAGGGTCAGTCTAGCTCCCGCTATCACCCCCCCTTTCTCCCCCCCCTGAAAGGTGACGTGTGGGGCTCCAGCCAAACAGTAATCACTTGACTCACATCTCCCAGCACAACTGTAAGTGAAAACCTCTGCTCCTATTCTAGTGGACTTAGTGGCTGAAAGCTTCACTTTTGACCAATAATAAACTTAGTCCTTTCAGCCTTGATCTCCATGTTAGATTTTTGATAATCACCACGTCTTTTAGGTATTGTACTTGTCATGGAGAGTGATTTCTTAAGCGGTGGGTAACCTGTCTCTCTTTCCAGCTTGGATGACAGATCGGGTCACCTGCCAACCAACGAGAAGTGTTGAAGGAGAAGGACTTTTGCAGAAGTCCGGAGACGTCACTTTTTGATCTACCTACCTGATTAACTGTAGGCGACAGCAGACAGCAACCCCTCATCTTTATAGTGGTAAAGAACCTGCTTTCCCGTCATCTGGACTGACTATTCAAGGCTATAGACTCTGTGAAGAACTAGCCGTTGGGTTGTCACCAACATCATCAGCAACAGCTACAATTTCTACAAGACGGTGTCAACCTCCACCAGACACCCCAGTATAACTGTACATATTAGCGTTGAATTCAAATGTCATTTTTCCATTTCATTTTTCATTTTTCTGTCAAGTAGGATACACCTTCATGTTTCACTGTTTTATCTTTGTATTACTAAATAATAAAGTGTTTATCTTTGTGAATTATTATTTCTTTTTCTATTCATTAATTTTCCTGAGGAGGAGCCAGCCTTGGTAATACTGTCAGAAGTTGTTACAGGGCTGAGTAAGCCTTCACAAGCATCAACACCAGTACAGTATCTGACCCTTCATCCCCGCTTACGTTGTTATCATGTTTACAAGTGGAGTTCAAGATGGCCACCAGCGGGTGCTGACACTTTCTCTAGCATCAGTCATACTCTTATCTCTGAAGATGTTGCACCTGCTTCCTCGCCCTCTGCAACACAGCACGTAGTTAACTTCTCTGTTGCTGGGTGCAACATTTTATAAAGCACTTAATTGAGTTCATCAGCAATATGCGGCTAATCTGCAGTACTACATGTACTCGTTAGGGTGTCCCGTAGCTCTGTTGTTAGCTCACTCTGCTCACAAATTGAGTGTCTGTAGCTCGATCCCCGGTTCGGATGGAAACATTGGGCTTGTCAATAAATATTGTGTATTGGGCTTGTCTGCTGTCACTGCTCACCTAGCAGGGTGTAGGTACCTGGGTGTTAGCCGTCTGTATGGGTGGCATCCTGGAAGACAAAATTAATCTAGGTTGTCCGAAATGGCCACCTTAACCATGGGCTTTCTAGTAGTATGTCACTGATGACAGATATGGTCTGTATAAGTTATATCACGTACTTGCACAAATAAATATTATTATTATTATTATTATTATTATTATTATTATTATTATTATTATTATTATTATTATTAATATTAATATTATTATAGGGTATGGGAACACCTGCTGTGTGCTACATTGAGGGAACACCTGCTGTGTGTTACATTGAGGAAACACCTGCTGTTTGTCACATTGAGGCAACACCTGCTATGTATTACATTGAGGCAACACCTGCTGTGTGTTACATTGAGGGAACACCTGCTGTGTGTTACATTGAGGCAACACCTGCTGTGTGTTACATTGAGGAAACACCTGCTGTGTGTTACATTGAGAGAACACCTGCTGTGTGTTACATTGAGGCAACACCTGCTGTGTGTTACACTGAGGCAACACCTGCTGTGTGTTTCATTGAGGGAACACCTGCTGTGTGTTACACTGAGGGAACACCTGCTGTGTGTTACATTGAGGAAATACCTGCTGTGTGTTACATTGAGGGAACACCTGCTGTGTGTTACATTGAGGAAATACCTGCTGTGTGTTACATTGAGGGAACACCTGCTGTGTGTTACATTGAGGAAATACCTGCTGTGTGTTACATTGAGGAAACACCTGTTGTGTGTTACATTGAGGAAATACCTGCTGTGTGTTACATTGAGGGGGCACCTGCTGTGTGTTACATTGAGGGAACACCTGCTGTGTGCAGGGCCGGATTAAGAAGTCTCCGGGCCCTAGGCTATTCAGATTGGCGGGGCCCCTTTGAGTTACGGGTAAGCGAAGCGACCCCTTCCAGCTTGGGGGTGGGGGGTGGGGGTCGGTGTGAGCCTGTTTAAAGTCTAATTAAATACATTCTGACTATTTAGATTAAATTTTATAGGGAAAGTACATCAAGACAACCAAAACCATTTACCAACAGCCATTATAACTATCTTGTTAAATCATGCATTTTAAAGAGAATAAACTCAAGACAGCATAGTATTACTAGATTAGGCTATTAAAGTAGTGACATCATGTACCTATTATATTCAGCATAACCACTACAGCACTATTATTCCCTTTATAAATCACTGACCATTATTGTTATCATTGCATCATGCATAAGACTATCAAATATAAACTCAAGAAAGTAAAGAATTGTTTATATTCACAGGCACTTCTTAAATAAACTTTTTTCTGGATTTCATATTGGCAAAATCATCAATTATATTCTGAAAATCAATATTTCTTGTTAGATCAGACTCAATGGTCAACAAGGCTAGGTTACACAATTTGTCTTGGCTCATTGTTGAACGGAGCTGGTTTTTCACTCTTTTCAAAACAGAAAATGAACGTTCTCCTTCACAGTCAGTAGCTGGAAGTGTTAGGTAAAGGCGATACACTATGTCAACATTAGGGAAGGTTTCTGAGATACCTGCATTTCTTAAATGTTTCAAAGCAGCTGAGGGCGCACATTTTTCAGGTGGAGCTTTAATCTGATTCATATACCCAGAAAAATGAACTATTTCTTCAACAAATGTGTCCTGAACATCTGCTGAAAGGTGTTGTTGCAACTTTAATGCAGCTTCTCTCAATTCTGCATCTGGCATAGTAGTAATTTTGAACAGAAATCCAAACTTGTCATTGAGATTCTGGTAGATTTCTTTTCTTTTCACCAATTCTGTAATCAGTGAATCCAGAATGACGAAGTATGTAGCTGTCTTACATTTCTGCCTTGGTAGCAACACAATTTCATTGTCTGGCTCTTCAAAATTGCGTTTCCTCTTCCTTGACCGCTGATGATCAGCCCGGTAACTGTAGTCTTTCACCAGCAGTTTAGCTTTCTCTTCAAACATTTCAAAAGCTTCATCATTGCGAAGTGAGCTTACAAATTCCACTAAGCCTGCATAGAGGTTAGCACAAGTAGCCATTTCAATTTCAATTTTCTGAAGTGTCTTGTTCGTGGCATTTAATTAACCGTTCCAGTATACAGTCCCAAAGCACACAGAGTAAGGCCAATTCAAAATCTTCCAATTTTGATGCTAAGCTGGCTGCTTCGCTTCTTGTAGTTGCTGTCTGGTCTTCATCCTCTCTGTTATGCAGGGTTCTGCATGACATCGTAATGTACATATAGTGGAGAAGTGTGCCATAATAATATGAATAATATAGTTGTAAGGAATAATTTTATAATTGATAATGTGCATTTGGGGGTACTGTAAAGTACTCTAACTGTAATTATAAAGAAATTCTGTTAATGATTTATTTTCCAAGGATGTTTGGGTACGCAGAGTAAGCATGGTTTGGGGGAGTCACGTGACGTTAGCATGGTGTGTAGAGGCTGGCGTCGGAGATGCTGTGTATTTAAGATAAGTTTGTAGTTGTACACTCATTTTATTTATCCAACTCAAGCCATAGGCTCTCATATGGCTCACCTGTATGTTCACCCAGGCTCTGACATGGTCAGGGTGCTGTGGGATGAGTGAGGAAATAAGAAATGAGGTTTGTAGTGTAATGACGGCCTGATGCTGACGAAGCCTAGTGTTATGGTGGCTGAACCTCCAGCCAGCTGTGTGTACCCTCATTTGGGCGTTTAGGATAAGGTGTTTCTGTTATGTTATGTTATTTTGACTAAATAGATATATTTTCCTAATTGGGATTTTTGCCTAACCCTCTGTTACCCAACCCCTTGAAGTAGACATACCAGTTTAGCGCTTTCTGTTTTGACTGGGATAGCCCTGGGTGGCCGGTTTGGGCTTGAGATGTGTGTAACTTTTACCTTTGCCCTTAGACCAGGCTCAAGCCCCCAGCTATCCCACATTTCTGCATAACACTCTGCTATTTGGATCAAAGCAGAACGTATTTCAGCAAAGCTGTCTTTCAAAGCATGTGTTGCATCATGCTGCGCTGACCACCTTGTTGTTGATAATGATTTGATGACATCTCCATGAATGGTTGACTTGAGTATACTCCACCGATGCGTTGAAGCAGAGAAAAAATTAAAGAGTGCTTGTAAAAGTCCAAAAAATGAAACTGCAGCGACACAACACTCCGCAGCACATGACCCAACAAGATTAAGAGAATGTGCTGAGCAGGGCACATATTCAGCAAGTGGGTTAATTTGCTTGATACGGGCTTGCAATCCATTATATTTACCCGACATGTTACTTGCATTGTCGTAGCTCTGGCCACGGCAATCCATAATAGAGAGATCATGTTCAAGCAGAGTATCCAGTACTACATTCATCATTGTTTCTCCATCATGGCCTGAAAGAGGAATGAATTTTATAAAGCGCTCTACAGGCATACCACTGGAGTCGACAAAGCAAACAATGAATGTCAATTGATCTGTATGTGAAATATCTGGTGTTGAATCTACACTTATTGCAAAGTATTTTGCAGTTTTCACAGCTGCTAAGATGTTATTGAGGACCTTCTTAGTCATCAGTTCAATAAATTCATTGCATATAGTAGATGACATGTAAGATACAGTGCCTCTTCCTGCATTCCCAAGGCGTGACACATGATTTGCTAAGAATGGATCGAATTGTGCTAACAGTTCTATGATCCCTAGGAAATTGCCATTGTTTTCCGAACCAAAAACCTCATTTTCTCCACAGAAAGCAAGTCCTCTTAGAGCTAAGAATTTTACAACAGCAACAACTCTTTCTAGAACTTTTCTCTAATAAGTGCGCTCTTTTTCAGTTTGATTTTCCAAATGAGAATCCAATAAGCCTTTTTTCTGTGCACGAAATACACTGGCTAAAATGCAGCTCCTGTGAGTGGTGCTGTTTTCATGTTCCTCGAAACGCTTGGAATTTTTCCAGTCATTGAACCTCTGTGTGAAGGTATTTTCTTTGGTAGAAAATAGCTTGCATGCTGAACAGTACACTTTTCCTGAGCTCTCAGAGTATACCATCCATGATCTTTTAACAGTTTCTGAATTTGCAAGCTTCCTGTAAAACATAGATGACTTTAAACAACGACGACTTCCATCATCATAAATCCTTGCTGATTTCCTAAAGTCAATGTTCAGAGTTTGACTGAAGTTTTCTGCAATGAAAGCATTACGGAGAGAATCTGGGATTACATTTGGCCATGAGGCAGGATCTTTTAAGACAAATCCTGTGGATGAAATGTCCGTTGAGACATTGAGAGGAGACACAAAAGAAGTAGATGCTGGCTGAGAAATAATGGAGGGAGGGCTTCCTGTATGATCTGACGTATCTGCAGATTCAACTGTACTGGTAACATCAGAAACTGTTTTCGTGAGCATTACCTGGAGAGTTTACCTGGAGAGAGTTCCGGGGGTCAACGCCCCCGCGGCCCGGTCTGTGACCAGGCCTCCTTAGGTCAGTGTCCAAGGATGCGACCCACACCAGTCGACTAACACCCAGGTACCCATTTTACTGATGGGGAACATAGACAACAGGTTGAAAGAAACACGTCCAATGTTTCTACTCTGGCTGGGAATCGAACCCAGGCCCTCACCGTGTGAAGCGAGAGCGTTAACCACCAGGCCAGTGGTTCTTCTTCTTGAATTTTCTTCTTTCTTTTCTGTGACCCACTCGCATAAGAACGTCCAACATCACGTTCACGAGATGCCATAATGAGGATGTATCACTGTCTGTAATCATGCAAATACAAATTTTTCATTATCAATTATTATTATTTTTTTAGTTATTATTAATTTTTTTTCTGTCAATTGGGGGGATATGGCCCATGTAGCCCCCTTTCCTCTGGCTGCCCATCTAAAAATTCAAAACGTTACCAGAAAGGAGTCACATACAGAACTTTTACCATAGATTAGGTTAGTGATTTGGGCTACGAATATTTTACTAATTCATCCTCCTTGATCTCCAATTTACTTAAACAGAAATCATACTGAGTCCAAGAACAATGCACAATGGTATTTATATTACCATTTTCATAACTAAACTAATCATTATGTGTAATTACTACAGAAAATTGGAGAGGAATCTCCCATACTCAGCCATTAGCGGGAAAACACAGCTGTTCTGATGTAAACAAAGGCGTGTTGAGTGTTGCCATCTATGGTTAAGTTTATTTTTATTTTATTTTATTTCATTATTTATTTTTGTTTTGATTAATTTTTAAAAATAAATTTTACTCTCCAAATACTTGAACTTTTTAGGTAGGGACCCCTTTGTACTTGCACCATGTGCGCAGTCTTGGAGGAGCCCCTGAACCCCTTGGACCGTGGGGCCCCCAAATGCACGGGGCCCTAGGCAAATGCCTAGTTTGCCTATGCGGTAATCCGGCCCTGGCTGTGTGTTACATTGAGGCAACGCCTGCTGTGTGTTACATTGAGGCAACACCTGCTGTGTGTTACATTGAGGCAACACCTGCTGTGTGTTACATTGAGGGAACACCTGCTGTGTGTTACATTGAGGCAACACCTGCTGTGTGTTACACTGAGGGAACACCTGCTGTGTGTTACATTGAGGCAACACCTGCTGTGTGTTACATTGAGGCAACACCTGCTGTGTGTTACATTGAGGCAACACCTGCTGTGTGTTACATTGAGGCAACACCTGCTGTGTGTTACATTGAGGTAACACCTGCTGTGTGTTACATTGAGGTAACACCTGCTGTGTGTTACATTGAGGGAACACCTGCTGTGTGTTACATTGAGGGAACACCTGCTGTGTGTTACATTGAGGTAACACCTGCTGTGTGTTACATTGAGGTAACACCTGCTGTGTGTTACATTGAGGCAACACCTGCTGTGTGTTACATTGAGGCAACACCTGCTGTGTGTTACATTGAGGGAACACCTGCTGTGTGTTACATTGAGGCAACACCAGAACTCAAGTCCAGCTAACCAGTTTCCTGGAATCCCTTAATAGTGTTATCTTGTTCACACTCCAGTAGCACGTCAGGTCATAAAAACTACCTGCCTCCAACCAATCCTATCTAACATGTTCACACACACTTGCTGGATATCTGAACCCTCTGCACATAATACCTTCTTCACCCCTCCGTCCATACTTTCCTAAGTTGACCACTACCCCGCCTTCCTGCTATTGCTTCTCTATAACGCTTTCCAAGTTATCCAATTTTTTTCTCTTCTCTCTAAATGTCCGAAACACCATAGCAACCTCTAGTTTTAGTAACCCTGCACCTCCTTCTAACCTCCAAGCTACGAATTCCCTGCATGATATTCATATCACACATTGCCCTCAGACACAACATCTTCACTGCCTCCAGTGTCCTTCTTCATGCAACATTCATAACCTTCGTCTCACACTTATATGAATGTCGGCACCACTATTCACCCATATATTCTCCTCTTTGCCTCTTTGCCTCAGTGCACCAATCACTTTGTTCCACTCTTCAGTTCTGTGACTCACCCTGCGACAAGTCCACTCCCAAATATCCGAAAACATTCACTTCATACTCCCTCCCTCCAGTCTGATATACAATCTTTTATTACCTAATCATTTTTCATCATCATCACCTTGCTCTTTCCTATGTTTACTTTCAATTTTCTTCTTTTACAAACTCTCTGAAATTCGTCTACCAGCCTTCACAACTTCTCTTCAGAATCTCCAAAAAGCACAGTATCATCAGTAAAAAGCAACTGTCACAACTCCCATTTTGTGTTGAATTCTTTGTCTTGCAATCCCACTCCTCTCCCCAACACCCCTGCTTTACTTCTCGTACAGCTCCATCTATAAATGTATTAAACAACCATGGTGACATCATACATCATTCATCACAACTGTCAGACACTGCAGCATCATGGGATCTTGATACAAAGAATTCTTCAACACTTGTTCAACCTTTGGACGAAGACCTACTTCGACTAGTGGATGGTACCACTATGACCCCGCCTCCGCCTGCTTCACCTCACCTCACTACTTCGACTAGTGGATGGTACCACTATGACCCCGCCTCCGCCTGCTTCACCTCACCTCACTACTTCGACTAGTGGATGGTACCACTATGACCCCGCCTCCGCCTGCTTCACCTCACCTCACTACTTCGACTAGTGGATGGTACCACTATGACCCCGCCTCCGCCTGCTTCACCTCACCTCACTACTTCGACTAGTGATGGTACCACTATGACCCCGCCTCCGCCTGCTTCACCTCACCTCACTACTTCGACTAGTGGATGGCACCACTATGACCCCGCCTCCTCCTGCTTCACCTCACCTCACTACTTCGACTAGTGGATGGTACCACTATGACCCCGCCTCCGCCTGCTTCACCTCACCCACTACTTTCGACTAGTGGATGATACCACTATGACCCCGCCTCCTCCTGCTTCACCTCACCTCACTACTTCGACTAGTGGATGATACCACCATGACCCCACCTCCTCCTGCTTCGCCTCACCTCACTACTTCGACCAGTGGATGATACCACTATGACCCCACCTCCTCCTGCTTCACCTCACCTCACTACTTCGACTAGTGGATGATACCACCATGACCCCGCCTCCTCCTGCTTCACCTCACCTCACTACTTCGACTAGTGGATGATACCACCATGACCCCACCTCCTCCTGCTTCACCTCACCTCACTACTTCGACTAGTGGATGATACCACTATGACCCCGCCTCCTCCTGCTTCACCTCACCTCACTACTTCGACTAGTGGATGATACCACCATGACCCCACCTCCTCCTGCTTCGCCTCACCTCACTACTTCGACCAGTGGATGTTACCACTATGACCCCACCTCCTCCTGCTTCACCTCACCTCACTACTTCGACTAGTGGATGATACCACCATGACCCCGCCTCCTCCTGCTTCACCTCACCTCACTACTTCGACTAGTGGATGATACCACCATGACCCCACCTCCTCCTGCTTCACCTCACCTCACTACTTCGACTAGTGGATGATACCACAATGACCCCGCCTCCGCCTGCTTCGCCTCACCTCACTACAGTATATAAGCCACGTCTACGGCCTATGCCTGGAGTTTACCTGGAGAGAGTTCCGGGGGTCAACGCCCCCGCGGCCCGGTCTGTAACCAGGCCTCCTGGTGCATCAGAGCCTGATCAACCAGGCTGTTGCTGCTGGCTGCACGCAAACCAACGTACGAGCCACAGCCCGATTGATGGACTGAGCACATCGACTCCAGGCTGAGGGACTGATTACCTAAAACTCCTCCTCTCCTTACACCTTTCTGCTTTGTATAGGACTGACGAAGCCACTGTGTGGCGAAACGTTTCCTCAATAAAGATTCCCATATGTTGCATAAGTGTCTCAATCTTCATTATACAAGTACATGTGACCCACACCAGTCCACTAACACCCAGGATGTGACCCACACCAGTCCACTAACACCCAGGATGTGACCCACACCAGTCCACTAACACCCAGGATGTGACCCACACCAGTCCACTAACACCCAGGATGTGACCCACACCAGTCCACTAACACCCAGGATGTGACCCACACCAGTTCACTAACACCCAGGATGTGACCCACACCAGTCCACTAACATCCAGGATGTGACCCACACCAGTCCACTAACACCAAGGATGTGACCCACACCAGTCCACTAACACCTAGGATGTGACCCACACCAGTCCACTAACACCCAGGATGTGACCCACACCAGTCCACTAACACCCAGGATGTGACCCACACCAGTCCATTAACACCCAGGATGTGACCCACACCAGTCCACTAACACCCAGGATGTGACCCACACCAGTCCACTAACACCCAGGATGTGACCCACACCAGTCCACTAACACCCAGGATGTGACCCACACCAGTCCACTAACACCCAGGATGTGACCCACACCTGTCCACTAACACCCAGGATGTGACCCACACCAGTCCACTAACACCCAGGATGTGACCCACACCAGTCCACTAACTCCCAGGATGTGACCCACACCAGTCCACTAACACCCAGGATGTGACCCACACCAGTCCACTAACACCCAGGATGTGACCCACACCAGTCCACTAACACCCAGGATGTGACCCACACCAGTCCACTAACACCCAGGATGTGACCCACACCAGTCCACTAACACCCAGGATGTGACCCACACCAGTCCACTAACACCCAGGATGTGACCCACACCAGTCCACTAACACCCAGGATGTGACCCACACCAGTCCACTAACACCCAGGATGTGACCCACACCAGTCCACTAACACCCAGGATGTGACCCACACCAGTCCACTAACACCCAGGATGTGACCCACACCAGTCCACTAACACCCAGGATGTGACCCACACCAGTCCACTAACACCCAGGATGTGACCCACACCAGTCCACTAACACCCAGGATGTGACCCACACCAGTCCACTAACACCCAGGATGTGACCCACAAAAGTCCACTAACACCCAGGATGTGACCCACACCAGTCCACTATCACCCAGGATGTGACCCACACCAGTCCACTAACACCCAGGATGTGACCCACACCAGTCCACTAACACCCAGGATGTGACCCACACCAGTCCACTAACACCCAGGATGTGACCCACACCAGTCCACTAACACCCAGGATGTGACCCACACCAGTCCACTAACATCCAGGATGTGACCCACACCAGTCCACTAACACCCAGGATGTGACCCACACCAGTCCAAAAACACCCAGGATGTGACCCACACCAGTCCACTAACACCCAGGATGTGACCCACACCAGTCCACTAACACCCAGGATGTGACTCACACCAGTCCACTAACACCCAGGATGTGACCCACACCAGTCCACTAGCACCCAGGATGTGACCCACACCAGTCCACTACCACTCAGGATGTGACCCACACCAGTCCACTACCACCCAGGATGTGACCCACACCAGTCCACTACCACCCAGGATGTGACCCACACCAGTCCACTAACACCCAGGATGTGATCCACACCAGTCCACTAACACCCAGGATGTGACCCACACCAGTCCACTAACACCCAGGATGTGACCCACACCAGTCCGCTAACACCCAGGATGTGACCCACACCAGTCCACTAACACCCATTATGTGACCCACACCAGTCCACTAACACCCAGGATGTGACCCACACCAGTCCACTAACACCCAGGATGTGACCCACACCAGTCCACTACCACCCAGGATGTGACCCACACCAGTCCACTACCACCCAGGATGTGACCCACACCAGTCCACTAACACCCAGGATGTGACCCACACCAGTCCACTAACACCCAGGATGTGACCCACACCAGTCCACTAACACCCAGGATGTGACCCACACCAGTCCACTAACACCCAGGATGTGACCCACACCAGTCCACTAACACCCAGGATGTGACCCACACCAGTCCACTAACATCCAGGATGTGACCCACACCAGTCCACGAACACCCAGGATGTGACCCACACCAGTCCACTAACACCCAGGATGTGACCCACACCAGTCCGCAAACACCCAGGATGTGACCCACACCAGTCCACTAACACCCAGGATGTGACCCACACCAGTCCACTAACACCCAGGATGTGACCCACACCAGTCCACTAACACCCAGGATGTGACCCACACCAGTCCAAATAACACCCAGGATGTGACCCACACCAGTCCACTAACACCCAGGATGTGACCCACACCAGTCCACTAACACCCAGGATGTGACCCACACCAGTCCACTAACACCCAGGATGTGACCCACACCAGTCCTCTAACACCCAGGATGTGACCCACACCAGTCCACTAGCACCCAGGATGTGACCCACACAAGTCCACTAACACCCAGGATGTGACACACACCAGTCCACTAACACCCAGGATGTGACCCCACACCAGTCCACTAACACCCAGGATGTGACCCCACACCAGTCCACTAACATCCAGGATGTGACCCACACCAGTCCACTAACACCCAGGATGTGACCCACACCAGTCCGCTAACACCCAGGATGTGACCCACACCAGTCCACTAACACCCAGGATGTGACCCACACCAGTCCACTAACACCCAGGATGTGACCCACACCAGTCCACTAACACCCAGGATGTGACCCACACCAGTCCACTAACACCCAGGAAGTGACCCACACCAGTCCACTAACACCCAGGATGTGACCCACACCAGTCCACTAACACCCAGGATGTGACCCACACCAGTCCACTAGCACCCAGGATGTGACCCACACCAGTCCACTAACACCCAGGATGTGACCCACACCAGTCCACTAACACCCAGGATGTGACCCACACCAGTCCACTAACACCCAGGATGTGACCCACACCAGTCCACTAACACCCAGGATGTGACACACACCAGTCCACTAACACCCAGGATGTGACCCACACCAGTCCACTAACACCCAGGATGTGACCCACACCAGTCCACTAACACCCAGGATGTGACCAACACCAGTCCACTAACACCCAGGATGTGACCCACACCAGTCCACTAACACCCAGGATGTGACCCACACCAGTCAACTAGCACCCAGGATGTGACCCACACCAGTCCACTAACACCCAGGATGTGACCCACACCAGTCCACTAACACCCAGGATGTGACCCACACCAGTCCACTAACACCCAGGATGTGACCCACACCAGTCCACTAACATCCAGGATGTGACCCACACCAGTCCACTAACACCCAGGATGTGACCCACACCAGTCCACTAACACCCAGGATGTGACCCACACCAGTCCACTAACACCCAGGATGTGACCCACACCAGTCCACTAACACCCAGGATGTGACCCACACCAGTCCACTAGCACCCAGGATGTGACCCACACCAGTCCACTAACACCCAGGATGTGACCCACACCAGTCCACTAACACCCAGTATGTGACCCACACCAGTCCACTAACACCCAGGATGTGACCCACACCAGTCCACTAACACCCAGGATGTGACACACACCAGTCCACTAACACCCAGGATGTGACCCCACACCAGTCCACTAACACCCAGGATGTGACCCCACACCAGTCCACTAACATCCAGGATGTGACCCACACCAGTCCACTAACACCCAGGATGTGACCCACACCAGTCCACTAACACCCAGGATGTGACCCCACACCAGTCCACTAACACCCAGGATGTGACACCACACCAGTCCACTAACATCCAGGATGTGACCCACACCAGTCCACTAACACCCAGGATGTGACCCACACCAGTCCACTAACATCCAGGATGTGACCCCACACCAGTCCACTAACACCCAGGATGTGACCCACACCAGTCCACTAACACCCAGGATGTGACCCACACCAGTCCACTAACACCCAGGATGTGACCCACACCAGTCCACTAACACCCAGGATGTGACCCACACCAGTCCACTAACACCCAGGATGTGACCCACACCAGTCCACTAACACCCAGGATGTGACCCATACCAGTCCACTAACACCCAGGATGTGACCCACACCAGTCCACTAACACCCAGGATGTGACCCACACAAGTCCACTAACACCCAGGATGTGACCCACACCAGTCCACTAACACCCAGGATGTGACCCACACCAGTCCACTAACACCCAGGATGTGACCCACACCAGTCCACTAACACCCAGGATGTGACCCACACCAGTCCACTAACACCCAGGATGTGACCCACACCAGTCCACTAACACCCAGGATGTGACCCACACCAGTCCACTAACACCCAGGATGTGACCCACACAAGTCCACTAACACCCAGGATGTGACCCACACCAGTCCACTAACACCCAGGATGTGACCCACACCAGTCCACTAACACCCAGGATGTGACCCACACCAGTCCACTAACACCCAGGATGTGACCCACACCAGTCCACTAACATCCAGGATGTGACACACACCAGTCCACTAACACCCAAGATGTGACCCACACCAGTCCACTAACACCCAGAATGTGACCCACACCAGTCCACTAACACCCAGGATGTGACCCACACCAGTCCACTAACACCCAGGATGTGACCCACACCAGTCCACTAACACCCAGGATGTGACCCACACCAGTCCACTAACACCCAGGATGTGACCCACACCAGTCCACTAACACCCAGGATGTGACCCACACCAGTCCACTAACACCCAGGATGTGACCCACACAAGTCCACTAACACCCAGGGTGTGACCCACACCAGTCCACTAACACCCAGGATGTGACCCACACTAGTCCACTAACACCCAGGATGTGACCCACACCAATCCACTAACACCCAGGATGTGACCCACACCAGTCCACTAACACCCAGGATGTGACCCACACCAGTCCACTAACACCCAGGATGTGACCCCACACCAGTCCACTAACACCCAGGATGTGACCCACACCAGTCCACTAACACCCAGGATGTGACCCACACCAGTCCACTAACACCCAGGGTGTGACCCACACCAGTCCACTAACACCCAGGATGTGACCCACACTAGTCCACTAACACCCAGGATGTGACCCACACCAATCCACTAACACCCAGGATGTGACCCACACCAGTCCACTAACACCCAGGATGTGACCCACACCAGTCCACTAACACCCAGGATGTGACCCCACACCAGTCCACTAACACCCAGGATGTGACCCACACCAGTCCACTAACACCCAGGATGTGACCCATAACAGTCCACTAACACACAGGATGTGACCCACACCAGTCCACTAACACCAGGATGTGACCCACACCAGTCCACTAACACCCAGGATGTGACCCACACCAGTCCACTAACACCCAGGATGTGACCCACACCAGTCCACTAACACCCAGTATGTGACCCACACCAGTCCACTAACACCCAGGATGTGACCCACACCAGTCCACTAACACCCAGGATGTGACCCCACACCAGTCCACTAACACCCAGGATGTGACCCACACCAGTCCACTAACACCCAGGATGTGACCCACACCAGTCCACTAACACCCAGGATGTGACCCACACCAGTCCACTAACACCCAGGATGTGACCCCACACCAGTCCACTAACACCCAGGATGTGACCCACACCAGTCCACTAACACGCAGGATGTGACCTCACACCAGTCCACTAACACCCAGGATGTGACCCACACCAGTCCACTTATACCCAGGATGTGACCCACACCAGTCCACTAACACCCAGGATGTGACCTCACACCAGTCCACTAACACCCAGGATGTGACCCTCACCAGTCCACTAACACCCAGGATGTGACCCACACCAGTCCACTAACACCCAGGATGTGACCTCACACCAGTCCACTAACACCCAGGATGTGACCCACACCAGTCCACTAACACCCAGGATGTAACCCACACCAGTCCTCTAACACCCAGGATGTGACCCACACCAGTCCACTAACACCCAGGATGTGACCCACACCAGTCCACTAACACCCAGGATGTGACCCACACCAGTCCACTAACACCCAGGATGTGACCCACACCAGTCCACTAACACCCAGGATGTGACCCACACCAGTCCACTAACACCCAGGATGTGACCCACACCAGTCCACTAACACCCAGGATGTGACCCACACCAGTCCACTAACACCCAGGATGTGACCTACACCAGTCCACTAACACCCAGGATGTGACCCACACCAGTCCACTAACACCCAGGATGTGACCCACACCAGTCCACTAACACCCAGGATGTGACCCACACACAGTCCACTAACACCCAGGATGTGACCCCACACCATCCACTAACACCCAGGATGTGACCCACACCAGTCCACTAACACCCAGGATGTGACCCACACCAGTCCGCTAACACCCAGGATGTGACCCACACCAGTCCACTAACACCCAGGATGTGACCCACACCAGTCCGCTAACACCCAGGATGTGACCCACACCAGTCCACTAACACCCAGGATGTGACCCACACCAGTCCACTAACACCCAGGATGTGACCCACACCAGTCCACTAAAACCCAGGATGTTATCCACACCAGACCACTAACACCCAGGATGTGACACACACCAGTCCACTAACACCCAAGATGTGACCCACACCAGTCCACTAACACCCAGGATGTGACCCACACCAGTCCACTAACACCCAGGATGTGACCCACACCAGTCCACTAACACCCAGGATGTGACCCACACCAGTCCACTAACACCCAGGATGTGACCCACCAGTCCACTAACACCCAGGATGTGACCCACACCAGTCCACTAACACCCAGGATGTGACCCACACCAGTCCACTAACACCCAGGATGTGACCCACACCAGTCCACTAACACCCAGGATGTGACCCACACCAGTTCACTAACACCCAGGATGTGACCCACACCAGTCCACTAACACCCAGGATGTGACCCACACCAGTCCACTAACACCCCAGGATGTGACCCACACCAGTCCACTAACACCCAGGATGTGACCCACACCAGTCCACTAACACCCAGGATGTGACCCACACCAATCCACTAACACCCAGGATGTGACCCACACCAGTCCACTAACACCCAGGATGTGACCCACACCAGTCCACTAACACCCAGGATGTGACCCACACCAGTCCACTAACACCCAGATGTGACCCACACCAGTCCACTAACACCCAGGATGTGACCCACACCAGTCCACTAACACCCAGGATGTGACCCACACCAGTCCACTAACACCCAGGATGTGACCCACACCAGTCCACTAACACCCAGGATGTGACCCACACCAGTCCACTAACACCCAGGATGTGACCCACACCAGTCCACTAACACCCAGGATGTGACCCACACCAGTCCTCTAACACCCAGGATGTGACCCCACACCAGTCCACTAACACCCAGGATGTGACCCACACCAGTCCACTAAGTCCCAGGATGTGACCCACACCAGTCCACTAACACCCAGGATGTGACCCACACCAGTCCACTAACACCCAGGATGTGACCCCAACCAGTCCACTAACACCCAGGATGTGACCCACACCAGTCCACTAAACACCCAGGATGTGACCCACACCAGTCCACTAACACCCAGGATGTGACCCACACCAGTCCACTAACACCCAGGATGTGACCCACACCAGTCCACTAACACCCAGGATGTGACCCACACCAGTCCACTAACACCCAGGTACCCATTTTATATTAATGGGTGAACAGGGACAATAGGTGTTTATGGAAACATGTTCCTAATGTCTTCCAGCCATAAGGGAGATTCGAGCTCGGACCTCAGTGTGTGAGTTGAGTGCGCTAGCGACCGAGCCACGGGACAGAACCCATGAATGTTATTCTGCACAGGAAATATAAAAAGCTTGATCCTCCTTCTGTATATCACAAGATAGATACTTTCTTCTCGCAACAAAACTTTTTCATACAGGAGCAGAATTATTCTGGTTGTCTCAATATAAAACACTCGCCCCCGGGTGGGCTCGAACCACCAACCTTTCGGTTAACAGCCGAAACGCGCTAACCAATTGTGCCACGGAGGCTTGACCTTAACCTCGTGCACTTACCTAGTAGTGGTTGTCTCTGTGTTATAATGTAACGATGGGCAAGTGTGTACGTTTGCTGCTTGATGATTTTAATGTAAGACGTACACAATGGAAGAGTATTCCTGGGACAGCTGATATGGAATGGCAGACACACGTGAGTTGCTGAATCTTTGCATAAATGGAAATGAATTCTCCTCCAGGTTCAGGGACTGACCACCTCAAATACAATTAATTAATTAAGGTCTGATGGACTGATTACTTCATCTTCATTTCACTACTATTCCTGCTGCCTCCACTGTTGCTCATGTGTCCTAATCATCAATTTTCTTTGTGGCTGGTTGGAGACTGTTGAACAGTCTTGGGCCTCGGACACTTACTGTGTTTTCTCTTATTATACTAATTAAGCCTCTAATTTTTGTTAGTCTGGAAAGTCTTTTCGCTATCGTAAGGAGTGATTTCTGTGTGCAGATTTATGACGAGTCCCTCTAGGATCTTCCAGATGTAGATAATGATGTATCTCTCTCGCCTGCGCTCCGGTGAATACAAGTCAAGTAACTCCATGTGTTCCCAGTAATTAAGGTATTTGACGGAAATTATATGTGCAGTAAAGATTCTCAGTACATTCTCTAGATCTGCAATTTCACCTGCCTTGAATGGAGATGTTAATGTACAGCAGTATTCCAGCCTGGAGAGAACAAGTGATTTAAAAAGATCATCTTTGGCTTGGCATCTGTTTTTCTGAAGGTTTACATTATCCATCCTATCAGTTTCCTCGCAGATGTGACAGTGGCACTGTTGTGATCCTTGAAGATGAGATCCTCTGACATTAACACTCCCAGGTCCTTCTCACTTTTTTCCGCTCTATTGTGTGAGTTTGTAGTTCACTCAGTTTTAGCTATTATTGCCTCCAGTTTTCCATAACGGAGTAGTTGAAATTTGCCCTCAGTGAACATACTGTTTTCTGTTGCTCATTGGAAAACTTGGTTTATATCTGCTTGGAGATTTACCGTGTCCTCAGTGGATGACAGTCTCATGCAGATTCAAGTATTGTCTGCAAAGGATAACGCGGTGCTATAATTTACAGCTCTGTCTGAGATGAGGATGGGGGCGAGTACTGTGCCTTGTGGAGCAGAACTTTTCACTGTGGCAGCCTCCGACGTAACTCTGTTTACCACGACTCTTTGTGTTCTATTGGTTAAAAAATGTTGAAGATCCATCTGCCCATTTTGTCACTTACTCCATCAGCACGCATTTTGTGTGCTATTAAACCATGATCGCACTTGCCAAAGGTTTTTGCAAAATCTGTGTATACTACATCTGCATTCTGTTTATCTTCCAATGCATCCGAGACGATATCATAGTGATCCGGTAGTTGAGAGACAAAATGAGCCTGTTCTAAACTTACGCTGCTCTGGACTGTGTAACTATTAGGAATCCCCGAAATCTGCAGATGTCCTCTGAACCAAGATTCCATATTGTCGGTATTTTATACCTTTCTTGCATAACTTGTCAGACACTGCAACATCACTGAATCTTGGTTCAGAGGACATCTACAAGACATTCTTCACGGCTCCTAAAACTAACCCATCATGCTCAGCATAACCCATCATGCCCGACATGCTCAGCATAACAAGTGGCTTTCTATGTAGTAGTATGTCATTGTTGTCAGCTAGGACTGTATACCATGTACATGTACTTGTATTTGGGTAGGACCTACTTCCACTGGGAATCCCGCCTACCAGTGACTATGCCCTCGTCTGCTTCGCGTCCCTATCCACTGACGCCTATATAACCACCAGTCTCTTTTCCTTTGCTCCAGATTCTTTACCACCACGGTGCTCTCAACACCAACTCCAAGGCTGAAGGACTGATTACCTCATCTTTTGTATATAGTTCTACTGTCTTCTAAGTATGTCCTAGAATCTGTATTGATAAAGCCACTGGATGGCGAAACGTCTACAATGAAGATATCCAGATGCTGCACATGTGTCTTAACTTTCATCTTGTCGGTATCGTATACCTGTCTTACACAGCTGCAGGGATGTAGGTCTCTGGTCTTGTATAAGGTACAACACCACCTGCTGGGCTGAGATAGGAGTAGTTGAGTGGGTGACGTGTGAGTGTGTTCACCAGTTCAGAGATCCCTGCTGGTTTGATCCGAGAACAGGTCTCTAAACAGGTGGTCCTGTCTGTCAAGTTCCTTTTTCTTCCGATACTTGTCCTCCTGATGTCCTTTCTTGTGGCAGTAATTGCTCTCTCTCTCTCTCTCTCTCTCTCTCTCTCTCTCTCTCTCTCTCTCTCTCTCTCTCTCTCTCTCTCTCTCTCTCTCTCGAGTTTACTTCTTTTCTTCTGTTTTCCTAAGGGAAATATACCTTGAGCATACTTCAGCTGCCAGAAAGTTGATCCTCTCAAGGCACTGGTTTGGATCCATGTTATTTTCAACATCTTTCCAACATGTTACATGTTGATGTTCTTGTTGAAGTTGAATTTAGTGAAAGCACTCTAGTATCAGTATGTATTTCGATGGTCAGGACTCCTGCACATGTTAATCTGGACTTCGATTAGACTGTGATCCGAATTAGTTGTTTTTGATATGGTTATGTTTCTCACCAGGTGCACATTATTTAGGAAAAAAAGGTCAGGTGTGTTTTCCAGTCTTGTAGGCTCCACTATCACTTGTCTTAGGTTGCATTTATTGCAGAGATTCAGCAACCCACGTGTATGAGACTTTTCATTTGTGGTGCTATAACATTATTATCTAGATTTTTCCATTGTGTACGTCTTACACTAAAATCATCAAGCAGCAAATGTACACACTTGCCCATCGTTACATTATAACACAGAGACAACCACTACTAGGTAAGTGCACGAGGTTAGGGTCAAGCCTCCGTGGCACAATTGGTTAGCGCGTTCGGCTGTTAACCGAAAGGTTGGTGGTTCGAGCCCACCCGGGGGCGAATGATTTTATGGACACAACAAGAATAATTCTGCTTCTGTATGAGAAAGTTTTGTTGCGAGAAGAAAGTATCTATCTTGTGATATACAGGAGGCTCAAGCTTTTTATATCTCCTGTACTGAATAACATTCATGGGTCATGCGCTTCACCTAATTAAAATAGTCCAGTCCAGCAATGTTTCTTCATGACTGCATGAGATGGAGCTTCCCAGTTACTCGTAATCGTTCTTGTATTTGCGCTGGACTTACCTTCTAAAGTGCTCCGGGAGCCTCCGGGAGCCTCCGGGAGCTACTGACGCAGTTGAAAAAACACAATATTACGGGGAAGTCTTCAAGATATTATGGACAGTTGCAGACACTTGCAATATTCATCAAAGGTTTATAATCAACTGTTTACTCTTGTCTCTGTGCTTCAGTACTATTGTAAAGACAATGACAGACTAGAGATTATCATTATTGTACACCATGGGAACCTTGACACAGCTCCAGTGGTAAAACACAAGATAAATTCATAGGTTTAGAACAGGTCATTCTTGCCTCTCGCAACTACGGGATCACAATGATACGGTCTTGGATGCACTGGAAGATAAGCAGAATGTACACAGATTTTGCAAAAGCCTTTGACAAGTGTGATCATGGTTTAATAGCACACAAAATGCGTGCTAAAGCGATAAGTGGCAAAATGGGCAGATGGATGTTCAACATTTTTTAACCAATAGATCACAAAGAGTTGTGGTAAACAGAGTTACGTTGGCGGCTGCCACTGTGAAAAGTTCTGCTCCACAAGGCACAGTACTCGCCCCCATCCTCATATCAGACAGAGCTGTAAATTATAGCACCGAGTTATCCTTTGCAGACAATACTAGAATCTGCATGAGATTGTCGTCTATTGAGGGCAACGATAATTTTCCCAAGCAAAATAAACCAAGTTTTCCAATGGAGCAACGGACAACAATATGTTCACTTAGGGCAAATTTCAACTACCGTTATCGAAGACTGGAGGAAATAATAGCTAGAATTGAATGAACTACAAATTCACACAATACAGTGGAAAAAATAGTATGAAGGCCCGGGGGTGGAAATGAAAGGGGATCTCATCTTCAAAGATCAAACAGTGTTACTTACATCTGCGAGAAAACTGAAAGTACAAAATAAAAAATTTCAAGACAAAAGATGCCAACCAGTGATGGTCCTTTTTAATCACTTTCCTTGGCTGGAATATACTGTACATTACATCTCCATTCAAGGGGGTGGAAATTGGATCAGAGAATGTATGAAAAATCTTTACTCACATAAAATTTTCCGTCAAATCCTTTAAATTACTGGAACACATGGGTTTATTTTGACTGTATTCACTGGAGTGGGGAGAGAGATCTTTTTAATCTGGAAGACCCTAGCAGGACTCGTCATAAATCTGCACCAGAAATCACCCCTTACGATAGCGAAAAGTTTTTCCCAGATAACAAAAATTAAGGTTTAAATTTAGATAATAAGAGAAAACACAGTATGTCAGAGCCCCAAGACTGTTCAACATTCCAACCGTCCAAAAAAATTTTATGATTAGGAACTGAGCAACAGTTAGGTTTTTTATTGTTGCCCTTTTCGCGCCCCAGAGTAGGCTTGGAGAAATTTTTCCGGGAGGGGGGGGATTCACCCCTTGCACCCCTTTCACCCCCTACAAATTTATTTAACCATTTTGGTGGGGTAAATTATGCCAACAAAGGTGTTTCAGTCAAGTTTGGAGGCAGCGGGAAACTGTAGGAAATGAGGGTCCACGCCCTTTACAAAAAAATGTTTTTTGTGGTGTACCCCCTAACCTCAACTGTGTGTCTGTATTCAATAGCTGCCCTCAGGAATACTCTTCCATTGTCACTTTTACATTAAAATCATCAAGCAGCAAATGACACCTTGCCCACGTTACTTTATAACACAGAGACAACCACATAGGTAAGTGCACGGGGTTAAGGTCAAGCCTCCGTGGCACAATTTGGGTTTGCGCGTTCGGCTGTTAAACCCAAAGGGTTGGTGGTTCGAGCCCCCCCGGGGGCGAATGATTTTTGGACACAACAAAAACAATTTTTGCTCCTTATGAGAAAATTTTCTTGCGAGAAGAAAAGTATTATTTGTGATATACAGGGGGCTCAAGCTTTTTATATTCCCGTACTGAATAACATTCTGGTCATGCCTTTACCAATTTAAAAAAGTCCAGTCCGCAATGTTTCTTCATGACTGCATGAATGGGGTTCCCGTTTTCGTAATCGTTTTTTGTATTTTTCGCTGGATTACCTTCTAAAGTGTCGGGGGCCCCCGGGGGCTACTGAGAGTTGAAAAAACACAATATTACGTGGGAAATCTTTTAAAATTTTAACAGTTGTAGAACTTGAAAATTCACAAAGGTTTATAAACAATGTTTACTCCCTTTTCTTGTGCTTTTAATATTGTAAAGACAAGACAGAAGAGATTATCATTATTGTACCCTGGGAACCCTTGACCAGCTCCATGGGAAAAACAAGATAAATTCTTTAGCCACAGCCACCCAAAAGGAAGTTTTTTTTTAGTGCCAGGAAGGAAAAAAAACTGGAGGGAAAAAGGGAGAAATCGTACACCAAACCACATTTCCCGGGGGGCCCGGGTGGCCTCCATCTAAACCAACGATACAATACAAAGCCGGAAAAAAAATCCCCCCCCAACCCAAAAACCACCAAACACCTTTAAAACAGGGCAAACCACAAAAAAACAACAAATACCTTTCATCTGACTCTTCGGGCAAAGGGGAATTTCCTTTTCCACTTTAGACCCCTAAAAAGGATCACTTTGGGCAACGAAAAATGGATCCAGGTTACAAACCCATACAGATGTGGGGGGAAGTGAACAGGGGAAAAGGGGAGGGGTTGGCCCTGTACATTGCGAGTCCTTGTTTGCCGAAAAAGCAAATGCCTCAAATGTGTAGTGGAAGTTTTAGCGTAAAAGGGCGAGAACCAAAAACCCAGTCATTGTGGTAGTCTACAAGCCTCCGGGTGCAACACCCCCAAAATTCCGGAACAGCTGTTAAAAAATTGACCCCGTCTGGGAAAACTTCCGCTCCTGCACCCAAATCTTGCTCCTGGGGTATTTCAACTTAAGGCACCTAAAATGGGGAAAAGCAAAAAATATTGTTGCAGTAATAACACCAGGAGGCAGCTCTGATGAAAACTCACACTCACGCGAGCTTTTAAATCTCTGCACAAAATTCAATTTAAAAACCAGCAATAATAAGCCTACAGACTGGAGAATACACTAGACCTCATCTTTACTAACAAGATGATCTGATAAGAAATGTCACCATATCAAAAACAATATACTCAGATCACAACATAATTGAGGTTCAGTCATGTATGCACGGAGCCCCAGACCGACATAATGAATTAGTCACGAGGGACATTCCCCAAAATTTCAACTTCAATAACAAAAACTTTAAAGGGGGACCAAGTAAACCAAGTCCTTAACCGATATAAGCGGGGAAGATATACTAAGCAACACAGACCCCAATTTAAATGCCTAGAACAGATTAACTGGGTGGCACTCGATTTATGCACAAGGCTTATTCCTCTAAGAAAAAGGAGGAGTAGATGTAAAAAGAAAGAGACAGGCGCTCCCTTTACAGGCGAGGGAAAAAGAATAACAAGGGGCTAAAAAGAGGTCAATATATCTGAAATGCGTAGGAGACACTGGGGCAGAGAAATAGCAAGCAAACGAACTTAAGCTAAAAGAATCCTTTAGGAGTCAGGAATCGCGGGAAGAACTTAAAAAGCCATAATGAAATCGAAAGAAACCCAAAGTATTTCTTTTTCCTATGCCAAATCAAAATCGAGAACAACGTCCATATTGGGCCCCTACTTAAACAAGATGGGTCCTACACAGATGACAGCAAGGAAAATGAGTGAGCTACTCAAGTCCCAACATGACTCAGTTTTAGCAAGCCGCTAACCAGACTGAAGTCGAAGATCAAAATGATTTTTTTATGAGAGAGCCACAAAATTTGATTAACACAAGCCTATCCGATGTTAAACCCCGACGCCAAATGACTTCGAACAGGCGATAAATGACATCCCATGCACTCTGCCGCAGGGGCCGACTCATGGAACTCTGTGTTCATCAAGAACGAAGAAGCCCCCATCACGAGCCTTTTCCATCCTATGGGGAGGGAGCATGGACACGGGGGTCGTCCCACATTACTAAAAACAACAGACATAGCCCCACTCCACAAAGGGGCAGTAAAGCAACAGCAAAGAACTTTCAGACCAATAGCACTAACATCCCATATCATAAAAATCTTTGAAAGGGTCCTAAGAAGCAAGATCACCACCCCCTCTAGAAACCCATCAGTTAACAACCCAGGGCAACATGGGTTAGAACAGGTCGCTCCTGTCTGTCTCAAAATATTGGATCGCCTACGACAAGGTCCTAAATGCACTAGAAGACAAAAAGAATGCAGATGATATATACAGACTTGCAAAAGCCTTCGACAAGTGTGACCATGGCGTAATAGCGCACAAAATGCGGGGTAAAGGAATAAAAGGAAAAGTCGGGCGATGGATCTATAATTTCCTCACTAACAGAACACAGAGAGTAGTCGTCAACAGAGTAAAGTCCGAGGCAGCTACGGTGAAAAGCTCTGTTCCACAAGGCACAGTACTCGCTCCCATCTTGTTCCTCATCCTCATATCCGACATAGACAATGATGTCAGCCACAGCACCGTGTCTTCCTTTGCAGATGACATCCGAATCTGCATGACAGTGTCTTCCATTGCAGACACTGCAAAGCTCCAGGCGGACATCAATCAAATCTTTTCAGTGGGCTGCAGAAAACAATAGAAGTTCAACGATGAGAAATTTCAATTACTCAGATATGGTAAACATGAGGAAATTAAATCTTCATCAGAGTACAAAACAAATTCTGGCCACAAAATAGAGCGAAACACCAACGTCAAAGACCTGGGAGTGATCATGTCGGAGGATCTCACCTTCAAGGACCATAACATTGTATCAATCGCATCTGCTAGAAAAATGACCAGGATGGATAATGAGAACCTTCAAAACTAAGGGAGGCCAAGCCCATGGATGACACTCTTTCAGGTCACTTGTTCTATCTAGGCTGGAATATGCTGCACACTAACAGCAGATTTCAAGGCAGGTGAAATTGCCGACCTAGAAAGTGTACAGAGAACTTTCACGGCGCGCATAACGGAGATAAAACACCTCAATTATTGGGGGCGCTTGAGGTTCCTAAACCTGTATTCCCTGGAACGCAGGAGGGAGAGATACATGATTATATACACCTGGAAAATCCTAGAGGGACTAGTACCGAACTTGCACACGAAAATCATTCACTACGAAAGCAAAAGACTTGGCAGACGATGCACCATCCCCACAATGAAAAGCAGGGTTGTCCCTAGCACGTTAAGAGACCATACAATAAGTGTCAGGGGCCCGAGACTGTTCAACTGCCTCCCAGCACACATAAGGGGGATTACCAACAGACCCCTGGCAGTCTTCAAGCTGGCACTGGACAAGCACCTAAAGTCAGTTCCTGATCAGCCGGGCTGTGGCTCGTACGTTGGTTTGCGTGCAGCCAGCAGCAACAGCCTGGTTGATCAGGCTCTGATCCACCAGGAGGCCTGGTCACAGACCGGGCCGCGGGGGCGTTGACCCCCGGAACTCTCTCCAGGTAAACTCCAGGTACCTCCCAGGTACACCTACACAACCATGGATTTAGTGTACATGCTCCAGGACACTAGCAAACTTAAAACAATCTTCCATTGTCTATGTTCTGAGGATTAACTGCAAACTTATGGGTCTATGCAACCATATAGATGTTTCGCTTGCACAGTAAGTTTTATCATTGTTAAGTAATGTGTTCAATGTCTTTTATGATGAATGGTTTGAAAAACCGACAAGTTGAAGATTGAGACACTTATGCAGCATATGGAAATCTTTATAAAGATTTCCATATGCTGCATAAGTGTCTCAATCTTCAATGTCTTTTATACTGGAGTTAATGGAAGAAGTTGTGAGAGGTAACAATTTGTGAGACGTAATCGTGGGTCTTTTAGTAATAGTAGGTAAGGCCCTAGAAGTGGCCCAGAGATTTGTTATTGGAGATGTGGATAGATGTAGACTTGAAGACGTCGTCTGTATGAACAGTGCTCACTAAGGGAAATAAATCATACACATTAGGCGGGTCAGAGCATAGTTAATGGTTCAAGTTAGACCTTAACGTCGCCTTAAGTTCCATTGTCCAATGTGCGGATTATTTATGTGTTGTTCCACTCAATGTATTGTGCCATTTTATTCTTTAGATGATATTCACTGGATCAAGATCTCATGAAGTTGCTGTATCAGACAACTTTCACTAGACAATAAGGCAAAATACCGACAAAAATACTTGTATCAAGTAGTGGTGGCCACCCACATGTGATCATGTCACTGACTACTGAATCACTTTGCCAAACCTGTGGCCCATATTATGTGCCTGACCTATATCCACTAGTGGCCCCTGATCATATATAACCATGGCTTCAACTGCTACATCTCTCAGCGCTGTCTTCAACCTCATCACTGAATCTCAATATAAATTACTTCCTCCTTAAGCCTCTCTATTGCCATGATAACCAGTTGTTGAACACTTTTCCAGGGCACCAATGTAAAGGAACTACTACTACTATTACTATTACTACCCCCATTACTACTTCTTCTACAACTACTACTACTAATGTACTACAACTGCTACTGCTATTACTATTACTGCAGCTACTACTACTGCTTTTACTACCACCACTACTACTACGACTACTAATAATGTACTATAGCTGTTACTACTCCTACTACTGATACTACTACTACTAATACTACTACAGCTGCTAAGACTACTATTACTACTACTTCCTCAACTACCATTACCATTACTTCTGGTACTACTACCACTACTTCTACTATTATTACTATCATTACAATACTACTACTACTGCAGGTACCACTAATCATAATAATTATAACAATATAATTAAGTATTGCGTGCTGACGAAGGTTCATCACTGGAACAGAAATTCTCTGTCAAATGAATAATACCTCTTGTAGCTCACTGGAGGAACATTCAGTCCACAACGGAAAGAACCCAGGTTCAACACCCTGGTGGGATGAGCTGCCTGTGCTCACCTAACAGTAAATACAGTAAGTCATGCTGCTGGGCATTCTGGTCTTCTGGTCTTAATAACCCCAAAGAACCCAAAGAACTGGGCCTGTCCTCCTCTTTGATCGTTCCTGAATGCCTCCCAGTCTTCTCAGGACCTGTCTGGCCCCTACGGGTTTACCACTCCTACCATGAATGCAATGATGATAACAGTAATGAATCTTTGACTCAAATAAATTTACGAAAGTCTTGCTTTTCTTTCCCTTATCTTTTGCGCTTTTCTGCTGTTTCTTCTTCCAGCAGGATAAACCGTCATGTCACAAAGTACATGTCATCTCAACCAGATTCCACGAACATGACAATGAGTTTAACGTACAGCAACGGCCTCCGCAGTCACCAGATCTCAGTACAACAGATCTCCTCTGGGATGTGATGGAACGGGAGATTAGTAGCATGAATGTGCAGCCAATAAATCTGCAGCAGCTGGAAAGTGTTATGTCAACAAGTCCAGGATCTCTAAAGAATGTTTCCAGCTCCTTGTTGAACCCATGCAACGAGGAATTTATTTAGGTTATTCTGGGGCAAAGAAAAGGAGTACTCAGCAGTAGGAATGACCGCTGAGAGGATAGTGAACGTGTGGTGGACACCATGAGAGGATAGTGAAAGTGTGGGAAACACCATGAGATGATAGTGAACGTGTGGTAGACACCATGAGGAGAGGATAGTGAACGTGTGGTGGACACCATGAGAGGATAGTGAACGTCTCGGAGACACAATGAGGAGAGGATAGTGAACTTGTGGTGGACACATTGAGGAGAAGATAGTGACGTGTGGTGGACACCATGAGAGGATAGTGAACGTGTGGTGGATACCATGAGAGGATAGTGAACGTGTGGTGGATACCATGAGAGGATAGTTACACAAATAACCCGCACATAGAAGAGAGGAGCTTACGATGGCGTTTAGACGTGGTAAGCTCCTCTCTTGTATGTGCGGGTTATTTGTGTATCCTTCCAGTCACGGTATTCTGACTTTTTTTATTTATGAGAGGATAGTGAACGTGTGGTGGACACCATGAGAGGATAGTGAACGTGTGGTGGACACCATGAGAGGATAGTGAACGTGTGGTGGACACCACACGTTCACTATCCACGTACACTTCTGGTACACTAGAACAGTTCTGGTACACTAGAACAGTTCTCATGGTACACTAGAACACTTCTCCTGGTACACTGGAACAGTTCTCCTGGTACACAAGAACAGTTCTCCTGGTACACTGGAACAGTTCACCTGGTACACTGGAACAGTTCTCCTGGTACACTAGAACAGTTCTCCTGGTACACTGGAACAGTTCACCTGGTACACTGGAACAGTTCTCCTGGTACACTAGAACAGTTCTCCTGGTACACTGGAACAGTTCTCCTGGTACACTAGAACAGTTCTCCTGGTACACTGGAACAGTTCTCCTGGTACACTAGAACAGTTCTCCTGGTACACTAGAACAGTTCTCCTGGTACACTGGAGCAGTTCTCCTGGTACACTGGAACAGTTCTCCTGGTATACTAGAACAGTTCTCCTAGTACACTAGAACAGTTCTCTTGGTACACTGGAACAGTTCTCCTGGTACACTGGAACAGTTCTCCTGGTACACTGGAACAGTCCTCCTGGTACACAAGAACAGTTCTCCTGGTACACTGGAACAGTTCTCCTGGTACACTAGAACAGTTCTCCTGGTACACTAAAACAGTTCTCCTGGTACACTGGAGCAGTTCTCCTGGTACACTGGAACAGTTCTCCTGGTATACTAGAACATTTCTCCTAGTACACTAGAACAGTTCTCCTGGTACACTGGAACAGTTCTCCTGGTACACTGGAACAGTTCTCCTGGTACACTGGAACAGTCCTCCTGGTACACAAGAACAGTTCTCCTGGTACACAAGAACAGTTCTCCTGGTACACTGGAACAGTTCTCCTGGTACACTGGAACAATTCACCTGGTACACTGGAACAGTTCTCCTGGTACACAAGAACAGTTCTCCTGGAACACAAGAACAGTTCTCATGGTACACTAGAACACTTCTCCTGGTACACTGGAACAGTTCTCCTGGTACACTAGAACAGTTCTCCTGGTACACTAGAACAGTTCTCCTGGTACACTGGAACAGTTCTCCTGGTACACAAGAACAGTTCTCCTGGTACACAAGAACAGTTCTCATGGTACACTAGAACACTTCTACTGGTACACTGGAACAGTTCTCGTGGTACACTAGAACAGTTGTCCTGGTACACTGCAACAGTTCTCCTGGTACACTGGAACAGTTCTCCTGGTACACTGGAACAGTTCTCCTGGTACACAAGAGCAGTTCTCCTGGTACACAAGAACAGTTCTCATGGTACACTAGAACAGTCCTTCTGGTACACTGGAACACTTCTCCTTGTACACTAGAACAGTTCTCTTGGTACACTGGAACAGTTCTCCTGGTACACTAGAACAGTTCACCTGGTTCACTGGAACAGTTCTCCTGGTACACTAGAACAGTTCCTCTGGTACACTAGAACAGTTCTCCTGTTACACTTGAACAGTTCCTCTGGTACACTAGAACAGTTCTCCTGGTACACTAGAACAGTTCCTCTGGTACACTAGAACAGTTCTCCTGGTACACTAGAACAGTTCTCCTGGTACACTAGAACAGTTCTCCTGGTACACTAGAACAGTTCTCCTGGTACACTAGGACAGTTCTCCTGGTACACTAGAACAGTTCACCTGGTACACTAGAACAGTTCACCTGGTACGCTAGAACAGTTCCTCTGGTACACTAGAACAGTTCCTCTGGTACACTAGAACAGTTCTCCTGGTACACTAGAACAGTTCTCCTGGTACACTAGAACAGTTCTCCTGGTACACTAGAACAGTTCACCTGGTACACTAGAACAGTTCACCTGGTACACTAGAACAGTTCCTCTGGTACACTAGAACAGTTCTCCTGGTAAACTAGAACAGTTCTCCTGGTACACTAGAACAGTTCCTCTGGTACACTAGAACAGTTCCTCTGGTACACTAGAACAGTTCTCCTGGTACACTAGAACAGTTCTCCTGGTACACTAGAACAGTTCTCCTGGTACACTAGAACAGTTCACCTGGTACACTAGAACAGTTCACCTGGTACACTAGAACAGTTCCTCTGGTACACTAGAACAGTTCTCCTGGTACACTAGAACAGTTCTCCTGGTACACTGGAACAGTTCTCCTGGTACACAAGAACAGTTCTCCTGGTACACAAGAACAGTTCTCATGGTACACTAGAACAGTCCTTCTGGTACACTGGAACACTTCTCCTTGTACACTAGAACAGTTCTCTTGGTACACTGGAACAGTTCTCCTGGTACACTAGAACAGTTCACCTGGTTCACTAGAACAGTTCTCCTGGTACACTAGAACAGTTCCTCTGGTACACTAGAACAGTTCTCCTGTTACACTAGAACAGTTCCTCTGGTACACTAGAACAGTTCTCCTGGTACACTAGAACAGTTCCTCTGGTACACTAGAACAGTTCTCCTGGTACACTAGAACAGTTCTCCTGGTACACTAGAACAGTTCTCCTGGTACACTAGAACAGTTCTCCTGGTACACTAGGACAGTTCTCCTGGTACACTAGAACAGTTCTCCTGGTACACTAGAACAGTTCTCCTGGTACACTAGGACAGTTCTCCTGGTACACTAGAACAGTTCACCTGGTACGCTAGAACAGTTCCTCTGGTACACTAGACCAGTTCCTCTGGTACACTAGAACAGTTCTCCTGGTACACTAGAACAGTTCTCCTAGGTACACTAGAACAGTTCTCCCTGGTACACTAGAACAGTTCACCTGGTACACTAGAACAGTTCACCTGGTACACTAGAACAGTTCCTCTGGTACACTAGAACAGTTCTCCTGGTACACTAGAACAGTTCTCCTGGTACACTAGAACAGTTCTCCTGGTACACTAGAACAGTTCCTCTGGTACACTAGAACAGTTCTCCTGGTACACTAGAACAGTTCACCTGGTACACTAGAACAGTTCACCTGGTACACTAGAAACAGTTCTCCTGGTACACTAGAACAGTTCACCTGGTACACTAGAACAGTTCACCTGGTACACTAGAACAGTTCACCTGGTACACTAGAACAGTTCACCTGGTACACTAGAACAGTTCACCTGGTACACTAGAACCTCCGTATGCCCTCGAATGGCGGCCCAACAGCTAGCTGTGTGCTGGCTGCGCCATTCTTGTAGGGTTTGGTGGTCCTGTGGCTTAAAGCGTCATGTAGCTCTCGCTTACCATGAGGCAGGCCAGTACAACATGGGTTCGAATCCTTGGCTTGCGCAGTTTGTTATATATAATATATATATATATATATATATATTTTATATTTGATATAAATTATATATATATAATAGTATATATATATATATATAAATATATATATATATATATAAAATATATATATATAATAAATTTTTTGAAAGCCTTAATCAATAAACATTCGTAGATAACTGTAAAGAGAAGTTAGTCACCATTGTCAATGTTATGAGGCATGAAGGGTGCTCCTACCCCCCCCCCCCCTTTACACTAACAAGAGTTCAGGGATCAACAAGGAAGGTTAACTAGCGCTGACAAGAACACTAGATAACGTTATTATCGTTATTTACCACACATGTTAACGTAAACACACAGATACACACACACACAGGAGATAGGAGAGATTAGGAGGATATGATAACGACGTGTAAAATATTGAGAGAAATCGACAAGGTTGACAGATACAAAATCTTCCAGATGTGGGACACAGTTGGTTGTTGAAGACACAGATAAACCAAAGGGATGTTAGGAACTATTTCTTCAGTCACAGAGTTGTCAGGAAGTGAAATAGTCTGGCAAGTGATGTAGTGGAGACAGGAACCATACATAGTTTAAGAAGAGGTAAGATAAACTTCATGGTGCAGGAAGAGTGACCGAGTAGCGGCCAGTGAAGACGCGGGGCCAGGAGCTGTGACTCGACCCCTGCAACCACAACTAGGTGAGTACAACTAGGTGAGTACACAGGTTCGGTCCAAGGACTGACCCCTGTGGAACCTCGCTCGTCACAGGCGCCCACTCTGACACCTCGTCACATACCATTGCAGTGCCTTCCCTGTCAGTCCTAGGACCGCCGCTGTTTTGAAAATTGTAAATGACATGACGGAAAGAATAGATTCAGAAGTATTTCTGTTTACAGATGATGTGAAGTTAATTAGGAGAATTCAATTGGGGATGACCAGGCAGGACGACAAAGGAATCTGGACAGGCTGAAAGCCTGGTCCAGAAACTGGCTCCTTGAACTCAACCCCCACCAAGTGCAAAGTCATGAAGATTGGGAAAGGGCAAAGAAGACCGCAGACAGAGTACAGTCTAAGGGGCCAAAGACTACAAGTCTCAGTGAAGGAAAAGGATCTTGGGGTGAGTATAATACCGAGCACATCTCCTGAGGCTCACATCAGCCAAATAACTGCTGCAGCATATGGGCGCCTAGCAATCCTAGGAATCGCTCCGGGCCCTGTACACCGTGTACGTCAGGCTCATATTGGAATATGCAGCATCAGTTTGGAACCCACATCTGGTTAAGCACGTTAGGAAATTAGAAAAAGCGCTCAGCTTTGCAACGAGACTAGCCCTGGGGCTAAGGGGCTTGTCCTCTGAGAAGAGTTTAAGGGAAATCGACCTAACCACACTGGAGGATAGGAGAAATAGGGGGGATATGATAACGATAAATAAAACAATCAACAAGGTGGACAGAAACAGGATGTTCCAGAGATGGGACACAACAACAAGGAGTCACAATTGGAGGTTGAAGACTCAGATGTATCACAGGGGTGTTAGGAACTAATTCTTCAGTAACAGAGTTTTCAGGAAGTGGGATCATCTGAAAAGTGACGTAGTGGAGGCAGGATCGATAAATAGCTTTAAGAAGAGGTATAATGAAGCACAGGGAGCAGGGAGGGATGTGACCTAGTAGCGACCAGTGAAGAGGTGGGGCCAGGAGCTGTCACTCGTCCCCTGCAACCACAATTAGGTGAGCACACACACACAATCAGGGGAGAAAAAACAGGAGGGAAGCAGCTCTACTGTAACGGTAAACAGGCTGTCTATTGAAAGCAGATATGGTCAATAACATGTACACTTCATAAAACACTTGAAATTTAGAAGACGAGAGCGGCGACCACTTCTGGATTATATACAGTCGGGTGACTTTAAGCAGTCTGCTTAAATATTGATGATAATTAGACACGTGCAACATCTGGGTATTTTTAATGTAAACGTTTCGCCATCCAGTGGCTTTATCAATGTAGAGTCATGGATATAACTGGAAGAGGTAATCAGTCCTTCAGTCTTGGAGTTAGTGAAGAGCACCGCACTTGTTATATATTATAAAAACCCTGCATTTCTAATCACATAAATGTAGACAGCCTGTACTGTCTGCACAGACAGCCCATGCTGTCTGCCAGCTTAGTTCATATTTCGCGCCACTCAGGTGCTGCCCTCTGTAGCCAGGCTTCTAGGTAGGCACGCCAGCCTGCCGGCCCATGCCTCCGTCTCACTCACACAGCGGCCTAGCAGCAAGACACAAGGCCTCCCAGCTCTCTCTCGTGGGCATGGCCCTCCCGGGCCATGGGCACAACACAAGCCTGTGTACCCACCACGACATTAACAATAAAGTAAGAAGCCTCCGAAGAAGTCTATCATTAACCACTCGCTTACAGCACCTACCAAACAAGACCATTATATTGGTACCAGCGGTGCTCGCAGCAGTTGTGTTTGCCTGGAGAGAGGGAGGAAGAGGTATGAAGTCATCTTCACTTCATCACCCTACACAAGAAGCATCCGTCTCTCAACGAGTTATCCTGATGTCGTGTCTGCACGTTTGAGCATCCAGACACAGGTACAAGCAGGATCCAGGCCGAAATTTGCCGATATTCTCCGAGAATTGTAAGTGGCGTCACAGTGACCCCACGCTACAGTGACCCCACGCTACAGTGACCCCACGGTACAGTGACTCCACGCTAGTGTCCCACGCTGTTTCTCAAGTCACTTGTATGTTGCTGTTGTTGTTGTTCAGCTCAGCACAGCCGTTTCAGCAAGCCAGAGGTGAGTTTTGTGGTGATTTCTGCGTCCAGTGTGAGCTTCTCCACGTGTTTGTGGGTGGGGGAGGAGAGGAAGTGGCTGTTCCTCACCTTGCCCATGCTCGCCCATCTACCATACACCACTCACCACTGCCCACTCCCTCTGCTGTGTTTTCTGCTGTTTTTCGTGTGATTCATTGCCAGAGCTGTGTATCCGAGTGCCCGAGGCCACTCGAAGCTACATGGATCAGCATGCCACGTAGATCACGACGCCACGTGGGTGTGGGCGATGTCACGTGGATCTACCAGCCACGTGAGTTACCAGATGTCCCAGGCCTCATGCTGTGGTCTGCTGCCCGCATCACATCGACGTCATCCACGATGCTGCCCGACTTCATGACGTCACGATGTCTGGTGACGTCGCCTCGAGATGTCTGGTGACGTCACCTCGAGATGTCTGGTGACGTCACCTCGAGATGTCTGGTGACGTCACCTCGAGATGTCTGGTGACGTCACCTCGAGATGTCTGGTGACGTCACCTCACGATGTCTGCCTGACGTCACCTCGAGATATCTGCTGACGTCACAGTGCTGCTGACGTCACCTCGCGACATCACGCTTGACATCACATGATGTCACCATCGAGTGTTCAGTAATTGTTTCAGTATTGTCGAGAAGATTGAGAGAAGATATATGTCGTGTTTTAATTAATTCCTCTCAGTCAGTGTTCTCACATTTTAGTATGTCTTAGTGCCAGTTTTATGCACAGAAAAGTATCATTTGCTAGTTTAAGCCATGTTGTACCGCGGTGTGTAAAGTTTCCGTGTGTCCAGTGAGGTCTGAGCCAGACCTGAGTAGCACCTCTGTGCTAAGTCACCCGTGTGACCAGTACGTTTGGCAGCTGATATCAAGACAGCTCCGAGTGACTGAGCCCTCTTGTACAGAAAGCTTTTATGCTCGTCGCTCGTGTTGTTCTGCAGAATCGTACCTGCTACGATTCCCATCGAGATTTGTTTCACTTCACCTCCAGACCGTCAGAGTGCAGTTATATGTAGAGAAAGAAGTCTGGGGACGCTTAGACCAACCTCTGCTATAACTCCAACTGTCGAGAGAATGACACGCTGTGTCAGCCTCGTGTCACAAGCTTCAATGAGCAGCCTGCACAAAGAAGATGTCACTTTGACTGCTAGCTCTCTCACTGCAGTCTGATATATGATGTTACGACTCCCAAATGTTTCGCCCAGTCGTCTCTGCCACGACTCGCTCCACAACTCGCTCCACGCTCGCCGGCAGTGACAGCCCAGCGACAGTACCAGTCGAGAAGTGTCCTCCTGAGTCGCTTGCCAGAAGTCCTGCCCAGTTGCCGAGTTTTGTCGACGCCTCACTCGAGGGCACCAGCATGTTGTGCCCCAGGTTGAGTGAAACCTGCAGCGACTCCTACGATGACTGCTTCACCGTTCCAGAGGAGACCGTAACCTGTTACGTCACAGCTCAGCCGCAGCGATGTCTCCCATGTTGCAGTATCTGTCCAGACGCAGGAAGGCGTGCAGTGATGCCCTTCAACGCTCACTGCCTATGACCACGATGTTTAGCACACCCCACATGATTTTCTCGTCCCTCCCTGTAGGAAGCTTTTTTTTTTTCCATGTTCATATGTATATATATGTTTTTATTTTGTGTTCTGTGCCTTGTTCCTATGAGAGAGAGACCGAGTTTCTTTTACCATCAGTATTGTCGCGTCGGGACGACGTGCGGTAGGTGGCCGAGCATATGTAGACAGCCTGTACTGTCTGCACAGACAGCCCATGCTGTCTGCCAGCTTAGTTCATATTTCGCGCCACTCAGGTGCTGCCCTCTGTAGCCAGGCCTCTAGGTAGGCACGCCAGCCTGCCGGCCCATGCCTCCGTCTCACTCACACAGTGGCCTAGCAGCAAGACACAAAGCCTCCCAGCTTTCTCTCGTGGGCATGGCCCTCCTGGGCCATGGGCACAACACAAGCCTGTGTACCCACCACTACTTAACAATAAAGTAAGAAGCCTCCGAAGACGTATCATTTAACCACCCGCTACCAGAACACCCAAACAACCCCATTATATAAATTCTGAATTAATTTGATTTTATTAACACATCGGCAGTCTCCCACCAAGGCAGGGTGGCCCACCAAGGCAGGGTGGCCCACCAAGGCAGGGTGGCCCACCAAGGCAGGGTGGCCCACCAAGGCAGGGAGGTCCACCAAGGCAGGGTGGCCCACCAAGGCAGGGAGGTCCACCAAGGCAGGGTGGCCCACCAAGGCAGGGTGGCCCACCAAGGCAGGGAGGTCCACCAAGGCAGGGTGGCCCACCAAGGCAGGGTGGCCCACCAAGGCAGGGTGGCCCACCAAGGCAGGGAGGTCCACCAAGGCAGGGTGGCCCACCAAGGCAGGGTGGCCCACCAAGGCAGGGAGGTCCACCAAGGCAGGGTGGCCCATCAAGGCAGGGTGGCCCACCAAGGCAGGGTGGCCCACCAAGGCAGGGTGGCCCACCAAGGCAGGGTGGCCCACCAAGGCAGGGTGGCCCACCAAGGCAGGGAGGTCCACCAAGGCAGGGTGGCCCACCAAGCCAGGGTGGCCCACCAAGGCAGGGTGGCCCGAAATAGAAAAACTTTCATCATCATTCACTCCATCACTGTCTTGCCAGAAGGGTGCTTTACACTACAGTTTTTAAACTGCAACATTAACACCCCTCCTTCAGAGTGCAGGCACTGTACTTCCCATCTCCAGGACTCAAGTCCGGCCTGCCGGTTACCCTGAACCCCTTCATAAATGTAACTTTGCTCACACTCCAACAGCACGTCAAGTCCTAAAAACCATTTGTTTCCATCCGCTCCTGTCTAACACGCTCACGCATGTTTGCTGGAAGTCCAAGCCCCTCGCACACAAAACCTCCGTTTCCCCCTCCCTCCAACCTTTCCTAGGCCGACCCCTACCCCGCCTTCCCTCCACTGTAGATCTATACACTATTGAAGTCATTCTATTTTGTTCCATTCTCTCTACATGTCTGAACCACCTCAACAATCCCTTCTCAGCCCTCTGGATAATAGTTTTGGTAATCCCACACCTCCTAATCTCGAAAGTACGCATTTTCTGCATTATAGTCACACCACACATTGCCCTCAGACATGACATCTCCACTGCCTCCAGCCTTCTTCTTGTTTCAACATTCACAACCCATGCCTCACACCTACACAAGAGTGTTGGTATAACTATACTCTCATACATTCCCCTCTTTGCTTTCATGGACAAAGTTCTTTGTCTCCACAGAATCTTAGGTGCACCACTCACCTTTTTCCCCTCATCAATTCTGTGATTCACCTCATCTTTCTTAGACACATATGCTGACACGTCCACTCCAAAATATCTGAATACATTCACCTCCTCCACACTCTCTCCCTCCAATCCGATATCCAATCTTTCATTACCTAAGTTTTTTGTTATCCTCATCACCTTACTCTTTCCCATATTCCCTTTTAATTTCCATCTTTTACATACCCTACCAAACTCATCAACTTCTCTTCAGAATCTGCCAAAACCACAGTGTCATCAGCAAAGAGCAGCTGTGACAACTCCCACTTTGTGTTAGATTCTTTATCTTTTAACTCCACACCTCTTGCCAACACCCGAGCATTCACTTCTCTTACAACCCTGTGCATAAATATATTAAACAACCATGGTGACATCACACATCCTTGTCTAAGGCCTACTTTTACTGAGAAATAATCCCTCTCTCTCCTACATACTCTAACTTAAGCCTCACTATCCTCGTAAAAACTTTCACCGCTGTCAAAAAACGCGATTTCTAATAATGATAGATATCTCTAGTGAATACTAGAAAGTACTGCCCTTCTAGCATCCAGCCTGTTACTGGGATTTTGTAACAAGTAGTCAGTATCCTGGTCCAATTATCCATTAGAATTTAGTAAGATTCAATAGTGCTTCAGGATACAACTGGTAGGCTAGTAACTTATAACAATACTCTCTAGCATGTCCTTTTCTGTTACAATAGGTACAATTAACTTTCTTCTCGATATCAGATTTCTGTCTAGCCACAGAGGCAGATTCAGGATTGTGAGTTTTCCTGGTAAAGGTACGAGAAGTTACAGTAGCAGGTACATCAGGCCGGCACTGATCAGCTGATTTAGGTTGCCAACTTCTAGGACAATTTTTAGTTACCTTGTTTCTGTGTGTTTTAGTATGTACAAGTTTGTGAGAAATCTCATAATTGTCTGCTAATGCTGCAGTTTCCAGAATATCCGAGGCAGTATGATCAATCAGATATTCTTGTATGTCAGCAGACATACAGTTGTAAAACTCTTCGTGTAGTAACAACTGAACCAGACTGTCATAATTATTGCACTTAGTGGCTCTGCACCACCTCTCAAATGCAACTTTTTTCTCACAAGTAAACTCTACACAAGTTTGATCTTGTCGTTGTAACGTACGAAATGCACGTTGATAACTTACAGGTAACAAGTTATATGTCTCTAGAATAGTTTGCTTGACAGCGTCATAACTAATGTACTTGGAAAATGGTAAAGCAGCAGTACAAGTTTGAGCTCTTCCTGTCAAAGCTGTGCGGAACAAGCTAGCCCAGTGCTTACGTGGCCAGTTTATAGCACGTGCCTGGTTCTCAAACACATCAAAATAAGTGTCTAAGTCACTCTCAAAACACTTAGGAACCATTAAGGCAGCTTTCTGCACATTAAATGTGTCCTTTGTTGTACTAACAGGTTTATCAACTTTGTCAAATTTATCACTCTGTTGTCTTCGAAGACGAACATTTTTCCTCTGGAAATCTTCATTCAATTTCCTCTGTGCCTCTGTTTGTGCAGTCTGCAGCATAATGAGGAGTTCCATCCTCTCAAATTGTTCCTCAGAGATAGGACCAGTAGGTAACGGAGGAGTAAGGAATCTAACGAATGAGTCTGGACGGTCCTTAGGTCGGACACCTTGTCCGGCCATCCCTAGAGACTCTAGATCTGGTCTAGGATAAGTAGATACAGGTGTAGTATACACGGTACTAGTATGAGGCTGAGTCATACTACCAGCTACACTCTGTACTATTGTGTTAGTCAGGCGGGAAGGTGTGAGCGTGAACGGAGTTACACTAGGTTCAGACACTTCTGCCATAGTTGATCTCTCTTCTACGTCATCAAATAGTCATACTTCCTAATAGAGACACTATGCTCTCTGTATCTGAATCATAATCAGACATCTCTGTATGAGCAGGAAACAATATATCTTTAATTAATGCTCTGACAGTTTCAGCTGTGTAATTCCTGTTATACGTCACACCGAGATATTTGGCTACTCGCCAACACGTCTGAAGTTTTAATGTACTTAACTCAGACAAAGTCAGAGTATCAATTAACTGTTTCACTTTGGCATACATCACGAAAATAATTGTACTACGAGAGAGTGATTATGGGAAACTATAATCCTAATAGGAATTTTAGTGTTGGTTGTCTTAGAGCTAGAGCTCATAAACAGTATTTTCATCTCCTTGGATCAAGAGACTCAGTCAAGTACATACATCCACCTGGTATGTTGTACAAGACTAAACTCAAAGTCTTCAAATTAGGAAAGTACTCAAAGTGTTTGACCATAGAGTTACTAGTGTGTCAAACTGGAAAATTTCTCCAACACCTTGGATCAAAAGCCTCCAGGACAGCCCTCCATTTGTTACAAAAAACGTGATTTCTAATAATGATAGAGATCTCTAGTGAATACTAGAAAGGACTGCCCTTCTAGCATCCAACCTGTTACTGGGTTTTCGTAACAGTTAGTCAGTATCCTTGTCCAATTATCCATTAGAATTCAGTAAGATTCAACAGTGCTTCAGGATTACAACTGGTAGGCTACTAACTAAAGAAATTAAAATTTAATAAGTTTATTAATAACAATAAAGTCGTCTAGGTGTATAATATCAAAGTAAATTAAAGTAATGAAATGAATATAATATAGGATACAATTTCCTACACTTCTCTCGTGTACAGTAGTATTGTGCTGAAGGCACATGTCACATCTTTATTTCTTTTAAGTACCGTCTGGTACATTGTTAGCATTTAATAACGTAATTCTAATATATACAAGTAAGTTTGTGTGTATGTAAGTGCTCTAAGTAGTTCGCTATGTCTCAAGACTCGACTAGACTTAACCAGTGACTGACTAAAAGTACTCACATAAACTACCTCTTGACCAACTTGACAATCAGAACAGCTTGCTTGAGCAATAAAACGACTGATAAGCAACAGTGACACAGAATCGGGAACAAGGAAATAATATAACGACACTAAGTAGGGACCATCAGCAGATCCTCCACAAAAGTCACAAAACTCCCATACTACTGAATCTAAGTTCAGCATAAGAAAATCACCGACTGTGACAGTACACAGATACCAGTACAAATTAGGTCAGAAGCTGCAGCTCAGGACCTGAGTTGCTCAGAGTGTCTGTGCGACACACAACCTCATTACAACGTCGAAAATCACTAAGTCTATGTTCTGTGAACAGAGTTACACAGAACCAACAACAAGAAAGCGACAGAGATGATTTTCCAGCAAGGGCCAGCAAGGGAGAGCTGGAGAGGGACGTCTTTTTGGAAGCAACGTCAACCAGAAAGAGAAAAAAAACGAAGCCCAAGCAGTCTCTCACCCAGGTGAGGTGTGAACACCCCACCCTGATCACGTGACTCTCCGTGGACTGCTGCTGCCCAGCAACACAGAGAAGCCAGCAGGGAAACAAGCAGGGCGATAGTTAGGCAATGCTGTCAGCTACTTAACACTCGAACTATGAGCACTAAATAATATATAAATGTTACATCCTACCTAATAACATAACTAAGTCAAATAATAATATAAAGCAATATATTTACGATTTAGCTATTGTCACAAATATAAGCAATATAAAATTATATGAACAGGTAATATACATTATACACATTGTGACCCATTCAGAGGTCGCAACTGTAACCTACCTCCTATTCCATACATCTGCAACATCTGCCACAATGGCTACCCTATCCACCCTATCACATGTTTTTTCCAAGTTCATAAATACCACAAAGACCCCTTTACACTTATCTGTATATTTTTCACCTATATGTTTCACTGCAAACACTTGGTTTGCAGTGAAACAAATAGATCTCGTTCTACAGGTACCACCTGTAGAACTGGACTGGGGACCCTCATCCTCAGAAAGAGAATAAACTTACCTCAGGGAAAACTCAAGGTTCTTCCTGGAGCTGTTTGAAAGTTTCCTTCTCCTACCACCCCCTACATTCTATATTCTATGTGAACGTTATTTATAGACAGAATACACTGACAGAAAAATACAAACTTAATACATTGTACATAATATTAAAGATTATGAATCTCCTCCAGCTCCTCCAAAACCGGATGCAAGCAGAGTTTGCAGCAAACATTTCCCCTCTGGATGGCCACACTGAAGAGCTGGAACATAAAAGTGGCCGCCCTCAGGTCCTTGATGGTGTTAATGAGTCTGGAACCCAGTTCTTTAAAGAAGAGTGTCACGTTTTTTCCAATGATCCCAAGGTTTCTGATCCTACAGGGACAAATTGATACTGTTGGCTTATGTCTCTGTACTTGCCGATTTTCTACTCCTCCATGTGATCAGCAGCTCCTCCTTGTTACCTGACACTGTTATGGATGTAGGTGTCAGCCAGCACCGATACACAGGTGTAGTTCCATTCTTAGAGCTTGCCATTCTTCCAAAGACAGATGGTGATCCTATCAGGCCAGTTTGCTGGGTTGTGAGTATTGTTGGCTGCTAGTTATCGTGCCTCTCTCTCGGCTGGGTATCCAACTGTAGCAAGGCTTCTCTATATGATATCTTTGACTTCATTGTGTCATACGTGCCAGCCTTTGGTTTTTGAGCAGTTAAGACCTTATAGACCATAATGGTAGGCTTCTGCATCGACGCAAATACAAGTATATTCTGTGTGAATTGGGGCAGCGAGGCGAAGAGCCACTGCTTTATGGAGAGTCTTAGGATCTAAGTGTGTTCCCATTGCTGAAATGGGACCTGTTTGGAGGGAGTCCCCAGAGTGATGTGCACTCACAGCTTGGAGACAGGCAGTCTTCCTGTCTGATGTTACATCCCTAAGCATGTTGGCAAGTATTTTTTCATTGATGGGACCATCCCAGCTTGGCTGTTGGAAGGCCAATGCTGCAATAGGTTGTGGTGCTGGGGCAGCGAGAGTCTCCCATTCAGTGATAGCACTGGCGTAGCTAGAGTCCTGTATTCCTGCTGAGTCACTGATGTTGTCTGGAAGAATTTGTTATATTAATACGTTTGATGCTATGGATGAGGATAGGAAAGCTGGCTGGAAGTAAAGCTTGCAACCATCTTCAAAGTAAAGATTCAATATATTCTCTAGCATGGACTTAAAGGAGATAATCATAATCCTTGAGATTCGGACTGCTGAAAGCTGGGGAGCATCTCAGGATGTATGTTAGTTTTGGGATTGACAGGCACCTGCTGAGTAGGTAGATGGCATCATGTTCATCAATGTTTTGCATCCTGCCTCAGGGTCTTGGCAAGAGGCGTGGAGTTAAAAGATAAAGAATCACACACAAAGTGGGAGTTGTCACAGCTGCTCTTTGCTGATGACACTGTGCTCTTGGGAGATTCTGAAGAGAAGTTGCAGAGATTGGTGGATGAATTTGGTAGGGTGTGCAAAAGAAGAAAATTAAAGGTGAATACAGGAAAGAGTAAGGTTATGAGGATAACAAAAAGATTAGGTGATGAAAGATTGAATATCAGATTGGAGGGAGAGAGTATGGAGGAGGTGAACGTATTCAGATATTTGGGAGTGGACGTGTCAGCGGATGGGTCTATGAAAGATGAGGTGAATCATAGAATTGATGAAGGAAAAGAGTGAGTGGTGCACTTAGGAGTCTGTGGAGACAAAGAACTTTGTCCTTGGAGGCAAGAGGGGAATGTATGAGAGTATAGTTTTACCAACGCTCTTATATGGGTGTGAAGCGTGGGTGATGAATGTTGCAGCGAGGAGAAGGCTGGAGGCAGTGGAGATGTCATGGTCTGAGGGCAATGTGTGGTGTGAATATAATGCAGAGAATTCGTAGTTTGGAAGTTAGGAGGAGGTGCGGGATTACCAAAACTGTTGTCCAGAGGGCTGAGGAAGGGTTGTTGAGGGGGTTTCGGACATGTAGAGAGAATGGAGCGAAACAGAATGACTTTTAAGAGTGTATCAGTCTGTAGTGGAAGGAAGGCGGGGGAGGGTCGGCCTAAAGGGAAAGGTTGGAGGGAGGGGTAAAGGAGGTTTTGTGTGCGAGGGGGTTTGGGCTTCCAGCAGGCATGCATGAGCGTGTTTGATAGGAGTGAATGGAGACAAAATGGTTTTTAATACTTTACGTGCTGTTGGAGTGTGAGCAAAGTAACATTTATGAAGGGATTCAGGGAACCGGCAGCCGGACTTGAGTCCTGGAGATGGGGAAATACAGTGCCTGCACTCTGAAGGAGGGGTGTTAATGTTGCAGTTTAAAAAAATGTAGTGTAAGCACCCTTCTGGCAAGACAGTGATGGAGTGAATGATGGTGAAAGTTTTTCTTTTTTGGGCCACCCTGCCTTGGTGGGCCACCTGCCTTGGGGGACCACCCTGCCTTGGTGGACCACCCTGCCTTGGGGGAATCGGCCAGTGTGATAATAAAAATATATAATAATATTAAAATATATATATTTTATATATATTATATATATATATATATATATATATTATATATTATTATATATATATATATATATATATATATATATACGAAGGAGGCAGTAAAGCAATAGCAAAGAACTACAGACCGAGAGCGCTAACGTCCCACATTATAAAAAACTTTAAAAGGGTTCTAAGAAGCAAGATCACCACCCATCTTGTTACCCATCAGTTACACAACCCAGGGCAGCATGGGTTTAGTGCAGATCGCTCCTGTCTGTCCCAACTACTGGACCACTATGACAAGGTCCTGGATGCTCTAGAAGACAATCATAATACAGATGTAATATACACAGACTTTACAAAAGCCTTTGGTGTAACAGCGCACAAAATGCGTGATAAAGGAATAACAGGAGAAGTTGGTAGATGGATCTATAATTTCCTAACAAATAGAACAGTAGTAGTAGGCATATATAGGCAAATCAAAAGAGGAGAGGGGCAATTGAGAAATCGATATATTCAGTTAAAGAGAGAAATAAAAAAGGGAATTAGAAAAGCAAAAAGAGATTATGAGGTTAAAGTTGCAAGAGAATCGAAGACTAACCCAAAAGGATTCTTTCAGGTATACAGAAGTAAGATCAGGGACAAGATAGGCCCACTCAAAAGTTCCTCGGGTCAGCTCACTGACAGTGATAAGGAAATGTGTAGAATTTTTAACACATACTTCCTCTCAGTTTTACACAGGAGGTACCAGCGATATTCCAGTAATGATAAAAATTTTGTAGAAAAGGACGATAATAAAACTGTGCACTATTAGGGTCACATTTACATGGCCTTAGGCAAATAGATAAATTAAAACCTAACAAATCCCCAGGCCCCGAAACTGTATGCAAGGTTCAAAAGGAAGTAAAGAGGAGTTTAGCACCCCTTTTGGGAAAATCTTTTCAACATATCACTACAAAGGGCATGGTGCCAGATAAGGGGAAAAATGGAAAATGTGATCCTTTTTTTAAAAAACAGGTGACAGGTCCTTACTTCGAACTATAGCCCAAAACCAACCCCCCATGTGGGAAAATTTAGGAATAATAATTGCCGAGGCAGTTCGTACCCAACCTTGAAAAGCTAAATAATCAACGAATCTCCATGGTTTTACAAAGGGGCGTTCCTCCCACAAATTTTATTAATTTTTTTTAAACTAAGGTATTTGAGGGGGTAGTCATGGAAATGAATATGATTTGTGTTATGGACTTAAAAGGGCTTTTGACGGGGCCCCCACATCAAACAAATTGGGAAAATTAAAACAGGGAATAGGAGGGAAATTTTTTCCGGGATAGGGGGCATGGTTACAATGGGAGCAGAGGGTTTGAAAAATGGGAGAAATCAAGGGGGGAAGCGTCCGAGCGGTTTTTCCACAGGGGTCAGGTTGGGCCCCGCTGTTCACAATTACAAAAACGAATAGATGAGGGAAAAAGAGCGACATGGGCAATTTTCCCGTGACAAAAAAAGGGCCCTCGAATTCATTCTGACGAGGACTTTCGGCCTCCAGGAAGATTTAAATAGACTGATGCAGTGGTGGGAAAAATGGCAGACATTTTAAAAAACAAATGAAAAGTTCAAAATTTTGGACAGGACAAAACCGGGGCCACATATAAAAAATAATGTGATCTTAATAAAAAGGATGCGAAAAAGTTTTAGATTTTGGGTTACAGTAATCTGAAACCAAGACAACAGTGCATAATTTCGCAATAAAGCTAATAAAATCCTTGGCTTCATATCAAGAAGCATAAAAATAGAGTCCTCGGGTTGTTCTTCAACTCTATACATTTTTGGTTACCCCTTTTTTAGATTATGCTGCACAGTTTTGGTCCCGTATTACAAAAGGGATAAAATTCCTGGAAAAGTACAAAGGAGGATGACAAAGTTGATCCCTGTATCAGAAACCTTCCCCATAGGGTAGCTAAGGGCCCTGAAACTGCATCTCTGAAAACGTAGAATTAGGGGGGGGTATGATTTGGGGGTTTAAAGGAAGACAGGAATAAAAAAGGGGATGTAAAAAGGTGCTGAAAAATCTAGCCTAGACAGGACTCCAGCAATGGTTTTAAATTGGAAAAATTCAGATTCAGGAAGGATATAGGAAAGACTGGGGTTTTGGGAAAAGAGTTGGGATGAGTGGAACAAACCCCAAAAACCGTTATAGAGGCCAGAACGTTTGTAGCTTTAAAAAAAGGGGGGATAAAAACATGAGTAGATGTGGGTGGGGGTGAGTTTGACCTGAACTTGTGCTCCAGGGCGGTTTTCCCTGTTCCTCCCTTAAGTCAATGTGACCTGACCCGACTAGGTTGGTGCATTGGTTTGCCGGTAGGGGCTTGGACCTGCCTTCATGGGCCCGTAGGCCTTTGCAGTGTTCCTTCCCTTCTTTTGTTCTTATGTTCTAGTAAAAAATAAAGTCTGAGGGGGAAAGGGGAAAACTTGTTCCCAAGGGACAGTACCGCTCCCATCTTTTTCCTCATCCCCTTTCGGCATAGACAGGGAAAAAGCCACAGTGCCGCGTTTCCCTTTTCGATGACACCTAATTTTCATGACAGTGTACGCCATTGCAGCCCACGAAAAGCTCCAGGAGGACATCACCCAAATTTTTAAATGGGCTGCAGAAAATTTTTTGGGAATTTTAAATGCCCGGGAGTATAAAACAAATTCTAACCACACAACGGGAAACGAAAAAAACAAATGTCAAAGCCCCTTGGGTGTTTTATTCAAGGCCATAACATTGAAACAACCCAACACCCGGCTAGAAAAAGGACAGGATGGATCCCAAAGGGGAGGGCCAAGCCCATGATGACACTTTCGGGTTCGCTTTTTTAAATCTAGGCTGGAATATTGTGCACACTAACACCATTTTTCCCGGGCAGGTGAAATTGTGACCTAAAAATGTACAGAAAATTTTTCACGGCGCGCAAAACCGGGAAAAAAACCCACCAAAAATTACGGGGAACGCTTGGGTTCCAAAAACCTGTTTTCCCCTTGGAACCAGGCGGGAGAAAATACAGATTATGGGTACCTGTTGTTGGGTCACGGGTTTGGGGGTTGCTTCCGGGGAAAAAACTGACCTATTTCCAAAAATGTTTCGGGCATAAAAAATGGTTTTCTATATAGTATTTTGCATTGATTTGAGAAAGGGACTGTATCCCTTGTACATATACTCGTGGGAAATTTAAAAATTTTTAAATTATTATTTTAAAATTATTATTATTTTATAATTTTTAAATTATTATTATTATTATTTTATTATTATTATTATTTTTAAATTTTTAAAAAAATTTAATTATTATTATTTTTAATTATTATTATTTTTAAATTATTATTATTTTATTTATTTTTAATTTTATTATTTTATTTTTTATTATTATTATTTTATTAAAATTTTTATTATTTTATTATTTTTATATTATTATTATTTTTAATTATTATTAAATTATTATTATTATTATTTTTATTTTTTTATTTTTATTATTTTTAATTTTTTTATTTTTTTTTTTTATTTTATTTTTTTATTTTAATTATTTTATTTATTATTATTATTATTATTATTTTTAAATTATTTTTATTTTTAAATTTTTTACTATTTTTATTATTATTTTTTTTATTAAATTTTTTATTATTATTACTATTATATTTTAATTTTTATTTTTAGTAAAAATTTTTATTATTATTATTTTTTATTATTTTTATTTTATTTTATTATTTTTTATTTTTATTATTATTATTTTTAAATTTATTATTTTTAATTATTATTATTTTTTATTATTATTTATTTTTATTACTAAAATTATTACATTATTATTATTATTGTTACTTTTATTATTTTTATTATTATTATTTTATTATTATTATTATTATTTTTAAATTTTTATTATTATTTTATTTTTTTAATTATTAAATTTTATTTTTATTATTATTATTATTATTATTATTATTTTTATTATTATTTTTATTATTATTATTATTATTATTATTGTTTTTATTATTTATTATTATTATTATTTTTTTTTAAAATTATTATTATTATTTTATTATTTTTAAATTATTTAAAATTGTTATTATTATTTTTAAATTTTTATAATTATTATTATTATTATTATTATTGTTATTATTATTTTTTTTAAATTTTATTATTATTTTTAAAATTGTTATTAAAAATTATTATTATTATTTTATTATTATTAGTTTATTTTTAATTATTACTTTTTTTTTTTCCCTATTTTTTAATTTTTATTGTTATTATTATTATTATTATTATTTTTTATTATTTTTATTTTTTATTTTTTAAATTATTATTTTTATTTTTAAAATTATTATTATTATTATTAAACACATTTCCCAAAAAATCCTAAAGGGCTAGTAGAAAATTTGGACACAAAAAATCACTCCAATGATAGAAAAAGATTCCCCAGACGATGAACTTTCCCCCCAAAAAAAAGCAGGGGTTTTAACTACCACAACTCGTAAGTGTCAGGGGCCCAAGGGCTGTTTAACGCCCCCCCGATTTCATGATTTGGGTTACCAATTGACCCCCCCCGGGGGGTCTTCAAGCAGGCACTGGACAGACAAATGGACAGGGACTGGACCCGGCACTGGGCAGGCCCCCTGGACGGCACTAACAGGCACTGGACGACACGGGCAGGCACTGGCAGGCAAATGGACAGGGGACTGGACAGGCCCCGGGGGCAGGCATGGGGACAGGCACTGGACAGGCACTGGACAGGCACCTAAAGTCAGTACCTGACCAGCAGGGCTGTGGTTCGTAAGATGGATTACGTGCGGCCAGCAGCAACAGCCTGGTTGATCAGGCCCTGATGCACCATGAGGCCTGGTCACAAACCGACCCCAGGGGGTGTTGACCCCCAGACCTTTCTCCAGGTATATTCCAGGTATGCTCCAGGTATATTCCAGGTATGCTCCAGGTATACTGCTACTGAGACGGTAAAAATTCATCCACTCAACCATAAATGTCACGTAAACCTTATTGTACCTTCACCTTCACCTTCACCTTCACCTTCACCTTCACCTTCACCTTCACCTTCACGTTCGCCTTCACCTTCACCTTCACCTTCACCTTCACCTTCACCTTCACCTTCGCCTTCGCCTTCACCTTCACCTTCGCCTTCACCTTCACCTTCACCTTCACCTTCACCTTCACCTTCACCTTCACCTTCGCCTTCACCTTCACCTTCGCCTTCGCCTTCACCTTCACCTTCACCTTCACCTTCACCTTCACCTTCACCTTCACCTTCACCTTCACCTTCACCTTCGCCTTCGCCTTCACCTTCACCTTCACCTTCACCTTCACCTTCACCTTCGCCTTCGCCTTCGCCTTCGCCTTCACCTTACACCTTCACCTTCACCTTCACCTTCACCTTCACCTTCGCCTTCACCTTCACCTTCACCTTCACCTATCACCTTCACCTTCACCTTCGCCTTCACCTTCACCTTCACCTTCACCTTCACCTTCCACCTTCGCCTTCGCCTTCACCTTCACCTTCACATTCACCTTCACCTTCACCTTCAATTTCACCTTCACTTTCACCTTCACCTTCACCTTCACCTTCACCTTCACCTTCACCTTCACCATCACCTTCACCTTCACCTTCACATTCACCTTCACCTTCACCTTCACCTTCACCTTCACCTTCACTTTCACCTTCACCTTCACTTTCACCTTCACCTTCACCATCACCTTCACTTTCACCTTCACCTTCACCTTCACCTTCACCTTCACCTTCACCTTCACTTTTACTTCACCTTCACCTTCACCTTCACTTTCACCTTCACCCCCTTCACCTTCACCTTCACCTTCAGCTTCACTTTCACCTTCACCTTCACTTTCACCTTTACTTTCACCTTCACCTTCACCTTCACCTTCACCTTCACCTTCACCTTCACCTTCACCTTCATCTCTCCCTCACCTCCCCTCACCTCTCCCTCACCTCTCCAACACCTCTCCCTCACCTCACCTTCACCTCACCCTCACCTCTCCAACACCTCTCCCTGACCTCTCCCTGACCTCTCCCTCACCTCTCCCTCACCTCTCCCTCACCTCACTCTCACCTCTCCCTCACCTCTCCCTCACCTCACCCTCACCTCTCCCCTCACCCTCACACACTCTCCCTCACATCACCCTCACCTCTCCCCTCTCCTCTCCCTCACACTAAATCCTCACCGCACCATCACATCTCCATCACCTCTTCCCTCCACCTTCACTCACCTCCTCCCTACAACTCACTCTCACCTCTCCCTCCACCTCACCCTCACCTCATCCCTCACATCTCCCTCACCTCTCCCTCACCTTCTACCTCACCTGCTCCCTCAACATCTCCCTCACTCTCCCTCAAACTCTCCTCCACATCTCCCTTCAACATCTCCCTTCCAACATCACCCTCACCCTCTCCTCACTCTCCCTCACCTCACTTCACCTCTCCCCTCACCTCTCCTCATACCCTCTCAATCACCTCACCATAACCTCAACCCCTCTCTCTCCCTCAACCTCTCCTCACCTCTCCCTCACCTCTCCCTCACCTCTCCCTTCACACCTTCCCTCACCTCTCCTCACCTCACCCTCACATCTCCTTTACCGCTCCCTCACTCTCCCTCCACCTCACCTCACCTCTACCTCACATCTCCCTCACCTCTCCCTCACCTCTCAATATTAGTTCACATGCCTAATGTAATTTTTTCCTGGTAAAAATTAGACCAACATTCGGTTATTAAATGTAGGAATTATCATATTCCAGCAGGTAAACTGTGACATGAGTGAAATCTCCAGCATCATCCCCAGCATCCACCCCCAGCATCCACCCCAGCATCCACCCAGCCATCATACCAGGGCATCCACCCAGCATCCACACCAGCATCCACCCTAGCATCCACCCAGCATCATACCAGCATCCACCCAGCATTCCCACCCAGCATCCACCCCAGCATCCACTCCAGCATCACCCCAGCATCCCCCCCAGGCATCATTCAGCATCACCCCACCAGGCCATCACCCAGATCCACCCCCAGCATCCACCCAGCATCCACGCCAGCTTCCACCCAGATCAACCCCAGATTCCAGCCCAGCATCCACCCAGCATCCACCCCAAGCATCCACCCCAGCATCCACCCAGCTCATCCCAGCATCCACCCCAGCATCCACCCTAGATCCACCCAGCATCCACCCCGCATCCACCCCAGCCTCACCCAGCCATCCACACCAGAATCCACCCCAGCATCATACCCAGCATCCACCAGCATCCTCCCCAGCATCCACCCCAGCATCACACAGATTCCACCCAGGCATCCACCCCAGCATCCACCCCAGCATCCACCCCAGCATCCACTCCAGCCAATTCAACCCACAGCATTCACCCCAGATCCACCCAGGCATCCACCAGCATCCACCCCAGCATCCCACCCCAGCATCACCGCATCCACCCCAGCATCCCACCAGCATCCACCCCAGCATCACCCAGAATCCACACCAGCATCCACCCAGCATAAACCCAGCATCCACCCAGGCATCCACCCAGGCATACACCCGCATTCCACCCCAGCATACCACCGCATTAACCCCCAGCATCCACCCAGATCCTCCCAGCCATCCACCCCAGCATCCACCCCAGCATCCACCCCAGGCATTCACCCCAGAATCCACCAGCATCCAACCCGCATCCACCCCCAGCATCCACACCAGCATCACACCCAGCATCCACCCCAGCATCCACCCAGCAATCCACCCAGCATCACCCAGCATCCACCCAGCTCCACTCCAGCATCCAACCCAGCATCCAACCCAGCATCCACCCAGCATACCACCTCCCAGGCATCCCACCACAGCATTACCCCAGCATCCACCCCAGCATCCATCAGCATCCACCCCAGCATCCACCCCAGCATCCACCCCAGCATCCACCCAGCAGCCACTCCAGCATCAACACCAGCATCCACCCGGAGCATCCACCCCAGCATCCACATCCAGGCATCCACCCCAGAATCACACCCAGCATCCACCCAGCATCCACTCCAGCGTCCACCCCGCATCACCCCAGCATCCACCCAGATCTCCACTCAGCTATTCACCCCAGCATCCACCACGCATGCACCCCGCATCCACCCCAGCATCCACCCCAGCATCCACCTCCCAAGATCCACCCCAGCATCCAACTCCAGCATCCACCCCAGCATCAACTCCAGCTATCCACTCCAGCCATCCACCCCAGATCCATCCCAGCATCCACCCCAGCATCCACACCACATCCACCCCAGCATCCACTCTCAGAATCCACCCCAGCTCCTCCCCAGCATCCACTCCAGCATCCACTCCAGCATCACCCCGCATCACACCCAGCATCCCCAGGGGCATACACCCCAAGCAACCACCCAAGCATCAACTCCAGCATCCACTCAGTTCCACTCTAGCATCCACCACAGCATCCACCCCCACAGCATCAAAGCCAGAATCTAACCCAGCATCCAATTCAGCATTCCACTCCAGCTTCCACCACCAGCATCCACTCCCAGCATCAACTCCAGCATCCAGCCCAGCATTCCACCCCAGCATCCACTCCAGCATCCACCCCAGCATCAAGCCCCGCAATTTCCACCCCAGCATCCACTCAGGCATCCCACACCAGCATCCACCCAGCAGCTCCACCCTGCATCCACCCAGCATTCCACCCAGCATCCACCCCAGCATCCACGCTGGATCCCAACCCTGGCATCCACTCCAGATCCACTCCAGCATCCACTCCAGATCCATCCAGCATCAGCCCAGCATCCACCCCAGCAACCCACTCCAGCATCCACCCCTGCATCCCACCCCAGCATCCACTCAGCATCGACTCCAGCATCCAAACTGCATCCACCCCAGCATCCACCCCAGCATCCATCCACTCCAGCATCCCCACCCCAGCATCCACCCAGCATCCACCTCAGCATCCACCCCAGCATCCACCCCAGCATCCACCCCAGCATCCACTCCAGCATCCACTCCAGCATCCACCCCAGCATCCACTCCAGCATTCCACACCCAGCATCCCCCCAGGCTTCCCTCTCCAGCATCCACTCCAGCATCCACCCCGCATCAACCCCAGCATCCACCTCAGAATCCACTCCAGCATCCAACCAGCATCACCCAGATTCACCTCAAAAAGCATACCCTCCAAGCATCCACTTCACAGCTTCCACCCCAGCATCCACTCAGCATCCACCCCAGCTCACCCAGCCTCCACAACAGCATCCACTACAGCATCCTCTCCAGCATCCACTCCAGCATCCACCTCAGCATCCACAAAATAGCATCCACCCCAGCATACCACCATCGCTTCCACCTCAGCATTCCACCCAGCATCCACCCCAGCATCCAACCCCAGATCCACCCAGCATCCCACTCCGCATCCACCCAAGCATGCCCCTCCAGCATCCACCCAGCATCCACCCCCAGCATCACACTCCCCAGCATCCACTTCCAGCATCACCCAGCTTCTCCCAGCATCCACCCCCGCAATCCAATCCCCAGCATCCACCCCAACTCCACCCCCCAGAATCAACCTCAGGCATTTTCCACTCCAGATCCCACTCCAGCATCCACTCCCGATCCACCCCAGATCCTCCCCCAGCATCCACACCGCATCCACTCCCAGCATCCATCTCCCAGCATTCCTCTCCAGCATCGGACACAAGCATCCAAATTAGGCATCCCAGCCCAGCATCCACCATTGCATCCCACCGCAGCATCCAACCCCAGGCATCCCCAATCAGCATCCACTCCAGCATCAACTCCAGCATCCACTCACCATCCACCAAAGCATCCACCACAGCCATCACCCCACCATTCAACCAGGATCCAACACAGCATCCACCACAGCTCCACCCCAGCATACACCCAGCATCCACCCAGCATCCACCCAAGCATCCACCCCAGGCATCCACCCCAGGCTATCCACCACAGATCAAACCAGGCATCCACCCAGCATCCACCCCAGCCATCCAACCCAGCATCCAAACCCAGCATCCACACCCAGCATCCACCCCCAGCATCCACTCCGATCCATCCCAGCATCCAATCAGCATTCACTCCAGGCATTCCCACTCAGCATTTCCACCCAGCATCCACCCCAGGCATCCACCCCAGCATCAACTCAGCATCCAACCAGCATCCAACCCCAGGCATCACCTCTGAATCATTCCAGCATCCACTCCAGCATCCACCCCAGCATCCACTCCAGCATCCAACCTAGCATCCACACCAGCATCCACACCAGCATCCACTCCAGCTCACTCCAGCATCCACTTCCAGCCTCCTCCCCAGATCCAAAATAGCATTCCACCCAAGCATCCACCATAATCATCCACCGCAGCACTCAAACCCAGCATCCACGTCGCTTACACTCCAGCATCCACTCAGCTCCATCCAGCATCCACCCCACCTCACCCAGACCCACTCCAGCATCCTCCCCCAGCATTCCCACCCAGCATCCACTCCAGACATCCACTCCAGCATCCACCCCAGCATCCACCCCGCATCCACCCCGCATTCCACTTCAGCATCCACCCAGCATCAACCCATCATCACCTCAGCATCACCCAGTATCCACCCCAGATCCACCACAGCATCCACCCAGCATCCACCCCAGCATCCACTCCAGAATCCTCACCAGCATCCACCACAGCATCCACCCCCAGCATCCACTCCAGCATCCACTCCAGCATCTACACCAGCATCCACACAGGCATCCACCCAGCATCCACACCAGCATCCACCCAGCATCCCACTCCGCATCAACCCAGCATCCACCCAGCAGCCCACCCCAGCACCACTCCAGCCATCCCACTCCAGCATCCACCCCAGCATCCGCTCCAGCATCACCCCAGCATCCACCCCAGCATCACCCCAGATCAACTTCAGCATCCACTCCAGCATCACTCAGCTATCCACCCCAGCATCCACCCAGGCATCCACGCAGCATCCAACCCCAGCATCCACCTCAGCATCCACTCCAGCATCCCACACCAGCATCCACTCCTGCATCCACTCCAGCATCCAGCCCAGGCATCCACCCCAGCCACCCCCACTCCAGCATACACCCCCAGCATCCACCCCAGCATCACCCCAGCATCCCACCCACAGCATCCACGCAAGCTATCCAACCCAGCATTCCATACAGCATCCAATCCAGCATCCACTCCGCATCACTCCAGCCATTCCAAAAGCCAGCAATCCACCCCTGCACCCACTCCAGCATCCACCCCAGCATCCACCCCAGCATCCACTCCAGCATACACTCCAGCATACACCCCAGCATCCCACCCCAGCATCCACCCCAGCATCAATCCAGCATCCCACCCCAGCATCACCCATCATCCCCTCAGCATTACACACCCTGCATCCACCTAGCATCCACCCTGAATCCACCCCAGCATCCACCTCCAGAATCCACTCCAGCTCCACCCCTGCATCCACTCCAGCTTAAACCCCAGCAATTCCACCCCAGCATCCACCTCCAGCATCCACTCCAGCATTCACCCCGCATCAACCCAGATCCACCCCTGCATCACTCCAGCATCTCCCACCCCAGCATCCACCCCTCATCCACCTCAGCATCCACTCCAGCATCCACTCCCAGAATCCACCCCAGCATCAACTCCAGCATCCACCCCAGCATCCACCCAGCATACCACGCATCCACTACAGCATACAATACTGCTCCATCAGAATACCGCCGATGTCCCGCGAACCAAAAATAGCATCACCCCCAGCATCCCACCATAGCATCCACCGCAGCATCCACCCCAGCATCCACTCCAGCATCCACCCCAGCATCCACCCCAGCATCCACTCCAGCATCCACCCCAGCATCCACTCCAGCATCCACCCCAGCATCCACTCCAGCATCCACCCCAGCATCCACCCCAGCATCCACCCCTGCATCCACTCCACATCCAACCAGCATCTCACCATAGAATCCACCTCAGCATCACTCCTGCATCCAACGCCATCATCCACCCCAGCATCCACTCCATCTTCCACCCAAGCATCCACACCAGCATCCACACCTGCATTTACTCCAGGCATCCACTCCATCATCCACTCCAGCATCCACCCCAGCATCCAAAATAGCATCCACCCCAGCATCCACCATAGCATCCACCGCAGCATCCAACCCAGCATCCACTCCAGCATCCACTCCAGCATCCACTCCAGCATCCACTCCACATCCACCAAAGCATCCACCACCAGCATCCCCCCTGCATTCACCCCAGCGATCCAACACAGATCCACCACGCATCCACAAAGCTTCCTCCCCAGCATCCACCCAGCCATCCCACCCCCTGCATCCACCCAGCATCCACCCCAGCTTCCACCACAGCCTCCACCCAGCATCCACACCAGCATCCACCCCAGCATCCACCCCAGCATCACCCCTGCATCCCACTCCAGCATCCACCCAAGCATCCAATCCAGCCTCATCCAGCATCCACTCCAGCATCCATCCAGCATCTCCCCCCCCCCCCCCCCCCCCCCCCCCCCCCCCCCCCAGCATCCACCCCAGCATCCACCCCAGCATCCACTCCAGCAATCCACCCAGCATCCACCTAGCATCCACCTCAGCATCCCACTCAAGATCCACTCCAGCATCCACCCCAGCATCCACTCCAGCATCCACCCCAGCATCCACCCCAGCATCCACCCAGCATCCACTCCAGCATCCACTCCAGCATCCACTCCAGCATCCACCCCAGCATCCAAAATAGCATCCACCCCAGCATCCACCATAGCATCCACCGCAGCATCCAACCCAGCATCCACTCAAGCATCCACTCCAGCATCCACTCCAGCATCCACTCCAGCATCCACCCCAGCATCACCAGCACCCACTCCAGCATCCACCCCCAGCATCAACACCAGGCATCCACTCCAGATCCACCCAGCATCCACCCCATCATCCACTCAGCATCCACCCAGTATCCCACCCTGCATCCACCCCAGAATCCACCCCAGCATCCACCCCAGATCACTCCAGCATCCTCCCCAGCAGCCACTCCAGCAACCACCCAGCATCACACCCAAGCTTCCACTCCAGCATCCACTCAGCTTCCACCCCCCAGCATCCACCCCAAGCTATCCACCCAGCATACCCCAGCATCCACCCCCAGCATCCACCCCAGCATCACCTCAGCATCCACTCCAGCATCCACTCCAGCATCCACCCCAGCATCCACTCCAGCATCCACCCCAGCATCCACCCCAGCATCCACACCAGCATACCCAGCATCCACTCCAGCATCCACTCCAGCATCCACACCCAGCAGCAAAATAGCTCTCCCCCAGCATCCACCATAGCATCCACCGCAGCATCCAACCCATCATCCACTCCAGCATTCACTCCAGATCCACTCCAGGCATCCACTCCGGCATCCACCCCAGAATACACCCCACACCCACTCAGCAGCCACCCAGCATCCCACTCCAGCATCCACTCCAGCATCCACCCCAGCATCCACCCCCAGCATACACACCCAGCATTCCACCCCAGCATCCACCCATCATCACCTCAGCATCACCCCAGCATCCACCCCAAGCATCCACCCCAGCATCCACCCCAGCATCCACTCCAGCATCCACTCCAGCATCCACCCCAGCTTCCACTCCTGCATCCACCCCAGCATCCACCCTGCATCCCTCAGCATCCACTCCAGCATCCACCATGCATCCACCCTGCATCCACCCATGATCACTCCAGCATCCACCCCAGCATCCACCCAGCATTTCCACCTCAGCATACACTCCGCATCCACTCCAGCATCCACCCCAGCATCCACTCCAGCATCCACCCCAAGCATCCACCCAGCATCCACACCAACACCCACCCCAGCAGGCCAATCCAGCATCCTCACCAGCATCCACACCAGCTCCAATATTACCATCCACCCCACCATCCACCAAAGATCCACCCAGCATCCACCCAGCATTCACCCCAGCATCCAACACAGCATCACACCACAGCATCAACCTAGCATCCACCCAGCATCCACCCAGCATCCACCCCAGATCCACCCAGCATCCACCCGGCATCCAACCCCAGTATCCACTCAGCATCCACTCCAGCATCCATCCCAGCATCCACACCAGCACCCCACCCCAGCATCCACTCCAGCATCCACCCAACATCCACTCCAGCATCACCCCAGCCATCCACCTGCATCCACCCCAGCATCCACTTCCAGCATCCACTCAGCAATCCACCCGCATTCCATCCCCAGCAATCCACCCCAGCATCCACCCCAGCGTCCACCCCGCATCCACTTCAGCATCCTCACACCATCCACAACCAGCATCCACCCAGCATCCACGCCAGCATCCAATCCGGCATCCACCCCGCATCTCCACTCACAGCATCACCCCAGCCATTCCACCCAGCATCCACCCCAGCATCCACTCAAGGCATCCAGTCCAGCATCCAGCTCAGGCATCACCCTGCATCCAAATAGCATCCACCCAGCATCCAACCATAGCATCCACCGCAGCATCCAACCCAGCATCCACTCCAGCATCCACTCCAGCATCCACTCCAGCATCCACTCCAGGCATCCACTCCAGCCTCCACCCAGCATTCCACCCCAGCAATCCACCTCAGCATCCTCAGCATCCACTCAAGCATCCACCCCAGCATCCACTCCAGCATCCAACCCAGCATCCACCCAGTATCCCACACCAGCATCCACTCCAGGATCCACTCCAGCATCCACTCCAGCATCAACCCAGCATCCAAAATACGCATCCACCCCAGCATCCACCATAGCATACACGCAGCATCCAAACCATCATCCATCCAGCATCCACCTCAAGCATCCACTCTGCATCCACTTCAGCATCCACCCCTGCATCCACTCCAGCACCCTTTCCAGCATCCACCCCGCATCCACCCCAGCATCCACCCCAGCAATCCACCCAGCATCCACTCAGCATCCACCCCAGCATCCACCCATCATCACCTCAGCTCCCCCCAGCATCACCCAGCATTCACCCAGCATCCACCCAGCATCCACTCCAGCATCCACCCCAGCATCACTACAGCATCCACCCCGGCATCCACCCCAGCATCAACTCCAGCATCCACTCCAGCATCCACCCCAGCATCCACCCCAGCATCCACCCCAGCATCCACTCCAGCTTCCACCCCAGCATCCACCCCAGCATCCACCTCAGCATCCACTCCAGCATCCACTCCAGCATTCCACCCCAGCATCCTCTCCGCATCACCCAGCATCCACCCCAGCATCCACACAGCATCACGCCCAGCATCCCTCCAACATCCACTCCAGCATCCACCCAGCCATCCAAAATAGGCATCCACCCCAGCATCCACCATAGCATCCACGCAGATCCACCCAGCATCCACCCCCCATGCATCTACCCCAGCATCCACTCCAGCATCCACCTGCATCATCCAAGAATCAACCTCAGCCATCCACTCCAGCATCCACTCCATCATCCACCCCAGCATCCACTCCATTTCAACCCCGATCCACCCCAGCATCCACACCAGCATTTACTCCAGCATACCACTCCATCATCCACTCCAGCATCCAACCCCAGGCATCCAAAATAGGCATTCCACCCCAGCATCCACCATAGCATCCACCGCAGCCATCCAACCCAGCATCCACTCCCAGCTATCCACTCCAGCCTCCACTCCAGCATCCACTCCACCATCACCCAAAAGCATCCACCACGGCATTCCACCCCAGCATTCCCCCAGCCATCCAAACAGCATCCACACAGCATCACCAAAGCATCCACCCAGCATCCACCCCAGCAATCCACCCCAGCATCCACCCCAGCAGCACCCCAAGCATCCCCACTGCATCCACCCCAGCATTCCACACCAGCATCCCCCAGAATCCACCCAAGCATCCACCCCAGCATCCACTCCAGCATCCACACCAGATCCACTCAGCATCCCATCCCAGCATCCACTCCAGCATCCACTCAGCATACACCCCAGACATCCACACCGCATCCACCCCAGCATCCACTCCAAGATCCACCCCAGCATCCACCCTAGCATCCACCTCAGCATCCACTCCAGCATCCACTCTGAATCCACCCAGCATCACTCCAGCATCCACCCATCATCCAACCCCAGCCATCCACACCAGAATCACTCCAGCATCCACTCCAGCATCCACTCCAGCATCACCCAGCATCCAAATAAATAAGCATCCCCCCAGCATCCACCATAGCATCCACGCGCATCCAACCCAGCATCACTCAAGCATCCCACTCCAGCATCCACTCCAGCATCCACTCCAGCATCCCACCCAGCATCACCCAGCCCAACGCCAGCATCCTCCCCAGCATCCACCCCAGCATCCACTCCAGCATCCACCCAGCGCATCCACACATCATCCACCTCAGAATCCACCCCATATCCACCCCTGCATCCACCCAGCATTCCACCCAGCTTCCACCCCAGCATCCACTCCAGCATCCTCCCAGCATCCACTCCAGCATCCACCCCAGCATCCACCAAGCATTCACTCCAGCATCCATCAAGCATACCACCAGCATCCACCCAGCATCCACCCCAGCATCACCCAGCATCCACCCAGCATCCACCCAGATCCTCCTAGCATCCATCCAGCATCCACTCCAGCATCCACCCCAGCATCCACTCAGAATCCACCCCAGCATCCACCCAGATCCCACACCTGCATCCACCCCAGCATCCACTCCAGCATACACTCCAGCAATCCACCCCCAGCATCCAAAAATAGCATCCACCCTGCATCCCACAATAGCTTCCAACGCAGCCATCCTACCCATCATCCACCTCCAGCATTCACTCAGCATCCATCCACTCCAGCATCCCACTCCGGCATCCACCACAGCATCCACCCCCAGCTCCCACTCCAGCATCCACCCCAGCATCCACTCCAGCATCACTCCAGCAACCACCCCAGCATCCACCCCAGCATCCACTCCCAGCATCCCACCCCTGCATCTCCCCACCCAATCATCCACCCTCAGCATCCACCCAGCATCCACCAGCATCCCCCCCAGCATCCACCCCAGCATCCACCTCAGGCATCCACTCCAGATCACCCCAGCATCCACTCCAGCCTCCACCCCCAGCATCCACCCTGCATCCACTCCTGCATCCACTCAGCATCCACCCAAGACATCCACCCCGCATCCACCCCAGCATCCACTCCAGCATCCACCCCGCATCCACCCAGCATCCACTCAGAATCCACTCCAGCATTCCACTCCAGCAATCCACCCAGCATCCACTCCAGCATCCACCCCAGCAGCCCACCCCAGCATCCACACCAGCACCCACCCCCCCCCCCGCCCCAGATCCAATCCAGCATTCCACTCCAGCATCCACCCAGCATCCCAAAATACCATCCACCCCAGCATCACCTAGCATCCACGCAGCATCCAACCAGCATCCACTCCGCATCCACTCCACCCATCCATTCCACCATCCACAAAGCATCCACCCCCAGCATCCACCCCAGCATTCACCCCAGCATCACCACAAGCATCCACCACAGGCATCAACCCTAGCATCCACCCCAGCATCCTCCAGCTCCACACCAGCATAACCCCAGCATCCACCCTGCATTTCAAACCCCAGTATCACTCCAGCATCAACTCAGCCATCAGCCCAGCATCCACCCAGCACCCACCCCAGCATCACACTCAGCATCCACCCCAACATCCACTCCGGCATCCACCCCAGCATCCACCCCAGCATTCACCCAGCATCCACTCCAGCATCCACTCCAGCATCCACCCCAGCATCCACCCCAAGCATCCACCCCAGCATCCACCCCAGCGTCCACCCCAGCATTCCATTCAGCATCCTCCCCACCATCACCCCAGCATTCCACCCCAGCATCCACTCCAGCTCCACTCCAGCATCCACCCCAGCAACACTCCAAGCATCCACCCCAGCATCCACCCCAGCATCCCACCCCCCAGCAGCCAATCCAGCATCCAGTCAAGGATCCACTCCAGCATCCACCCGCATCCAAAATAGCATCCACCCCAGCATCCACCATAGCATCCACCGCAGCATCCAACCCAGCATCCACTCCAGCATCCACTCCAGCATCCACTCCAGACTCCCCTCCAGCATCCACTCCAGCCTCACCAGCATCCTCCCCAGCATAACCTCAGCATCAACTCAGCATCCACTCCAGCATTCCACCCCAGCATCCCCACTCAGCTCCACCCCAGCATCCACCCGCCCAGCTATCAACACAGCATCCACATCCAGCATACACTCCAGTACTCCACTCCAGCAAACCCCAGCAGCCAATTAGCATCCACCCCGCATCCAACATTAGCATCCACCGGCAGCATCACAACCCATCATCGACTCCAGCATCCAATCTGCATCACTCCAGCAGCCACTTCAGCATCCACCCAAGATCCAATCCAGACCCTCTCTGCATCCACCCCAGCATCCACCCCAGCATCCACACCAGCATCACCCATGATCCACTCCAGCATCCACCCAGCAGCCACCCAATCATCCACTCAGCATCCACCCAGCATCCACCCCGGGATCCACCCCAGCATCCACCAGCATCCACTCCAGGAATCCACACCAGCATCCACTACAGCATCCACCCCAGCATCCACCCCAGATCCACTCCAGATTCCACTCCGCATCCACCCCGCATCCACCCCAGCATCCACCCACCAGTTTTCCAATCCAGCTTCCACCCAGATCCACCCCAGGCATCACTCAGCATCCACTCCAGCATCCCACTCAGCTACACCCCAGGCATCCTCTCCAGCATCCACACCAGCATTCCACCCCAGCATCCACACCCAGCATCCACCTGCCATCAACTCCAACATCCACTCCAGCATCCCACCCAGCATCCAAAATAGCATCCACCCTAGCATCACCTTAGCATACACCGCACATCCAACCCCAGATCCATATCAGGCATCCACTCCAGGCATCCACTCACATTCCACTCCACCATCCACCAAAGCATCCACCCAGGCATCCACCCAGCCATGCCACCCAGCATCCACCACAGCATCCACCACAGCATCCACCCAAGCATCCACCCAGCAGCCCCACCCAGCATCCACCCCAGCATCCACCCCCAGCATCCCACCCAGCATCCACCCAGCTTCACCCCAGCATTTCACCCCAGCATCCACCCCTGCATCCACCAGCATCCACCCACAGCATCCACGCCAGCATCCATCCCAGCATCACCCAGCATCACCCCAGCATCCACCCCAGCATCCACCCAGCATCCACTCCGACATACACCCCAGCATCCACCCCAGCATCCCACCACAGCATCCACCCCAGGCATCCACCCTGACATTCACCCCAGCATTCACCCCAGATCCACCCCAGCTTTCCACTCCAGCTCGACCCGAAGCATCCACCCCAGCGTTCACCCCAGCATCACCCAGCATCCACCCCAGCATCCACCCTGAATCCACTCCAGCATCCTCTCCAGATCCACCCCGGCAAACCCCAGCATCCAACCCCAGCATCCCCACTCCTGCATACACTCCAGCATCCACTCCAGCATTAAACCCAGCATCCACCATAGCATCACCGCCAGCATCACCCCAGCATCCACTCAAGCATCCACCCCAGCATCCACCCCCAGCATCCACCCAGCTTCCATCCAGCATCCACCCCTGCATCCACCCCAGCATCCACCTCAGCATACACTACAGCAACCACCCCAGCATCCACCCAACATCCACCCCAGCATCCATCCCAGCATCCACCCCAGCATCCACCCCAGCATCCACCCAGCATCCAATCCGATCCACCCCCAGCAGCCACCCCAGCATCACCCCCAGCATCCACTCCTGCATCCTTCTCCAAGCATCCAACCCAGCATCCACCCCAGCATCCACCCCAGCATCCACTCCATCGTCCACCCAGCATCCACCCAGCATCCACCCCGCATCCTCTCAGCATCCACCCCAGCATCACCCAAGCATCCAGTCAGCATCCACCCCCAGCATCCACCCCAGCATCCACCCAGCATCCACTCCAGCATCCACTCCAGCATCCACATCAGCATTCCACCCAGATCCACACCCACATTCACACCCCGCATCCATCCCAGGCATTCCACCCAGATCCCACCCCAGCATCCACCAGCATCCACTCCAGAATTTTCCACCCAGTCCACCCCAGCATCCACCCTAGCATCCACTACAGCATCCTCTCAGCATCCACCACAGAATCCACCCCAGCATCACCCCAGCATCCACTCCAGCGTCCACCCCAGCATCCACCCCAGCATCACCACAGCATCCTCCCCAGCATCTTCCCTGCATCCTCCCAGCATCCTCCCCAGCATCCTGTCTAGCATCCTCCCCGCATCCTCCCCGGATGCTCCCTAGCTTTCTCCAAGAAATCCTCTCCAGCATCCTCCCAGCTCCTCCCCAGGACCCTCTTGCATCCTCCCCAGCATCCTCCCAGCATCTTAACTAGCATCCTCCCCGCATCCTCCCCAGCCCCTGTCTAGCATCCTCCCAGCATCCTCCCCAGCATGCCCCCTTTGCATCCTCCAAGCTTCCTCTCCAGCATCCTCCCCAGGTTTCTCCCTAGCATCCTCACAGCATCCTCCCTCCTCCCCAGCATCCTCCCTAGCATCCTCGCCAATATCCTCCCCAGCCTTCTCCCTAGCATCCTCCCCTGCATCCTCCCAAGCATGCTCCCAGCATCCTCTCCTCATCCTCCTAGCATCCCCCCTTTGCATTTCCCTAGCGTCCTCCCCAGCATCCCCCCAGCATCCTCCCTAGCATCCTCCCCTGCATCCTCCCCAGCATCCTCCCTAGCATCCTCCCTAGCATCCTCCCCAGCATCCTCCCCAGGATCCTCCTTAGCATCCTCCCCAGCATCCTCCCCAGCATCCTCCCCAGCATCCTCCCCAGCATCTTCCCTAGCATCCTCCCCAGCATCCTCCCCAGCATCCTCCCCAGCATCCTGTCTAGCATCCTCCCCAGCATCCTCCCCAGCATGCTCCCTAGCATCCTCCCAAGCATCCTCTCCAGCATCCTCCCCAGCATCCTCCCTAGCATCCTCCTCAGCATCCTCCCTAGCATCCTCCCTAGTATCCTCCCCAGCATCCTTCCCATCATCCTCCCTAGCATCCTCCCCAGCATGCTCTCCAGCATCCTCCCTAGCATCCTCCCTTGCATCCTCCCCAGCATCCTCCTCTGCATCCCCCAGCTGCTCCCAGCATCCTCTCCAGATCCTCCCTAGCACCCTCCACAGCATCCTCCCAGCATCCTTCCCAGCATCCTCCCCAGCATCCTCCCCAGCATCTTCCCTAGCATCCTCCCCAGCATCCTCCCCAGCATCCTCCCCAGCATCCTGTCTAGCATCCTCCCCAGCATCCTCCCCAGCATGCTCCCTAGCATCCTCCCAAGCATCCTCTCCAGCATCCTCCCCAGCATCCTCCCTAGCATCCTCCTCAGCATCCTCCCTAGCATCCTCCCTAGTATCCTCCCCAGCATCCTTCCCATCATCCTCCCTAGCATCCTCCCCAGCATGCTCTCCAGCTCCCCCCCAGCATCCCCCCCAGCATCCTCCCCAGCATCCTCCCCGCATCTTCCCTAGCTCCTCCCCAGCATCCTCCCAGCATCCTCCCAGCTCCTGTCTAGCATTCTCCCAGCATCCTCCCAGCATGTCCCTAGCTCCTCCAAGCATCCTCCAGCACCCTCCCCAGCATCCTCCTAGCACCCTCCTCAGCTTTCCTCCATAGCATCCTCCCTAGTATCCTCCCCAGCATCCTTCCCATCATCCTCCCTAGCATCCTCCCCAGCATGCTCTCCAGCATCCTCCCTAGCATCCTCCCTTGCATCCTCCCCAGCATGCTCCTCTGCATCCTCCCAAGCATGCTCCCCAGCATCCTCTCCAGCATCCTCCCTAGCATCCTCCACAGCATCCTCCCAGCATCCTCCCCAGCATCCTCCCTAGCATCCTCGCCAATATCCTCCCCAGCCTTCTCCCTAGCATCCTCCCCTGCATCCTCCCAAGCATGCTCCCCAGCATCCTCTCCATCATCCTCCCTAGCATCCTCCCTAGCATTCTCCCTAGCATCCTCCCCAGCATCCTCCCTAGCATCCTCCCTAGCATCCTCCCCAGCATCCTCCCCAGCATCCTCCCTAGCATCCTCCACAGCATCCTCTCCATCATCATCCCTAGCATCCTCCCTAGCATCCTCCCTAGCATCCTCCCCAGCATCCTCCCAGGCATACTCCCTAGCATCCTCCCCAATATCCTCTCCATCATCCTCCCCAGCATCCTCCCTAGCATCCTCCCTAGCATCCTCCCCAGCATCCTCCCCAGCATCCTCCCTAGGATCCTTTCCAGCATCCTCTCCAGCATCCTCCCCAGCATCCTCCCCAGCATCCTCCCCAACATCCTCCCAAGCATCCTCCCAGCATTCTCTCCAGCATCCTCCCAGTATCCTCCCCAGCATCCTCTCCATCGTCCTCACTAGCATCCTCCCTAGCATCCTCCCCAGCATCCTCCCCAGCATCCTCCCCAGCATCCTCCCAGGATTCTCCCCAGCATCCTCCCGAGCATCCTCTCGAGCATCCTCCTCAGCATCCTCTCCAGCATCCTCTCCATCATCCTCCCTAGCATCCTCCCTAGCATCCTCCCCAGTATCCTCCCCAGCATCCTCCCCAGCATCCTCCCTAGCATCCTTTCTGCATCCTCCCCAGCATCCTCCCCAGCATCCTCCAAAGCATCCTCCCCAGCATCCTCCACAGCATCCTCCTCAGCATCCTCCCCAGCATCCTCCCCAGCATCCTCCCTAGCATCCTCCTCAGCATCCTCTCCATCATCCTCCCTAGCATCCTCTCTAGCATCCTCCCCTGCATCCTCCCCAGCTCCCCCTCAGCATCCTCCCCTGCATCCTCCCCAGCATCCTCCCCAGCATCCTCCCCAGCATCCTCCACAGCATCCTCCCCAGCATCCTCTCCAGCATCCTCCCTAGCATCCTCTCCAGCATCCTCCTCAGCATCCTCTCCAGCATCCTCCCTAGCATCCTCTCCAGCATCCTCCTCAGCATCCTCTCCAGCATCCTCCCCAGTATCCTCCCTCAGCTTATGTGATGAGCTAACAGCATTCATGTGAAGTGTGTAAATATAACGTTGCCAGTACAGTCCAGTAAATGTAACGTTGCCAGTACAGTCTAGTAAATGTAACGTTGCCAGTACAGTCCAGTAAATGTAACGTTGCCAGTACAGTCTAGTAAATGTAACGTTGCCAGTACAGTCCAGTAAATGTAACGTTGCCAGTACAGTCCAGTAAATGTAAGGGTTGCCAGTACAGTCCAGTAAATGTTAACGTTGCCAGTACAGTTAGTAAATGTAACTTTGCCAGTACAGTCGATTTAATTGTAACGTGCCAGTACAGTCCAGTAATGAAACGTTGCCGTACAGTCCAGTAAATGTAACGTTCCCAGTATCAGTCCGTAAATGTAACGTTGCCAGTACAGTTATGTAAATTTTAACGTTGCCAGTACGTCTGTAAATGTAACGTTGCCAGTCCCAGTCTAGTAAATGTAACGTTGCCAGTACAGTCCAGTAAATGTAACGTTGCCAGTACAGTCCAGTAAATGTAACGTTGCCAGTACAGTCCAGTAAATATAACGTTGCCAGTACAGTCCAGTAAATGTAACGTTGCCATTTACAGTCCGTAAATGTAACGTTCCCAGTACAGTCCAGTAAATGTAACGTTGCCAGTACAGTCCAGTAAATATAACGTTGCCAGTACAGTCCAGTAAATGTAACGTTGCCAGTACAGTCCAGTAAATATAACGTTGCCAGTACAGTCCAGTAAATATAACGTTGCCAGTACGTCTAGTAAATGTAACGTTGCAGTACAGTCCAGTAAATATACGTTGCCAGTACAGCCATTTAATGTAACGTTGCAGTACAGTCAGTATAATGTAACGTTGCCAGTACAGTCCAGTAAATGTAACGTTGCCAGTACAGTCTAGTAAATGTAACGTTGCCAGTACAGTCCAGAATATAACGTTGCCAGTACAGTCCAGTAAATATAACGTTGCCAGTACAGTCCAGTAAATGTAACGTTGCCAGTACAGTCCAGTAAATGTAACGTTGCCAGTACAGTCTAGTAAATATAACGTTGCCAGTACAGTCCAGTAAATATAACGTTGCCAGTACAGTCCAGTAAATGTAACGTTGCCAGTACAGTCCAGTAAATATAACGTTGCCAGTACAGTCCAGTAAATGTAACGTTGCCAGTACAGTCCAGTAAATATAACGTTGCCAGTACAGTCCAGTAAATGTAACGTTGCCAGTACAGTCCAGTAAATATAACGTTGCCAGTACAGTCCAGTAAATGTAACGTTGCCAGTACGTCCCAGAAATAAAACGTTGAAAAGTACAGTCCAGTAAATTAACGTTGCCAGTACAGTCCAGAAAATATTAACGTTGCCAGTACAGTCCAGTAAATATAACGTTGCCAGTACAGTCCAGTAAATGTAACGTTGCCAGTACAGTCCTGTAAATATAACGTTGCCAGTACAGTCCGTAAATGAAACCCGTTCCCATTTAGTCCAGTAAATATAACGTTGCCAGTACAGTCCTGTAAATATAACGTTGCCAGTACAGTCCAGAATGTAACGTTGCCAGTACAGTCCAGAATGTAAGGTTGCCAGTACAGTCCAGTAAATATAACGTTGCCAGTACAGTCCAGTAAATATAACGTTGCCAGTACAGTCCTGTAAATATAACGTTGCCAGTACAGTCCAGTAAATGTAACGTTACCAGTACAGTCCAGTAAAGAGAATTTTCTCACTGATGACCACAAAAATATACATAGTGTAGTAGGTCAGTGGCTTGGTTGGCACCGCATTCGCCGCACACACTGAGTGTCCGTGGTTCAGTCCCCGGCACGGGTGGAAACATTCGGCATATTTCCTTATACCTGCTGTCACTGTTCGCCTAGCAGTAAGTAGGTACGTGGGTGTTAGTCACCTTACACCTGCTGTCACTTTTCACGTAGCAGTAAGTAGGTACCTGGGTGTTAGTTGACTGTTGTGGCTGGTATCGTGGGGGACAAGATTGAAGAACTACAACGTAAGTAAGACTTTCTTGGGTTATCCTGGGTGGATAAGCCATTTTTCAAAAATCCAAACAAATCTTGTCTTAATACGAGGGAGTGAGTGTAGTGATAGGCCTCATCCTAGGCCTCATCCTAGGCCTCATCCTAGGCCTTATCCTGGGCCTCACCCCTCAACCACACAGGAGAGTAAACAAGGGGGGCTGACAACGGTCTCCAGTAAACCACGGAAGTCACCCTCATTTTCAGTAACTTTATATACCAGTTAGCCTGCCTAGAGGATACATCAAGTATGCCTGATTGCTAAAGTTCTCGCTTCACACAGCGAGGGTCTGCGTTCGTTTCCCAGCGAGGGTAGAAACACTTGTCGTGTTTCTCTACATCGGTTGTCTATGTTCACCCATCAGTAAAATGGGTACCTGGGTGTTAGTGGACTGGTGTGGGTCGCAGCCTGGGAAAAGACCTAATTTGCTGGAAATGCTCAGCATAACAAGGGGCTTTCTATATAGTAGTACGTCATTGATGTCAGCTATGGTCTGTATACCTTGTACATGTACTTGTAGTTAAAAATATATTATTATTATTATTAATGTTATTATTATTATTATTATTATTATTATTATTATTATTATTATTATTATTATTATTATTATTATTATTATTATTATTATTAAGAGTGTGCAGGCAACCAACAGTGCACATATAAACAGACAATTATCAGATATATCTAGGTAAGTAAGTTTATTTAGGTACAGGTACACATAAGTGCAATTATCATACAAAATATATCTGTAAATTACCCTCGAGTATAACCCAGATGACGTGACTTATTTCCACTGCGGAATAATATCAAGCATGATCAAATCCTGTGTCCAATATAAGAATGCTTTTAAGTGAAATATTTGTGGGGTACGATGCTCCTTGCACCTCGGGTGGTGTCATGTTTCCTGCGTCTATATTTCCGCCTCAACCAGCAATGATATTAAATCTGGGGAGTGTTTTTGGGTTTGGTTAACAGACAGAAGATGGTGGGAACATATTACATACGTAGTAAACGACAGGAACAATAAACCAAATCCTTTCTGGAGAAATCTGAAGTTTGTGTGAAGGTTGGGAAAGCAAATTATTATTATTATTATAATCAAGGGGGAAGCGCTAAACCCGGAGGATTATACAGCGCCTGGGGGGGGGGGATGTGGAAGGCATTCAGGCTTAATTCGGGGAACTGGAGCACAGATCCAATTCCCTAAATCAAGAGCCCCTCACCAACATCAAGGAACCTTCCTTGAGGGGTGGGAAAGCAAAGATTTGAGACAAGCACTAGTAAGCGCACCGTGGTACAATAACACAGGGAAATCTGAAATATTCTCACAACGTAACAAGTAGAAAGGAAACACATGTGTAATACAGTGAGGGTGTACAAGTGATACACCTGCACAGTAATACAGTGAGGGTGTACAAGTGATACACCTGCACAGTAACACACAAGTCATACTCTGTCATGCACAATAGTGTTTCAGGTGGTCTTGATCCTTGTGTTGCCTTCGAAGATAGTGGGTATACAAGTCTAATAAATCGAGACAGTGCACCAGCTGGGGATAGTGATCTTGGTATTCCTGATAACACAGTGCACCAGCTGGGGATAGTGATCTTGGTATTCCTGATGACACAGTGCACCAGCTGGGGATAGTGATGTTGGTATTTCTGATGACACAGTGCACCAGCTGGGGATAGTGATGTTGGTATTCCTGATGACACAGTGCACCAGCTGGGGATAGTGATGTTGGTATTCCTGATGACACAGTGCACCAGCTGGGGATAGTGATCTTGGTATTTCTGATGACACAGTGCACCAGCTGGGGATAGTGATGTTGGTATTTCTGATGACACAGTGCACCAGCTGGGGATAGTGATGTTGATATTCCTGATGACACAGTGCACCAGCTGGGGATAGTGATCTTGGTATTTCTGATGACACAGTGCACCAGCTGGGGATAGTGATCTTGGTATTTCTGATGACACAGTGCACCAGCTGGGGATAGTGATCTTGGTATTTCTGATGACACAGTGCACCAGCTGGGGATAGTGATGTTGGTATTCCTGATGACACAGTGCACCAGCTGGGGATAGTTGTTATGACCAAGGTCATAATGTGATTAATTTATATGTATTATCCACTTAATATTATACTCTGGGTTTCTTTAATATTAGCTAAATTAAAGATTCCACTAGTTTATAATATTATCTGATTTACGAATATACCCGGGTATGATGTATATATATATATATATATATATATATATATATATATATATATATATATATATATATATATATATATATATATATATATATATATATATATATATATATATATATATATATATCTTGAGTAATGTGTTAGGTAGGTACACCTGTTTAAGGTATATAACAAGGTATGTTCATTGGTGGGTAGTTTGCACCGCTCTACCCTCTCCCCCTTTTGACGAGTTGATGTCAAGAAGGGATTTACTGTCGGTGGCAGTTCACTCTCTCTGCCGACTCAGTGTACATTGACTGAGCTACCCTCCTAGTACTCCGACTCAGTGTACATTGACTGAGCTACCCTCCTAGTACTCCGCCTTATTCTCACTTGGATATAGAATTGTGTTATAGAAACTCCTGAACCAGCTTGTGGTTTATTGTGAAGTCTGCTGACAATTATATACAGTTATCTTCAGGTTACGATGTGACGACCAGTGTCAAGCTCAGAAATTTGTGATATATTCCTTATGCCAGGGAGTTACTCAGTGAAAGTGTTAATTCTCAATATATGTACTTACACACAAGTAATGTTACTATTGAGGAAGCGGTAATATTCCTCTGATCATTGTCAAGTGTAGTGACCATATTGACATGTACATTCTATTTAAGAGTTTTCTTGTGTGAAGGAAAGTTTCTGACAGTGATATTTAATAGATATTTATGAATATCTAAAGTATTTAAGCTTTTAAATAAAAAGAAACTTGAAAAGACTGAGTAACTATTATTTGTGCCTTACATTTCTAAGTTTGGAACCATATCCTCTCATTCTATGAAGCGTGTTGTTACGGAGTGCACTAACCTGGCTGAAGATTAAGATTTGAACCGTAACAAGTGGGGGCCTGTCCTAGGAGATATCCCGACTATATCTTCCCAATGGAAGTTCACATACAGCAACTGGTTCACGAATTGACTTTGGATAAGTTAGAGACTTTGAAACTGCAGACGTGCTGGCGGGTAGCGAAGCATTTAGGGGTGATGTACAACAATCGTTATACCACAGAAACCGTTCGGTCTATTATAAGGAATATCTTATTCCCCATACCTCTTGAAGTTTCTGAGTCGCCTGATTCAGAGGTCGAAAGTCTAACGTCCCAGCCGGATCCCCTGTCTCGAGTAAACGATCTAGAGGCATCAGGTGGAGCCGGCAAATCAGCCCCTGGAAGTCCTACAAATTCCTTAGTTGCTGAGAGTATGTCAATGCCAGGAGCTGAGGAAATGTCACGTGACAAACTTCCCCCTGAAAGGGAAAATGAAGCAGGGGTTTCTAATAGTCTGTCGCCGAACTATGAAGCCGTGCGAGGAGCAGGACCTCGGCCCAAGATACGACAGGAAGGATTTCTTCCCCCGTCTCCACCAATTCCCTTGACACCCATCTCTCTGGACTATTTTAAGAGAATGGTGCATCTCATAAATCTGCAAACGGCTCAGTTAGAAGCACAGCGAAAACTGTATGAAGAAGAATTTGAGAGAGAGAAAATCCGTTGTGAAAGACAACAAGCGGAGAGAGACGCGAGACTGACGGTTTCCCCGAACCTCTCCTTTGATTTACATAAGGCAGCATCTTTAGTGCCTCGGTTCAATGAAGCTGACCTTGACACCTATTTTCACACCTTTGAGAACCAGGCAAGGGGGATGCAATGGCCTCAGGAATATTGGGCCACCCTACTGCACACAACATTAACTGGTAAGGCTCAAAAATGTACAGCTACTCTGCCTTATGATAAGTATGTGAATTATGAGGTGGTTAAAAAAGTAATTTTGGAAACTTATGACTTGCTCCCATTGAGCTACCAACGGACTTTCCGTACCCTACAACGGCTACCCGGGCAAACGTGGGTAGACTTTGCCCGTCAGAAGAAGGTAGCCCTGGAAAGGTGGTTAAGGGCCTCGGGCTGTGACTCTGTGGAAAGCCTAACTCAGTTAATATTACAAGAAGAGTTTAATAATGCCCTGTCGGGAGACTTGCATAAGTTTTTAATTGATCATCAGACTTTGGACGTCTTAACTTCCGCCTCACTTGCTGATCATTATGAAATCTCCTCTCAGTTAATGAGAGATAAATCCCCTCGAGAGAAAGTAAGGAGAACACCCCCGAGGGATTGGCGATACCGGCCAAGAGAAGGGATTTGCCAGAAATTACCTCCCCATCAGGTGGCTCCTTATGCCGTTTTTAACCCTAATGCTGAGGAACATTTCGATACTAAGCCCCACCTGGAGGTGGATAAAGCGAGGAAGAAACCTACCTGCTCCTACTGTCAGAAGAAAGGGCATGTGAGAAGCCTCTGTTACAAGCTAGAAAGAGACCGGAAGAATAAAGTTCTAGATGTGGTTCCTGTACAGATAACGTCTACCAGGTCCCAGGGACAGCTGGACCCATGGATGGAGCAAGATTCAGCTGGTCAAAAGGTTCCCACTTCTAGATGACTGACTCCCTCAATCATGTCCAAAAAGAAAGTGAGGCAATGAGTCCTTATTTTTCTATCGGTAAGGCCGGGACTACCAAATCCCAACTCGTTGAAGTAAAGTCTTATAGAGACACCGGGAGCTATCTAACTTTGTTAAGGGAAGGTGTTCTCTCTTTGAATGACTCGACCTATACCAAGATAGATGTGCTTTTAGAGGCGTATGGGGGGACCGTGTCTCGGGTTCCCCTCCATAAAATATACTTGAAAATAGGTTCTTATGATGGATATGGGGTGGTAGGTATATCAGAAACAGAATTCCCCATTAGGTCAGTAGACCTACTTGTCGGAAACGACTTGGGCCTGGGAGGGATCTGTAAAGAACCTCTCGTCATAGAGAATACCTCAGCTGAAAATTTTGCCCTTGAGGCTTGCAAGGAGGGTCCACTTTTATTTCCTCTCGCCGTAGTTACGAGAGCCATGGCAAAGTCCCATTCACTCCCTTCGTCTTTGAGCAATAATCCCTGTGATTGGGGCCTGGATGTATTGTTTAGTGATACTCACATGCCAGAAGCTAAAGATAAGTTACCAGAAATTAGTACATCAGATCTAACGACCTTGCGCATTAATGATTTTAAGCAAGAAAATTTGATCCAAGAACAGAGAGAAGACCCTTCTTTGGAGGGAGTAAGAGGACTAGCCATTACTGAAACTGAGGCAGCAGATGTAAAAGATTTCTTCTATTGTAGTAATGGTCTTCTTATGAGGAAAATTTCTACAACTGCCCCAGGTATTAATTTATGTGCTACGAAACAGGTACTGGTTTTACCGGGAAGATTCCGAACTCTGGCTCTGGAAGTGTCCCATAATAGTCCAATGGGTGGACATCTGGGGATACGGAAGACACTGAGAAAGTTGTCTCGATATTTTTTCTGGCCCAAGATGAAAGAGACGGTGGTAGAGTACCTTCGAAATTGCCCGATTTGCCAGAAAATAGGTAAACCAGCACAGACACCGCCACCTGCTCCCCTCATTCCTATTGCAGTAGAAGGAGAACCTTTTACTCGTTTGATAATCGATTGTGTAGGGCCTCTTCCTAAAACCAGGTTGGGTAATCAATACCTGTTGACTATAATGGATACTGCCACCAGGTATCCTGAAGCTGTTCCATTAAGAAAAATAAATGCTCGAGCTATAGTAAGGGCTCTAATTTGATTCTTTTCCCAGGTAGGGTTGCCTCGGGAAATTCAATCAGACCAAGGCTCTAATTTTACTTCCAAAGTGTTCCGAGAAGCATTATCTAGACTCGGTATTAGACCCTTACTCTCTACTGCTTATAGACCTCAAACCCAGGGGGCCTTAGAGAGATTTCACCAAACTTTAAAGTTCATGATGCGTGCTTATTGTGAGCAGTTCTCTAAGGATTGGGATGAGGGAATCCCTTTTCTCCTCCTCGCAATCAGGGAGAGTGAGCAAGAAAGTTTAGGGTACAGCCCCTTTGAGCTAGTATATGGACATGCTGTACGAGGACCATTGGCCGTGTTAAAGGAAGTATGGTCCGGAAGGGCCGATCCACCTTTGTGTTTATCGCCATCTTTAATGCAAGAGCACTTGTCCTTCACAAGGAGCCTGGCTTTAGAAAATATAGCAAAAGCTCAGACTAAAATGAAGCAGTGTTTCAATAAGAAGGCTGCTCTATGCTTGTTTCAAGTAGGGGATAAAGTTTTAGCTCTAAAATTGGTTCCTGGACATACGCTGCAGCCCAGGTATGAAGGACCCATGGAGATAGTGAGGAAACTGAGTGAGGTAAATTACTTACTTCGTACTCCAGGTAAAAAGAAGTCCAACCATGCCTACCATGTAAATCAGTTGAAAAGGTATTATGGGGGAACATCGCCCACTACTTCCATTCTACCACAAGAAGAGGATATATGCCTTACAGATTGTTCTAGAGGGGTAGAAGTGAGTCTAAAAAATTCAGAAGTGTTGAGTGCTATGGACCAGTTTTTATGTAACTTAGGAGATGACCAAGCTAGAAAGATTAAAGAGTTGCTAATGGCTTATCCGAGTTTATTCGGAGATGTCCCCAAACGTTGCACTCTGGGGACACATGATGTGGATGTACAAGGTGCTCTGCCAATCAAGCAAGCCCCGTATCGAGCAAGCCCAGTGAAAAATAAGGCACTTAGAGAGGAAATAGATTTTCTGTTAACTCACGGTTTGATCGAATGCAGCAAAAGTCCGTGGGCTTCGCCCTGTGTCCTCGTGGCTAAAGCCGATGGATCTTACCGTATGTGTACAGATTACCGGAAGGTAAACTCTGTGACCTTACCAGATGGGTATCCTCTACCTAGGGTAGACGATTTAACTATTTAGTTAACTAGTTATGCCCTTCGGCCTCTGTAATGCGGCGTCTACGTTTCAGAGGCTGATGAATAGTCTAACTTATGAGCTGGAAGGTGTGGAAGCTTATTTGGACGATTTAGTGGTGATAAGTGAAGAGTGGGGACAGCATGTGTCTCGGCTAGAAGCACTTCTGAGAAAACTAGAAGAATACAATTTTACGGTTAATTTAGCCAAGTGTGAGTTTGGGCAAGCCCGAATAAAATATCTAGGCTTTAGTATCGGCCAAGGAACCGTAGCACCTCTTAATGCTAAGATCAAAGCCATTTCAGATTTCCCTATACCTCGGGACAGAAAAGGAGTACAAAGATTTCTAGGGATGGCCGGCTACTACCGCCGGTTCTGCCCCAACTTCTCTCAGGTGGCAGCTCCCCTGTTTGAATTAACCAGTTCTAAAGTTAAATTCTGTTGGACCTCAGAATGTGACATGGCTTTTAACAAATTGAAACGATTACTTGAATCGTCACCAGTATTACAAAGTCCAAATTTTGATGTCCCCTTTTCTTTACAAGTGGATGCCAGCGAGTATGCAGTCGGTGCTGTCATTCTACAACCTTCCTCCTCTCCTGATCTTTTACACCCAGTCTGTTATTTTCCTGCAAAATTGAAACCCCATCAATTAAGTTATGCAACCGTTGAGAAGGAGGCACTAGCATTGGTCTTAGCCTTGGAACACTTTGAGGTCTATCTCGGGACTACCCCTCATAAAATTAGAGTAAAAACAGATCATAATCCCTTAACCTTTTTAAACACCATGAAGGCTAAGAATGCTAGAATACAAAGATGGTCCCTTAGGATACAACATTTTTCTATAAGTATTAACCATATTAGAGGAGCTGATAATGTGATTGCTGACACTCTGTCCCGTCCTTAAGACATGTAATTAAATTTGAATTTACAAAAGAGGATTTATAGTGCATTTTTATAGGTATGGGTTTGTTTAATGCAATTTTTAATGCTACTTGTTTACTTACAGTCATCAGATTCTTGAAACCACTGAGGAGACCTGTCCCGTAAGCCACCATATGGTATCCAGAACTTATTTCTGCGGTGGTAGTCTCCTGTTGTCTCACCCTGACTTCTCCTGCTACCAATGGTCACTTAAGGCCTCTTTATGAGAAACGCCTCTTCTACCAGAAGCTCTGGTTACGTGTGTCTACACATACGTGGTTTGGCGACACAAGACTTTTAATTTTCTTGTTGGAGAAGCAGCATTTGTCATCAGGGTCTTTGTCAGAGGAATAACTTGTATTCTGGTTTATATTCTGTTCTTGAAGTCCTCTTTTACGGCGAAGTTTGGTCCCCGAAGGGGAGGGGGGTGTTATGACCAAGGTCATAATGTGATTAATTTATATGTATTATCCACTTAATATTATACTCTGGGTTTCTTTAATATTAGCTAAATTAAAGATTCCACTAGTTTATAATATTATCTGATTTAGGAATATACGCGGGTATGATGTATATATATATATATATATATATATATATATATATATATATATATATATATAATATATATATATATATATATATATATATATATAGGTAGTAGGTTGGTAGACAGCAACCGCCCAGGGAGGTACTACCGTCCTGCCAAGTGAGTGATAAAACGAAAGCCTGTAATTGTTTTACATGATGGTAGGATTGCTGATGTCTTTTGTCTGTCTTATAAATATGCAAGATTACAGGCATGTCTTGCTACTTCTACTTACACTTAGGTCACACTACACATACATGTACACATTTATACACACTCATCTGAGTTTTCTTTGATTTTATCTTAATAGTCTTGGTCTATTAATTTTCCTTTTATATATCCATGGGGAAGTGGAATAAGAATCTTTCCTCCGTAAGCCATGCGTGTTGTAAAAGTCAACTAAAATGCCGGGAACAATGGGCTAGTAACCCCTTTTCCTGTAAAGATTACTAAAAAGAATAAGAAGAAGAAAATTGTCAAAGTGGGAAGTCTGAATGTGCGTGGATGTTGTGCAGATGATAAGAAAGAGATGATGTGTGGATGTTATGAATGAGAAGAAGCTGGATGTCCTGGCTTTAAGTGAAACAAAGCTGAAGGGGGTGGGAGAGCTTCAGTGGAGAGGAATAAATGGATTAGGTCAGGGGTTTCAAATAGAGTTATGAGCTAAAGAAGGAGTAGCAATAAATGTTGAAGGATAAGCTATGGCAGGAAAAGAGTGGACTATAAATGTATTAATTCAAGATTATGTGGAGTAAAATAAAGATTGGGTGTGAAAAGTGGTTATAATAAGCGTGTATGCACCTGAGAAGAGAGAAGTGTAGAGGAGAGAGAGAGAATTTTGGGAAATGTTGAGTGAATGCGTGGGAGTTTTGAATCAAGTGTGAGAGTAATGGTGGTTGGGGATTTCAATGCTAAAGTGGTAAAAATGTTATGGAGGGAGTAGTAGGTAAATTTGGGGTGCCAGAGTAAATGTAAATGGGGAGCCTTTAATTGAGCTATGTGTAGAAAGAAATTTGGTAATAAGTAATACATATTTTATGAAAAAGAGGATAAATAAATATACAAGGTATGATGTAGCACGTAATGAAAGTAGTTTATTAGATTATGTATTGGTGATAAAAGGTGATGGTAGGCTCCAGGATGTACATGTTTATAGAGGGGCAACTGATATATCGGATCATTATTTAGTTGTAGCTACAGTTAGAGTAAGAGGTAGATGGGAAAAGAGGAAGGTGGCAACAACAAGTAAGAGGAGGTGAAAGTGTATAAACTAAGGGAGGAGAAGTTCGGGTGAGATATAAGCGACTATTGGCAGAAAGGTGGGCTAGTGCAAAGATGAGTAGTGGGGGGTTGAAGAGGGTTGGAATAGTTTTAAAAATGCAGTATAGAATGTGGGGCAGAAGTTTGTGGTTATAGGAGGGTGGGAGCAGGAGGAAAGAGGAGTGATTGGTTGAATGATGAAGTAAAGGGTGTGATAAAAGAGAAAAGTAGCTTATGAGAGGTTTTTACAAAGCAAAGTGTTATAAGAAGAGCAGAGTATATGGAGAGTAAAAGAAAGGTAAAGAGAGTGGTGAGAGAGTGCAAAAGGAGAGCAGATGATAGAGTGGGAGAGGCACTGTCAAGAAAATTTAATGAAAATAAGAAAAAATTTTGGAGTGAGTTAAACAAGTTAAGAAGCCTAGGGAAAAATATGATTTGTCAGTTAAAAACAGAGTAGGGGAGTTAGTAGATGGGGAGATGGAGGTATTGGGGTAGATGGAGAGAATATTTTTGAGGAACTTTTTAAATGTTAAGGAAGAAACAGAGGCAGTTAATTTCATGCACTGGTCAGGGAGGTATATCATCTTTAGGAGTGAAGAAGGCAGAATGTAAGTGTGGGGGAGGTACGTGAGGCATTACGTAAAATGAAAGGGGTAAAGCAGCTGGAACTGATGGGATCATGACAGAATGATTAAAAGCAGGAGGGGATATAGTGTTGGAGTGGTTGGTACTTTTGTTTAATAAATGTATGAAAGAGGGGAAGGTACCTAGGGATTGGCGGAGAGCATATAGTCCCTTTATAATAAAGGGAAAGGGGACAAAAGAGACTGTAAAAATTATAGAGGAATAAGCTTACTGAGTATACCAGGAAAAGTGTACAGTAGGGTTATAATTGAAAGAATTAGAGGTAAGACAGAATGTAGGATTGCGGATGAGCAAGGAGGTTTCAGAGTGGTAGGGGATGTGTAGATCAAGTTGTTTACATTGAAGCATATATGTGAACAGTATTTAGATAAAGGTAGGGAAGTTTTTATTGCATTTATGGATTAGAAAAGGCATATGATAGAGTGGATAGAGGAGCAATGTGGCAGATGTTGCAAGTATATGGAATAGGTGGTAAGTTATTAAATGCTGTAAAGAGTTTTTATGAGATAGTGAGGCTCAAGTTAGGGTGTGTAGAAGAGAGGGAGACTACTTCCCGGTAAAAGTAGGTCTTAGACAGGGATGTGTAATGTCACCATGGTTGTTTAATATATTTATTAGATGGGTTGTAAAGGAAGTAAATGCTAGGGTGTTCGGGAGAGGGGTGGGATTAAATTTTGGGGAATCAAATTCAAAATGGGAATTGACACAGTTACTTTTTGCTGATGATACTGTGCTTATGGGAGATTCTAAAGAAAAATGCAAAGGTAGTGGATGAGTTTGAGAATGTGTGTGAAGGTAGAAAGTTGAAAGTGAACATAGAAAAGAGTAAGGTGATGAGGGTGTCAATGATTTAGATAAAAAAAAATTGGATATCAAATTGGGGAGGAGGAGTATGGAAGAAGTGAATGTTTTCAGATACTTGGGAGTTGACGTGTCGGCGGATGGATTTATGAAGGATGAGGTTAATCATAGAATTGATGAGGGAAAAAAGGTGAGTGGTGCATTGAGGTATATGTGGAGTCAAAAAACGTTATCTATGGAGGCAAAGAAGGGAATGTAATGAAAGTATAGTAGTACCAACACTCTTATATGGGTGTGAAGCTTGGGTGGTAAATGCAGCAGCGAGGAGACGGTTGGAGGCAGTGGAGATGTCCTGTTTAAGGGCAATGTGTGGTGTAAATATTATGCAGAAAATTCGGAGTGTGGAAATTAGGAGAAGGTGTGGAGTTAATAAAAGTATTAGTCAGAGGCAGAAGAGGGGTTGTTGAGGTGGTTTGGTCATTTAGAGAGAATGGATCAAAGTAGAATGACATGGAAAGCATATAAATCTATAGGGGAAGGAAGGCGGGTAGGGGTCGTCCTCGAAAGGGTTGGAGAGAGGGGGTAAAGGAGGTTTTGTGTGCAAGGGGCTTGGACTTCCAGCAAGCGTGCGTGAGCGTGTTAGATAGGAGTGAATGGAGACGAATGGTACTTGGGACCTGACGATCTGTTGGAGTGTGAGCAGGGTAATATTTAGTGAAGGGATTCAGGGAAACCGGTTATTTTCATATAGTCGGACTTGAGTCCTGGAAATGGGAAGTACAATGCCTGCACTTAAAGGAGGGTTTGGGATATTGGCAGTTTGGAGGGATATGTTGTGTATCTTTATATGTGTATGCTTCTAGACTGTTGTATTCTGAGCACCTCTGCAAAAACAGTGATAATGTGCGAGTGTGGTGAAAGTGTTGAATGATGATGAAAGTATTTTCTTTTTGGGGATTTTCTTTCTTTTTGGGTCACCCTGCCTCGGTGGAGACGGCCGACTTGTTGAAAAAAAAAAATAATATATAATATAAATATATATATATATATATATATATAATATATATATATATATATATATATATATAATATATATATATGGTTTAGAAAGACACGTAAGCAAACACTATAACATATTTATTTAGAAAACGTTTCGGTCCTGAGACCTTGATCACTTCTAACATACAGAGGTAGGAAGACATTATATATAGGCGGAGAGTGAGGTGTGACGCACGTGACCTGAGGAATGTCATAAGAACATAAGAATGGAGGAACACTGTAGAAGGCCTACTGGCCCATGCGAGGCAGGTCCTTATCAAAAACAACCTCTGCCTATGATGAGGACGGGTAGACGATGAAATAAACGTGACTCCTGTGTTGTTGGGTTGGTGCTGCTTAAGTATCATGTATGCCAATGTTTTTGAAATTTTGTAGTTTCCAGTGTTGCGTTCTATAGTGTCGGTGACGGCGATTAGTGAGGCTTCTAGGCACCGTCGGCGTCTGAGGTCTGGTTCGGTGAGAACGAGTTGTGCCTCATTCCAGGTCATCAAATGCCCCGTGGAGTCTCTGTGGAGGACACATGCGTACCTTACATCGTCTCTGTTAGAGGCATTTCGATGCTCATTCAGGCGGACTGCAAGATCTCTGCCTGTCTCGCCTACATATTTCTTGGGACAGAACCCACAGGGGATAGCGTAGACGCCTGCTGTAGAAGTTAGTGGTGTGGGGCTGCGTTTCGTAGTGAGGTCTTTGATAGATGATGTATTTATGGTGGAAACGTTGATGTTACTCATAGCAAGTGCCCTGCGAGTATTCGTGGCAACATCGCCACGTGGGAGTACTATGAACTGTTTAGGGGGCTGTTACTTGGGCGATTTGTTGAGGATAGCTTGTGCCTTGAGTCTGCAATCTCGGCACGACATTTTCGGCACGACATATATATATATATATATATATATATATATATATATATATATATATATATATATATATATATTATCTTGAGTAATGTGTTAGGTAGGTACACCTGTTTAAGGTATATAACAAGGTATGTTCATTGGTGGGTAGTTTGCACCGCTCTACCCTCTCCCCCTTTTGACGAGTTGATGTCAAGAAGGGATTTACTGTCTATAGCAGTTCACTCTCTCTGCCGACTCAGTGTACATTGACTGAGCTACCCTCCTAGTACTCCGCCTTATTCTCACTTGGATATAGAATTGTGTTATAGAAACTCCTGAACCAGCTTGTGGTTTATTGTGAAGTCTGCTGACAATTATATACAGTTATCTTCAGGTTACGATGTGACGACCAGTGTCAAGCTCAGAAATTTGTGATATATTCCTTATGCCAGGGAGTTACTCAGTGAAAGTGTTAATTCTCAATATATGTACTTACACACAAGTAATGTTACTATTGAGGAAGCGGTAATATTCCTCTGATCATTATCAAGTGTATTGACCATATTGACATGTACATTCTATTTAAGAGTTTTCTTGTGTGAAGGAAAGTTTCTGACAGTGATATTAATAGATATTTATGAATATCTAAAGTATTTAAGCTTTTAAATAAAAAGAAACTTGAAAAGACTGAGTAACTATTATTTGTGCCTTACATTTCTAAGTTTGGAACCATATCCTCTCATTCTATGAAGTGTGTTGTTACGAGTGCACTAACCTGGCTAAAGATTAAGATTTTTAAAACCGTAACAAGTGGGGGGCCCGTCCTAGGAGATATCCCGACTATATCTTCCCATGGAAGTTCACATACAGCAACTGGTTCACGAATTGACTTTGGATAAGTTAGAGACTTTGAAACTGCAGACGTGCTGGCGGATGCGAAGATTTGGGGGTGATGTACAACAATCGTTTCCCACAGAAACCGTTGGGTTTCTATTTAAGGAATTCTTATTCCCCATACCTCTTGAAGTTTCTGAGTCGCCTGATTCAGGTCAAAAGTCTAAGCCCACCCGGATCCCTGTTCGAGTAAACGATCTAGAGATCAGGGGGGCCCGGGGCAAATCCCCCTGAAGTCCTAAAATTCCTTAGTTGCTAGATATGTCAATGAGGGCTGAGAAAAATGTCAGTGACAAACTTCCCCCCTAAAAGGGGAAAAATGAAGGGGGTTTCTAATAGTCTGTCGCCGAATATGATGCCGTGCGAGGAGAGGAGCTGGGCCCCCAAAAACGACGGGAAGGGTTTTTTTCCCCGTCTCCACTTTTCCTTAAACCCCATCTTCTGGATTTTTTTAAGGGGAATGGTGCGTTCATAAATTTTGAAAACGGCTGTTGAAGCACACGAAAAACTGTATAAAGAAAATTGAGAGAGGAAAACCCGTTGAAAGCAAAAAGTGGAGAGAGACGGAGACTGGGGTTTTCCCCGAACCTCTCCTTGGATTTACTAAGGCAGCTCTTTGGGCCCCTCGGTTCAATGAACTGCCTGACACCTATTTTCACCCTTTGGAACCAGGAAAGGGGGATGCAATGGCCCTCGGAATATTGGGGGCCCCCCTATTGACCAACTTTAAAACGGGAAAGGCCAAAAAGACAGCCCTCTCTTATAAAAATATGTGAATTATGAGGGGAAAAAAAATAATTTTGGAAACTTATGACTTGCCCCCATTGAGCTCCAAGGGACTTTCCGTCCCCTAAAAAACGGCTACCCGGGCAAACGTGGGTAACTTTGCCCTGAAGAAGGTGCCCGGGGAAAGGTGGTTAAAGGGCCCCTGGGGCTGGCTCTGTGGAAACCCTAACCGTTAATATTCAAGAAGGTTTAAAAATCCCTTTTCGGGAACTTGCGTAATTTTTTAAATTTTGACATCAACTTTGGATCTTAATTTCCCGCTCGTCGCTGATCTTTACAAAATTTCCCTCTCATTTAATGGGATAAACCCCCTCGAGAGAAATAAGGAAAACCCCCGGGGGTTTGGCTCCCGGCCCAAGAAAAGGGTTCGTCAAAAATTCCCTCCCTAGGGGGCTCCTTACGCCTTTTTAAAACCAAAGCTGGGAACATTTCGAATGCCCCCCCTGGAGGCGGGTAAAGCAAAAAAGAAACCTCCTGCCCCTCTGTCAGAAGAAAGGCATTGAAAGCCTCTTTAAAAAGCTGAAAGAGCCGGGAAGAATAAAGTTTAGATGGGTTCCTGACAGTAACGTTACCGGTCCCAGGGACAGCTGGCCCCTGGATGGAGAAAGTTTTCACCCGGTCAAAAGGTTCCCACTTCTAGATGAGACCCCCCTCAATCATGCCCAAAAAAAGAAAGTGGGGAAAAGAGCCCTTTTTTTTCTATCGGAAAGGGCCCGGGACTCCCAAAACCCCAACTTGTTAAAAATTAAGTTTTATGAGCCCCGGGAGTCCCAATTTGTTGGGGGAAGGTGTTCTCTCTTTGAATGACTCGACCTAAAAAGATAGATGTGGTTTTTGAGGCTATGGAGGGCCCTGTCTGGGTTTCCCCTCCTAAAATTTTTACTTAAAAATAGGTTCTTATGATGGTATGCGGTGGTGGGTATATCAAAACAGAATTCCACATTAGGTCATAACTCTTGTGGGAAACGACTTGGGCCGGAGGGATCTAAAAAGAACCTTCGTCATAAGAATCCCTCAGCTAAAAATTTTCCCCTTGAGGCTTGCAAGGAGGGTCCACTTTTTTTTTCTCCCCGTATTTTCGGGGCCCATGGAAAAGTCCATTCACTCCCTTCGTCTTTGAGCAATAACCCCTGTGTTTGGGGGTGGATTTATTGTTTGTGATATCACACCCAGAAGCAAAGATAATTTACCAAAAATTAGTACATCGATCTAACGGCCCCTTGGCTTTTAATGTTTTTAACAAGAAAATTTGACCCAAAGACAGCGAGAAGACCCTTCTTTGGAGGATTTTAAGAGGACTAGCCTTACGAAACTGAGGCGCAGATGAAAAAAGATTTCTTTATTGTAGAAGGTCTTTTTATGAGGAAAATTTCTAAAAACTGCCCGGGTATTAATTTTGTGCTACAAAAGGTCTGGTTTTACCGGGGGAAGATTCCGAACTCGGCTCTGGAAGTGTCCCTTTTTGTCCAATGGGGGGACATCTGGGATACGGAAGACACTGAGAAAGTTTTCGTTTTTTTTTTGGGCCCAAGATAAAAGAGACGGTGGTAGAGTCCTTCGAAATTGCCCGATTTTCCCGAAAATAGGTAAACCGCACAGCCCCGCCACCTGCTCCCCTCTTCCTATTTCGTAAAGGGAAACCTTTTTACTCGTTTGATATCGATTGTGTAGGGCCTCTTCCCAAAACCAGGTTGGGTAATCATCCTTTTTGGCTATAAGGGGTACTGCCCCCCGGTTCCTGAAGCTGTTCCCTTTAAAAAAAATAAATGCTCGAGTTATTAAAAGGGCTCTAATTTTTATTCTTTTCCCAGTAGGGTTCCCCGGGAAATTTAATCAACCCAAAGGGCCCAATTTTTTCTTCCAAAATGTTCCCGGGAAACATTTTTCTGATCGTATTAGACCCTTTTTCTCATGCTTATAACCTCAAACCCAGGGGGCCTTTGAGAGATTTACCAAACTTTAAAATTTATGATGCGTGCTTATTGTGAGCAGTTCTCAAGGATTGGGTGAGGGAAACCCTTTTTTTCCCTCCCGCAATCAGGGAGAGTGAGCAAGAAAATTTAGGGTCAGCCCCTTTGAGCTAGTAAGGGCATGCTGTACGGGACCATTTGGGCCCTGTTTTAAAGGAATATGGTCCAGAAGGGCCCTCCCCCCTTTGTATTTATCGCCATCTTTAATCAAAAACACTTGTCCTTACAAGGAGTGGCTTTAGAAAAATTAGCAAAAGCCAGATAAAAGAAGCAGTGTTTCGATAAGAAGGCTGTCTATGTTGTTTCGTAGGGGATAAAGTTTTGCTCTAAAAATTGGTTCCCGGAAAACGCTGCAGCCGGTAGAAGGGGCCCTGGAGATAGTGAGGAAACTGATGAGGTAAATTATTACTTTGTATCCAGGAAAAAAAAAATCCCCCATGTCTAATGTAAGACATGAAAATATTATGGGGAACATCGCCCCCTACTTCCATTTTACCCAAGAAGAGGTATTGCCTTACAGATTTTTCTTGGGGGGAGAAGTGAGTCTAAAAAAATTTGAAGGTTTTGGGGGCATGGGCCGTTTTTTTTGTTTTAGGAATGACCAAGCTGAAAGATTTAAAAGTTGTTAAGGCTTTCCGAGTTTTTTCGGGATGTCCCCCAAAAGTTTTCCTCTGGGGAATGATGTGGATGTACAAGGTGCTTGCCCAAACCAAAAAAACAAGCCCCTATCGAGCAAGCCCCGTGAAAAAAAGGTTAAGAGGAAATAGATTTTCTGTTTAAATCACGGTTTTATCGAATGCAGCAAAAGTCCCTGGGGTTGCCCCGTGTTCGTGGCTAAAGCCGATGGATCTTTCCTATTGACGATTCCGGAAAGGGAAACTCGTACTTACCCGTGGGTATCCCCCTACCTAGGGGAGACGATTTAAAAATATTTAGTTAACTATTTAGTTAGCCCTTCGGCCCCTGTAATGGGCGTCTACTTTAGGGGTGAAAGAATAGTCTAATTTTAGCGGAAAGGGGGGGCTTATTTTGGACGATTTGTGGGGATAATGAAGGTGGGGGCGCATGTGTCTCGGGAGAAGCACTTCTGAAAAACAAAGAATACAAATTTTTACGGGTTTAAATTTAGCCAAGTTGGGGGTTTTGGGGGAAAACCCGATAAAATTCTAGGTTTAGTATCGGCCAAGGGGGAACCAAGACCTCTTAAGAAGACAAAGCCCTTTCGATTTCCCTTCCCCGGGACAGAAAAGGAGTACAAAAATTTTAGGGGGTGGCCCGGACTACCCCCGGTTCTGCCCCAACTTCTCCAGGTGGCAGTCCCCCGTTTGAATTAAAAAGTTCTAAAGTTAAATTCTGTTGGGCCCCAGAAAGTAAAGGCTTTTAAAAAAATAAAACGTTTTTTGAAAGTCACCCGTATTACAAAATCCCAAAATTTTTATGTCCCTTTTTTTTTACAAGTGGGGTGCCCGCGATATGCAGTGGGGCTGTCCTTCTACAAAAATTCCCCCTTCCTGATCTTTTACACCCAGTCTGTTTTTTTTCCTGCAAAATTGAAATCCCATAATTAAATTATGCAACCCTTGAGAAAGGAGGCAAGCATTTGGTTTTAGCCTTGGGGAAAACTTTTAGGGGCATCTCGGGATACCCCTCAAAAATTAGAGTAAAAAAGACATAACCCCCTTTAAATATTTAAACACCAGAAAAGGGTAAGAATGTGAATACAAAAATGGTCCCTTAGGATACAAAACCTTTTTTTTTAAGTTTAACCATATTAGAGGGGGCTGATAATGTGTTGTTTTACACTCTGTCCCCTCCTTAACAATATAATTAAATTTGAATTTACAAAAGGGTTTTAGTGCATTTTTTTAGGTAGGGTTTGTTTAAAGCAATTTTTAAGCTACTTGTTTATTTTAGCATCAGATTCTTGAAACCCTGAGGGATGTCCCCTAAGCCCATATGGTAACCAGAATTATTTCTGCGGTGGTAGTTCCCGTTGTTCACCGACTTCCGCTACCATGGTCCTTAAGGGCCCCTTTATGAGACCGCCTCTTTCCAAACCCCGGTTATGGGGTCTACACATAGGGTTTGGGGACCAAAACTTTTTAATTTTCTTGTTGGGGAAGCAGCATTTGTATAGGGTTTTGTGAGGGAAAAACTTGTATTTGGTTTTTATCTGTTCTTGAAGTCCCTTTTACGGCGAAGTTTGGTTCCCCCAGGGGGGGGGGGTTAGACCAAGGTCATTTAAAGTGATTAATTTATTTATTTCCATTAATATTATACTCTGGGTTTTTTATATTGTTTAAGTTCCCTTTTTTAAATTTTTCTGGGTTTAGCCGGTATATGTATTTTTTTTTTTTAAATTTTAATTTTTAAAATATTTTTTAAATTATTTAAAAATTTTTTAAAAATTATAATTATATTTTAATAAAAAATTTTATTTATTTTAAAAAATTTATATATATATTTTTTTTATTTAAATTTTTATAAAAAACCCCTGTTTAATTTTAAAAAGGGGAATTTTATTTTGGGGGTTTAGTTTTTTCCCTTTCCCCCCTTTTACGAGTTGATGTCAAAAAGGGATTTACTGTCGGTGGCAGTTCACTCTCTCTTGCCGACTCAGTGTACATTGACTGAGCTACCCTCCTAGTACTCCGACTCAGTGTACATTGACTGAGCTACCTTCTAGTACTCCGCCTTATTCTCACTTGGATATAAAATGTTGTTATAGAAACTCCTGAACCAGCTTGTGGTTTATTGTGAAGTCTGCTGAACATTATATACAGTTATCTTCAGGTTACGATGTGACGACCAGTGTCAAGCTTAGAACTTTGTGATATATTCCTTATGCCAGGGAGTTACTCAGTGAAAGTGTTAATTCTCAATATATGTACTTACACACAAGTAATGTTACTATTGAGGAAGCTGTAATATTCCTCTGATCATTATCAAGTGTATTGACCATATTGACATGTACATTCTATTTAAGAGTTTTCTTGTGTGAAGGAAAGTTTCTGACAGTGATATTTAATAGATATTTATGAATATCTAAAGTATTTAAACTTTTAAATAAAAAGAAACTTGAAAAGACTGAGTAACTATTATTTGTGCCTTACATTTCTAAGTTTGGAACCATATCCTCTCATTCTATGAAGTGTGTTGTTACGGAGTGCACTAACCTGGCTGAAGATTAAGATTTGAACCGTAACAATAGTGATCTTGGTATTTCTGATGACACAGTGCACCAGCTGGGGATAGTGATCTTGGTATTTCTGATGACACAGTGCACCAGCTGGGGATAGTGATCTTGGTATTTCTGATGACACAGTGCACCAGCTGGGGATAGTGATCTTGGTATTTCTGATGACACAGTGCACCAGCTGGGGATAGTGATCTTGGTATTTCTGATGACACAGTGCACAGCTGGGGATAGTGATCTTGGTATTTCTGATGACACAGTGCACCAGCTGGGGATAGTGATCTTGGTATTTCTGATGACACAGTGCACCAGCTGGGGATAGTGATCTTGGTATTTCTGATGACACAGTGCCCCAGCTGGGGATAGTGATCTTGGTATTTCTGATGACACAGTGCCCCAGCTGGGGATAGTGATCTTGGTATTTCTGATGACACAGTGCACCAGCTGGGGATAGTGATCTTGGTATTTCTGATGACACAGTGCACCAGCTGGGGATAGTGATCTTGGTATTTCTGATGACACAGTGCACCAGCTGGGGATAGTGATCTTGGTATTTCTGATGACACAGTGCACCAGCTGGGGATAGTGATCTTGGTATTTCTCAGGATATAAATACAGATCTAGAAATACAAAACAGGGATTTAGCTGGAGGTCTCAAAAATTCGACTAATTTATCACGGAAGGTCTGGAATAGGTCTTCAAATTGCTGTTGGTGACGCTACTTGAAGTCTTCCTGCAGGGTGTTCCGGGGGTCAGCGCCCCCGAGGCCCAATCCTTGACTAGGCCTCCCGGTGGATCAGGGCCTGATCGACTAGGCTGTTATTGCTGACCGGACGTAGTCCAACGTATAATCACAGCCTGGCTGATCCAGTATTTAGGTATCCGTCCAACGCAGCGTCCAGTTGAAGGTATCCAGGGGTCTATTGGTAATTTTCCATATGTCTGATGGAAGGCTGTTGAACAGTCTTACTACAGGTGGGTTCGGATCCAAAAACTGCACAAGTAGAGAACTCAACCTTCACAAAATCTAGCCAACAGAAAGCAAAATTGTGAAGATTCTATGTTTGGGGGCATCTGGAAGCCTGGAAACTCTGGAAAATCAAATGGGACATTCAACTCGAACCATCGAAAAAATGCCGTGACCTCATAACCAAAGGAGTGTGTCGTTCTTCACATAAATTTTCTCTCAGATGAGTTAAACGTCAGTTTCTGACGACCATCAAGGACATTACCAGTGATAGACAGGACAAGCTTCCACCCTCTGCAGGGGTATACATAATCCCTTGTAATGACTGCAACAAGTTATACGTTGGCGAAACATCAAGGGACCTCCAAACACGTATTTCTGAACACCAATACGCAAGCAGGTCTGACGACACAAGGAATGCCTGTGTACAACCCGTAATTCACACAACACTTGATAAACTACAGAAACTCAAGATTTACCCACCTCAGAAGACAACACTCAATACCGAAGAATCCTGGAATCTCACTTATTTCTATATCCGACAACTTCAACCAGAATATTGGCTTCTATAACATAGCTGAACCACTTGCCAAGAAACTTCTTCATCGCTATCCACATAAGAACACTGTAGAAGGTCTGCTCACAAACTTGTCCAATCCCCTTTCCAAGCTACCCAAGTTTTAGACTCTATAACCCCACTCGGACATCATCAGATGCAGCATTCTTCACCTGACCTCAGCATTCTGAACCTGACTATAAATACTCGCGTTCCTTCCACCCAGGTATTTTCTGTTTTTTGACTTGAAAAAGCCCACTGTGTGGCGAAACGAAGTCAATAAAGGATCACATTATACTGCATATGTGTTTATATTTTCCATTCTGAAAGACAATGTTGCAAACAAATACAAGGTGCAACATGTGAAGCAAAACATTCCTAAAAAGAGGTTTTTTAGTGCCATGAAGTTGAAAAAAAAGGGCAGAAAATGGAAATAACAAAAAAAGTCACAATTACCGTGACTGGAACGTTTACACAAATAACCCGCACATAGAAGAGAGAAGCTTTCGACGACGTTTCGGTCCGATTTGGGAACCATTTACATAAGAAAGGAGGAACACTGCAGTAGGCTTTTTGGGCCCATAACTGGGCAGGTCCTTCACAGATCCATCCCACTAATAGAATATTTGCCCTCACAAGAACATAAGAAAGAAGAAACACTGCAACAGGCCTACTGGTCTATGCGAGGCAGCTCCAATTCTGATGAGAGTAAGACACATGTGCAACATCTGGGTATCTTTATTGTAGGACGTTTCGCCATCCAGTGGCTTTATCAATACAAATTCCAGGACATAACTTGAAGACAGTAGAACTATGTACAGAAGATGAGGTAATCAGTCCCTCAACCTAGGAGTAGGTGCGAACAGCACCATAGTCGTGGAGATTCTGAAGCAGAAGAAAGAATCCTGGCGCTTATATAGTAACGTCAGGTGAAGCAGACGAGGGCAAATTCACTGGTGGGCGGGATTCCCAACTGTCAGACACTGCAACATCATGGAATCTTAATTCTGAGGACATGTACATAACCTTCACAACTACGACAACTACTACACAACTAACCCATCTCTTTGGGAAGGACCTACTTCCACTGGGAATCCCACCCCCAGTGAATTTGCCCTCGTCTGCTTCACCTGACGTTACTATATAAGCGCCAGGATTCTTTCTTCTGCTTCAGAATCTCCACGACTATGGTGCTGTTCGCACCTACTCCTAGGTTGAGGACTGATTACCTCATCTTCTGTACATAGTTCTACTGTCTTCAAGTTATGTCCTGGATTTGTATTGATAAAGCCACTGGATGGCGAAACGTCTACAATAAGATACCCAGATGTTGTACATGTGTCTTACTCTCATCTTGTCGGTATTATATACCATTCGTACACAACTTGTCAGACACTGCAACATCATTGGAATCTTAATTCTGAGGACATGTACATAACCTTCACAACTACGACAACTACTACTACAACTAACCCATCTCTTTGGGAAGGACCTACTCCACTGGGGAATCCCGCCACCAGTGAATTTGCCCTCGTCTGCTTCACCTGACGTTACTATATAAGCGCCAGGATTCTTTCTTCTGCTTCAGAATCTCCACGACTATGGTGCTGTTCGCACCTACTCCTAGGTTGAGGGACTGATTACCTCATCTTCTGTACATAGTTCTACTGTCTTCAAGTTATGTCCTGGAATTTGTATTGATAAAGCCACTGGATGGCGAAACGTCTACAATAAAGATACCCAGATGTTGCACATGTGTCTTACTCTCATCTTGTCGGTATTATATACCATTCGTACACAGCTCCAATTCTCCCCACCGGCTTAAGCCATTGCCTTGACCAATGTCTTGGGTGAATGCTTGTTCTGAAAGGTGTGTGGACTGTTACTGCTACTTTCCCTCCTTTCCCCTTTTTCCACCCAGTTGGAGTTGACGTGGGACCCTCCGAGGGGATTGCAGTCACTTTCGGTTCCCATCAAATCTGTAAGTATCCAGTTCACTCCTGTTTAGTCATTTTGTCTGGTTGTAGTTAATTTAGTTTACTGGATTCAACCAGACCTGATGTGACTTATGTAGAGTAACCTAAAGGTCTTGTCCTCACCAGTGTTTTTAAAGGCCGATGAGTTAATAAAAAATATAAATTATATATATATATAGGTGGTAGGTTGGTAGACAGCAACCACCCAGGGAAGTACTACCGTCCTGCCAGATAACTGTGAAACAGAAACTTATAACTGTTTTGCATGATGGTAGGATTGTTGGTGTCTTTTTCTGTCTCATAAACACGCTAGATAACAGGGATATCTTGCTACTCCTACTTACACTTTGGTCACACTTCACACACACGCACATGCATATATATACATACATCTAGGTTTTTCTCCTTTTTCTAAATAGCTTTTTGTGAGGGAAAAGTTCAATAGATAGGAGTAGCGATATAGTAACAATAGTTTCGTTGCCGGCTACTTGTTAAGGTAGGGTAAGTCCAGCTCCCGCTATCCCTTCCCCCTCCCTCTTCCCCCCCCCTATTTCCCCCTCCCCGAAAGTGATAGTTTGCTTGCCTGCTACTTGTTAAGGTAAGGTAAGTCTGGCTCCCGTTATTCCCGCCTTTTCTCCCCCCACCCAGAAAGTGATAGTTTGATTGCCGGCTGCTTGTTAAGGTAGGGTCAGTCTAGCTCCCACTATCCCTTCCCCTCCTTCTTCCCCCCCCCCCGAAAGGTGACGTGTGGGGCTCTGGTCCAAACAGTAATCACTAGACTCACAGCTCCCAGCACTACTGTAAGTACATGCCTGCCTTGTATTGTAGTGGATTTATTGGTTGAAAGCTTCATTTTTGACCAATAATAAACTTAGTTCTTTCAGTCTTGCTCTAAGTTGACTGTTGTAATAATCACCACATCTTTTAGGTATTGTACTTATCATGAAGAGTGATTTCTTAAGCAGTGGGTAACCTGTCTATCTTTCCAGCTTGGATGACAGAAAGGGTCACCTGCCAATCAACGAGTAGAATTGAAGGAGACGGACTAACGTTCGGAGATGTCCCAAATTTTGATCCACTTACCTGTTTGTGTATGCGAGTAGCAGGATCTAACCCCTCATCATTGCAGTGGAGAAAACCTGCTTTCCCGTCATCTGGAAGGATTATGGATGGCTAGAAAATCTGTGAAGAACGAGCCGATGGGTTGTCATCAACACCTGCGACCCCCCCCCCCATCATCAGCAACGGCTACGATTTCAACAACACGCAGTGTCACCAACACCAGACACCCACGTTTTATATACATTTATATTAGCGTTGAATTCAGTTATCATTTATATTTTTCATTTTTCATTTTCTTTAATGTAGGATTAATATTTCATATTTAAGTGTTTTATATTTTATATTTTCTAAATAATAAAGTGTTTATGTTTGTCAGTTTTTATTCTTTTCTATACATTAATTTTCCTGAGGAGGAGCCAGCCTTGGTAATACTGTCTGAAGTTGTTACAGGGCTGAGTAAGCCTTCACAAGTGGCGACCTTGCCAGGATCAACTCGACTGAATCAAGATTCAACTCCATCTCGAATCTACCATTGGAACTTCAACACCGCATTCCACAGACGGTTACCACCAGCCATGAGTAATCATTCTCTATGGTAGGACTACAGTACAGTTATTTAAAAGATTTGGTGATTGTTATAGTCTCAATTTATTGTAAGTCAAGTCAGGCAGGATATAATATTTAATTCTGCCACCTTTTTGTTCGAGCTTGAAACACTTTGGAGGATTAGACTCTAGGGACCCGATATTTTCCAGTGACAATTTGTTTCATTGAGCTCTTTATTATATCAAGGGAACTGTCGTAGGACACTCTTGATTTGTTGGTGAGAAGATTGGATGGTCAAGGGACCCCATTCTACTTACTGTTTGATCGGAGCCGGCATAGAACCGTTCGTTTTCATTAATACATATTGTTTAATTGAAGCAGGGATCGAGCCCTCTGGTTTATTTACAGTTTGAGCGGAGCAAGAATTGAACCCTCCATTTTCTTTAATACCCGTTTCATTTCCCCTGATAGTTTAAGTTATTCTTGCAAGTATGGAGGAATACAAGTTTAGGATGAACGCTGGAAGTAAGTTAGGAATAACAGGGAAAAATTTAGAATCTTTCATTAGTGCTAAGATCCAGGAAAGAATTGAAAGAGAGAATTGAGAGAGAAGAGAGACAGAAAGGGAAAGACAGGAGAAAAAGGAGAGAGAGAGAATTGAAAGAGAAAGCAAAGAAAGACAGTTAGAAAGATAGCGAGAAGACAAAAAAGAGCGTAATAGACTTGATCGTGAGGAAAGAGCTAGAGAACGTGAGGAACAAGCTAAAATACGTGAGGAACAAGCTAAAATACGTGAGGAACAAGTTAAATTAAGAGAACTTGAGGAAAGAGCAAAGGATAGAGTACATGAGTTAAGGGAAAGAGAAAAGGATAGTGACCTCGAACAAGCTCGCCTTGAATTAGAGAATAAAAAGTTAACTTTCTCACAACAGCAGTTAGATGAAGGAGTAATGGAACAACGTGCAGCTAGTGCACATATTCCAACACCTAATTTACCTCCCGTCACAGAGGGTGAAGACATAACTTCATACATTATCAGGTTTGAAAATACCGCTACCCTCTGTGAATGGCCTGCTGACACCTGGGCTACTTGGTTAGGAATGTTATTTTCTGGTACTGCTTTGAATATCTATGAAACTTTGTCGCAGGATATTATATGTAATAATAACCTACTGAAGAAGGCAATCCTTAAAGCATATCAAAAAACCACTAATTCTTACAGGAAAGATTTCAGGTATGCCACCTTACAGCCTGGCCAGAACTTTCAGCAGTTACAGGTAACACTCTTTCGTTTGTTCGACTTTTGGATAGAGAGTTCAGGAATTGATCACAATTATGAATCTCTTAGAGACTTTATGGTTGCTGACCTGTTTCTGACAGCTCTTCCCCCAGATACGAACATTCATTGAGAACGTAACCTAATTAAAAGCTGAGGAAGTTGCTGAGGCTGCCGACCTGTATGCTGAGCTCACAATTCCTATAAAGACCTGAAGGGATCGAACCCTAAGGCAAGGGTTCATCAATCTTATAGAAAATCAAAGTCTTGTGGAAAGTAAAATGACTTCTTTTTATTCTTGTTTGTCATTTTGTTGGTGTTAAGGGACATAAACGTCCAGATTGTCCTTCTAAGAAGGTCCAAAAAGTTGGAAGATGTTTTAAAGACTGTAATGACCAAGCACCCTTCTGTTCAGGACAGTTAATGGACTTAATGTATCTACCATTTTTACGAGACACTGGATGCACATGTATAGTCATTTCTGATAAGCTGTTCCCTAACCTTAAAGAAACTCATTCCTCTGCTATACTTTCAGACTACTTGGGCCGTACAGACACTTTTCCTACCATCCGTTGTTACATTAGGTCTAAATGGTTCACAGGTTGGTCTGAAGCCGCACTAGCTCCCATCACTTCTTGCTCCGTACTAATAGGTAATGTAAAAGGTGCCATTCTTCCTTCTGAGGTTGACCTTTCAGCACCAAAAGTAGACATAAGCTTTTCAGATCTTCTTCCTGTAGAATCAGAGAAGCCCCTCGAAAGTTCAGATGAGACAATGTCTCGCGAGATTCATGTGGGATTAAAAACCAGTGATGCTACTCTCGAAAGCGAGGTAGTAGGATCACCGGTTCACTTGTTAGATGAAAGTGAAGATATCACCTCCGATACCATAAATGTCTTGACTAGGGCTCAGACCAAAGCCCAGGCTTCTCCTACTATCCATCCTTTGATTTTCCCTGACTTTAAACCTTTAGACATATCGAAGGACTCCTTTGTCAATTTACAACGTAATTGCCCTTCTCTTCAGAATTGCCATAATGCCGCTAAACAAAATCAAGTTATCCAAAGGGAAAAAAAACTTTTCATATAAATTGAATATATAAAAGGTATCTTGTACAAGTCAGTATTCAAATTAAATTCAGATGAGACAGACTATTCCATCTTAGTTGTTCCAAGTCAATGCAGAGAGACTGTTCTTAAAATGGCTCATGACCTGCCAGTGGCCGGACATTTCTCGCATCGTAAAACCTTAAATAAAATTAGGGAAACCTATTTTTGGCTAAAAATGTCCTCAGATGTCACTACCTATTGTAGATCGTGTAAAGTTTGCCAACTGTCATCCTCCCGAGGTACCAGGCGAGTACCTATGGTCAAAATGCCTATCTTTACGGTACCGTTTGAAAGAGTAGCTATTGACATCGTTGGTCCTTTATCTCCACTTTCATCTGGGGGACATAGATATATATTAACATTAGTTGATTATACTTCGAGTTTCCTTGAAGCCGTACCCTTAAAGACCATAACTATTACAGAGGTGGCTGAAGCCCTTTTGTCCATCTTCTCCAGAGTGGGCATCCCTAGAGAAATTTTGTCTGACCGTGGGACACAATTCACCTCTGACTTAATGCAACATCTCTACCAACTTCTGGGAGTGAAGCCTCTCTTCACCACACCCTATCATCCCAGCTGTAATGGAAGAATTGAGCGCCAGCATTCAATTCTCAAGTCCATTTTAAGGAAACTTTGCTCCCTTAAACCTAAGGAGTGGCATCGTTACCTACCCTGTGCTTTGTTTGCCATGAGGGAAGTTCCCAGTGAGTCTTTGGGGTTTTCACCTTTTGAACTTCTCTATGGTAGACAGGCCAGAGGCCCATTGTCCATCCTTCATGACTTATGGACTAATGAGGAGGTAAATGCAGAGGTTCAGTCTTCTTACCAGTTTCTCCTTGACCTTAGATCCAAACTTGAGGAGACCTCTGACATAGTTTCGAAAAACTTAAGCTTGTCATTGGACCAGTACAAAACCTATTTTGATTCCAAAAGTCAGAGGAGAAGTTTTAAAGTAGGAGATGAAGTCCTGGTACTTTTGCCTATCAAGTCAAATAAATTATTAGTAGCATGGAAAGGTCCATATAAAGTATTAAAAATTTGTGGGAAAGTTGACTACCTCATAGAAGTCAAGGGAAACCTAAGCTTTATCATATCAACATCCTTAAGAAATATTACCGAAGAAATTCGGTTAACTGCCTTAATAACTTTGACTTAGTTTTTCCACACGAACTTGATAAGACAACTGAAGAATGTAAGGTGTGTGTAATTGACACCTCTAACTTAGACTATGATGAAGAACTACATGACTTGGTGACTCTTGACCACTCGGGCACAACCAACATTAATATTAATGAATCTTTGGATGACCATAAGAGACATGAACTACTTCAATGTGTGAGTAACTTTTCAGACGTCTTTACTGATATTCCAGGTGTTACCTCCACGGTAGTCCATAGATTGACTAGTGACGGACAATCCTATCAAACGAAAATTATACCCAGTTCCAGTTCACCTTAGGGATGCATTTGACCGAGAGGTAGACAAATTATTAAAATTAAAGATCATTAAACCTTCAGTATCTTCATATTGTTCACCAGTAGTCATGGTTAAGAAGGAGGATAATTCATATAGACTTGCTATTGACTTCGGAGGCCTTAATGCTATAACTCGGTGGGATGCTGAGCCTATGCCCTTCATAGATAGCGATCTACACAAATTTTATGACTCTTCCTTCTTTTCAGAGACTGATATTGCGCAGGCATATCATCAAGTAATGTTAGATCCTTCTTCTAAGCAGTACACCGCTTTTCCTACACACCATGGACTGATGCAATATAGAACTATGCCCTTCGGTTTGGTAACTGCCTGTGCTACCTACGTGAGACTGATGAGAAAGGTCTTGGGTAATATGCCAAATGTTTCAGTTTATTTTCATAACATTTACGTAATGACATCCACGTGGGGCGAACATATCCAAACATTAACATCAGTTTTGCGTAGGTTACGCTCACATGGCCTCACTGCCAAGCCGAAGAAATGCTTCCTTGGGTATAACAAGATTAGATATCTTGGACTGATACTTTCTAATAACTCTCTGCAGCCTCTTCCCAGTAAGATCAAAGCTTTATTAGAATTTAAATTCCCCAAAACCAAGAAGCTCATGAGTAGCTTTCTTGGTTCTGTAAATTTTTATGCACGGTTTATCCCGAACCTTACTGATCTTACAGACATCTTATCTGACTTCCTTAAAAAGTCAGTGAAGGAACCTTTTGAACTTTCCGACGTAGCTCGGGAAAAGTTTAATGAGATTAAAAGTATCTTTTTGAAAGACCCTATACTTAAGATTCCAGATATTAATAAAACATTTTGTTTGAGAACTGATGCCTCCAATACTGGCTTAGGTGCTGTGTTACTACAATACCATGATGGTACTCCCTTCCCTGTATGCTTCCTAAGCCGGAAACTCCTTCCTGTAGAAATGAGATACTCCACAATAGAAAAGGAATGTTTGGCCCTTGTGTGGGGTATCTCCAAACTTAAATTTTATTTGATATACCTAGAAACTTTTAAGGGAAATAACAGTCGCCTCTTGAGGTGGACATTGGTACTCCAGGCTTTTAAGTTCCATATTGTGTATATCAATGGTTCATCCAACTATTTCTCTGACTGGTTAAGTCATGACAGTCAGTAGAAGATTTGTTGCCTTATGCGACTTCCACATGTTAGAACTTTTCCCTCACCTATTCTTCTTATACTCCTTGACTATAAGTCTTGGTATGGTGGAGTGTGAGGGAAAAGTACAATAGATAGGAGTAGCGATATAGTAACAATAGTTTCATTGCCGGCTACTTGTTAAGGTAGGGTAAGTCCAGCTCCCGCTATTCCCCCCCCCCTTTTTCCCCTCCCCAAAAGTGATAGTTTGCTTGCCGGCTGCTTGTTAAGGTAGGGTCAGTCTAGCTCCCGCTATCCCTTCCCCTCCTTCTTCCCCCCCCAAAGGTGACGTGTGGGGCTCCGGTCCAAACAGTAATCACTAGACATCTCAGTAGTAGTAACCAGTTACCAGTAACCACTGTGCCAGTTGACTCACGACCAACCGTCTCTGCCTGAGTCACTGTCTATTCATATTGAGCTGACCTGGCATTATTCAAAGACCCTCTATGGGTACGTGGGCGGCCGGTCAGTCAGTGTTACGAGAGGAGCAAGTGAGATAGGTACGGCTGTAAGGGCGTTACACACATTATCTGTAATTATACGTACTACCAGCCTACGTGAGTATTTCTTTACCTAATCCACGTGTCGAACTCCCACATGATAAATGGTGGCACCGGTGTGGAGCGTGGATTTACGTTTTTAAGGGTAATTCAAGATGTTAGAAGGCTGTTTGTGTGTAGCCGGCAGGGTCAAAGGTGAACCGTCACCCACCAGCCACTACCCTCACTCACCACCTCCAGCCTGCGAGCCTGTTGCAGCCGTTTCAAGCTTCCTGGCTTAGTTCGTGTGCTGATTGCTTCAATCTCCGAGGGGTTGACCCGGATTTTGCAATTAAGCCAGTCAGTAAGCCAGACTGTGGAAGTGAACGCCAGTCAGCCTATCATCCAGCCTGTCTCCTGTCATCCAACTGCTCCTCCGTGCTTTGTGCATCGTTACACGTCTTCCAGCCAGCCATTCTCGTGGGGTAAGCCAGTCAGCCAACCCAGCTTCTAACCCAGCTGCGAGAGAGAAGTAAGCCACGCAGTACGAAGTAAGCCAAGTTCCTCTGAAGTATTGTCTATATCGCTTTGTGCTCCCTGTTGGATGCTAAGAGTGGTTTTCACCATTCCTGTGGCATAGAGTGGCTTATCAAGCCACCTTCGTGGGTAGAGTGGGGTGCGCGGCAGTGCCCCAGCGAGAGTCTCACCCACCATACTCTCTCCCTCCACACACTATCCACCCACCACCAGACACCCACCTACCTGTGGTTGTTTGCACCCTTGTACCGGGTCCTAATACTGTTTTGGCTCACATAATTGGTCAAGAGATTGTAAGAGAGCGCTTTCTTCCGACAACAGTGGGTGTAGGAGGCGTCAGTCAGTCACCGCGCAGGACAACCTAAGACCTACCCTCATTACCAGTAATCACCCGACTACTACAGACTTCAGTGATAATTTAGAGTAATTTTTCTTGCATTTCAAGACATTTGCATGTGTGAGACATTTATTGTAAATTGCTTGTGTACTCTAAACCTTGCGTTTTCAGTGTAAACGCAGTATTTCTTTGACTCATTATTTTTATAATATTTTTCAGTGTTTTCACTTATCTTAAATTTTTTTATCTGTGTTTTTTTTTTTTTATGCTACTCGTCTGTAGTAAGTATTATTGTGTAGTGTACCAGTCAGTCACTCTGTGTGAAGTGATTCATTTTTTTTATTGTATTCTTTCAGCGTTGTATTCTCCAGTAATTGTCATTGTATTTCACGCAGTGATATTCACCCCAGTATACTAAATTATCCATTTATTTCTATGTGTGTCTTTTTTTCGTATGCCAGCAGTGTCTCATTCCTCTAATTTTTTCGCAGACTGTGTACCATTATTTTTGCCAGCAAATTTTTGTCGTATCAGTCACAGCAAGATTTTGTTGTATTGTCGTATCAGTCACAGCAGGATTTTGTTGTATTGTCGTATCAGTCACAGCAGGATTTTGTTGTAAGAATATATTATAATAATGAAGTGTGCCCTGCCACTGTAAGTGTTAACCTACCCGTTTTGTTCCTTTGTTTTATTTTATTCATATTTTTATATTTCTTTGAACAAATTCACTCTTGATGAAATTTTAATTACTTTCAACGTAAAGTGTTTTCTTTACTCTGTTTGAGTAAATTGTTTTGTCTAATTTACAATTAAGAGTTAAAATGTTCAATCAGTTTTTTCTCATAATTTTATTTTATTATTTAACCTGAGTTTTCCCAGTGAGACTTTATTACTGCAGTGATTATTTCTACACCTTATTTTGTTGCACTTGTTCTGCAGTGAATTATTTTGTTGCACTTGTTCTGCAGTGAATTATTTTGTTGCACTTGTTCTGCAGTGAATTATTTTGTTGCACTTGTTCTGCAGTGAATTATTTTGTTGCACTTGTTCTGCAGTGAATTATTTTCTTTTATTGATATTTTTATGAATTATATTTTAATCTCGTTTATGCATTCTTAGAAAATACTTAAATTTCCCAGTTAACAATTTAATAATTTTATTTTATACTTTTTACATTGATTTAATATTTAATTAATTAATTTCTTTATTAGCAAGAGTAAAGACAGCTCATTTTGCATTTAATTCAGTCTCCAGTAATATTTTTACTTGTATATTTCAATGTAAATTTTTTCTTGACCTTCAGTTGTCCTTCCTCTTGCAGTGTATCTTAGACATTATTTTTTTTTATTCCTTCTGCAGAATTCGTTGCATATCTTTTATTTCAATTCTAGAATTTTATATCATTTTTATTGTTCATTATTTTTGCCTTATTTGTTCTCGTGCTACTTTGCCATTATGTCTCACATACCGTCAAGTGATACTTTAGTGAATGTCGACACTCCGACCTCTCAGGCTACTGTTGCCCCTGTCATCAGTCCTCACAGTTCCTTAGCGACTGACAGACCGACCCAGACACCGAGATATTATAGTTATACTCGTGATTCCCTTGATGCGTTACCTTTATTCAATGGCCATGTACATAGTCTTGAAGCATGGTTTGCAGCCATTCGTTCTCGTGCTAATGCCCTAGCTGAAGGTCCTCCTTCAGAGGAAAGTCTTATCAGACTTGCTAAAGAAGCTCTTTATCGATCTCCTGCTGCTGTTCACGTTGTAGATCTCCTTGATATGCGAGACTTCAGGAATCTTACTAAGTGGTCACAATATGAGGAACTGATTCGTTCTTTCCTTGTCCCAGTAAAAACAGCTGATCCATATGTCGTTCTTAGGGAACTAGTGAATGCTACACCCATGAGTAATGAATCGTTGAGTGCATTTGCTGTTAGATTAGACAAACTTTTATCATCATTTATCAATGCTGTCCAATCATCATCTTTTGTCCCTGAGGAGGATAAACCATCCACGGCATCGTTTGAGTTCGACACGTGGATTAGGTAAAGAAATACTCACGTAGGCTGGTAGTACGTATAATTACAGATAATGTGTGTAACGCCCTTACAGCCGTACCTATCTCACTCGCTCCTCTCGTAACACTGACTGACCGGCCGCCCACGTACCCATAGAGGGTCTTTGAATAATGCCAGGTCAGCTCAATATGAATAGACAGTGACTCAGGCAGAGACGGTTGGTCGTGAGTCAACTGGCACAGTGGTTACTGGTAACTGGTTACTACTACTGAGAGACATACAGCTCCCAGCACTACTGTAAGTACATGCCTGCCTTGTATTCTAGTGGATTTATAGGTTGAAAGCTTCATTTTTGACCAATAATAAACTTAGTCCTTTCAGTCTTGCTCTAAGTTGACTGTTGTAATAATCACCACGTCTTTTAGGTATTGTACTTATCATGGAGAGTGATTTCTTAAGCAGTGGGTAACCTGTCTATCTTTCCAGCTTGGATGACAGAGAGGGTCACCTGCCAATCAACGAGTAGAATTGAAGGAGACGGACTAACGTTCAGAGATGTCACAAATTTTGATCCACTTACCTGTTTGTGTATGCAAGTAGCAGGATCTAACCCCTCATCATTGCAGTGGAGAAAACCTGCCTTCCCGTCATCTGGAAGGATTATGGACGGCTAGAAAATCTGTGAAGAACGAGCCGATGGGTTGTCATCAACACCTGCGACCCCCCCCCCCCCATCATCAGCAACGGCTACGATTTCAACAACACGCAGTGTCACCAACACCAGACACCCACGTTTTATATACATTTATATTAGCGTTGAATTCAGTTATCATTTATATTTTTCATTTTTCATTTTCTTTAATGTAGGATCAATATTTCATATTTAAGTGTTTTATATTTTATATTTTCTAAATAATAAAGTGTTTATGTTTGTCAGTTTTTATTCTTTTTCTATACATTAATTTTCCTGAGGAGGAGCCAGCCTTGGTAATACTGTCTGAAGTTGTTACAGGGCTGAGTAAGCCTTCACACTCTTGTTATTCTTTATTTCTTCTATTGTCCATGGAGAAGTGGAAGAAAGAGATGAAGAAAAACTTTATAAAACTGGGATGCTTGAATGTGCGTGAATGTAGTGCAGATGACAAGAAACAGATGATTGCTGATGTTATGAATGAAAAGAAGTTGGATGTCCTGGCCCTAAGCGAAACAAAGCTCAAGGGGGTAGGGGAGTTTCAGTGGGGGGAAATAAATGGGATTAAATTTGGAGTATCTGAGAGAGTTAGAGCAAAGGAAGGGGTAGCAGTAATGTTGAAGGATCAGTTATGGAAGGAGGAAAGAGAATTTGAATGTGTAAATTCAAGGATTATGTGGATTAAAGTAAAGGCTGGATGCGAAAAGTGGGTCATAATAAGCGTGTATGCACCTGGAGAAGAGAGGAATGTAGAGGAGAGAGAGAGATTTTGGGAGATGTTAAGTGAATGTATAGGAACCTTTGAACCAAGTGAGAGAGTACTTGTGGTAGGGGACCTGAATGTTAAAGTAGGAGAAACTTTTAGAGAGGGTGTGGTAGGTAAGTTTGGGGTGCCAGGTGTAAATGATAATGGGAGCCCTTTGATTGAACTTTGTATAGAAAGGGGTTTAGTTATAGGTAATACATATTTTAAGAAAAGAGGATAAATAAGTATACAAGATATGATGTAGGGCGAAATGACAGTAGTTTGTTGGATTATGTATTGGTAGATAAAAGACTGTTGAGTAGACTTCAGGATGTACATGTTTATAGAGGGGCCACAGATATATCAGATCACTTCTTAGTTGTAGCTACACTGAGAGTAAAAGGTAGATGGGATGCAAGGAGAATAGAAGCATCAGGGAAGAGAGAGGTGAAGGTTTATAAACTAAAAGAGGAGGCAATTAGGGTAAGATATAAACAGCTATTGGAGGATAGATGGGCTAATGAGAGCATAGGCAATGGGGTCGAAGAGGTATTGGGTAGGTTTAAAAATGTAATGTTAGAGTGTTCAGCAGAAGTTTGTGGTTACATTGAAGTGGGTGCTGGAGGGAAAAGGAGCGATTGGTGGAATGATGATGTAAAGAGAGTAGTAAAGGAGAAAAAGTTAGCATATGAGAAGTTTTTACAAAGTAGAAGTGATGCAAGGAGGGAAGAGTATATGGAGAAAAAGAGAGAGGTTAAGAGAGTGGTGAAGCATTGTAAAAAGAGAGCAAATGAGAAAGTATGTGAGATGTTATCAACAAATTTTGTTGAATATAAGAAAAAGTTTTGGAGTGAGATTAACAAGTTAAGGAAGCCTAGAGAACAAATGGATTTGGCAGTTAAAAATAGGAGAGGAGAGTTATTAAATGGAGAGTTTGAGGTATTGGGAAGATGGAGGGAATATTTTGAGGAATTGTTAAATGCTGATGAAGATAGGGAAGCTGTGATTTCGTGTGTAGGGCAAGGAGGAATAACATCTTGTAGGAGAGAGGAAGAGCCAGTTGTGAGTGTGGGGGAAGTTTGTGAGGGAGTAGGTAAAATGAAAGGGGGTAAGGCAGCTGGGATTGATGGGATAAAGATAGAAATGTTAAAAGCAGGTGGGGATATAGTTTTGGAGTGGTTGGTGCTATTATTTAATAAATGTATGGAAGAGGGTAAGGTACCTAGGGATTGGCAGAGAGCATGCATAGTTCCTTTGTATAAAGGCAAACGGGACAAAAGAGAGTGCAAAATTATAGGGGGATAAGTATGTTGAGTATACCTGGTAGAGTTATTATTGAAAGAATTAAGAGTGAGATGGAGAATCGGATAGCAGATGGACAAGGAGGCTTTGGGAAAGGTAGGGGGTGTGTGGACCAGGTGTTTACAGTGAAATATATAAGTGAACAGTATTTAGATATGGCTAAAGAGGTTTTTGTGGCATTTATGGATTTGGAAAAGGCGTATAACAGGGTGGATAGGGGGGCAATGTGGCAGATGTTGCAGTTGCATGGTATATGAGATAGGTTACTGAAAGCAGTGAAGAGTTTTTACGAGGATAGTGAGGCTCAAGTTAGAGTATGTAGGAAAGAGGGAGATTATTTCCCAGTAAAAGTAGACCTTAGACAAGGATGTGTGATGTCACCGTGGTTGTTTAATATATTTATAGATGGGGTTGTAAGAGAAGTAAATGCGAGGGTCTTGGCAAGAGGCGTGGAGTTAAAAGATAAAGAATCACACATAAAGTGGGAGTTGTCACAGTTGCTCTTTGCTGATGACACTGTGCTCTTGGGAGATTCTGAAGAGAAGTTGCAGAGGTTGGTGGATGAATTTGGTAGGGTATGTAAAAAGAGAAAATTAAAAATGAATACGGAAAGAGTAAGGTTATTAGGATAACAAAAAGATTAGGTGATGAAAGATTGGATATTAGATTGGAGGGAGAGAGTATGGAGGAGGTGAATGTATTCAGATATTTGGGAGTGGACGTGTCAGCGGATGGGGCTATGAAAGATGAGGTGAATCATTTGATTGACGAGGGGAAAAGGGTGAGGGGGTTGCACTTAGGAGTCTGTGGAGACAAAGAACTTTGTCCTTGGAGGCAAAGAGTGGAATGTATGAGAGTATAGTTTTACCAACGCTCTTATATGGGTGTGAAGCATGGGTGATGAATGTTACAGCGAGGAGAAGGCTGGAGGCAGTGGAGATGTCATGTCTGAGGGCAATGTGTGGTGTGAATATTATGCAGAGAATTCGTAGTTTGGAAGACAGGAGGAGGAGTGAGATTACCAAGACTGTTGTCTAGAGGGCTGAGGAAGGGTTGTTGAGGTGGCTCGGAGATGTAGAGAGAATGGAGGGAAACAGAATGACTTCAAGAGTGTATCAGTCTGTATGGGAAAGGAAGGGTTAGGGTCGGCCTAGAAAGTGGGGAGGGGGAATGGGGTTTTGTGTGCGAGGGGGGCT
>NC_069437.1:39533269-39591125 GCF_026875155.1 Cherax quadricarinatus | reverse complement strand
GGGGGGGGCGAACAGACCTAGTCGGGGGATTCGAAAAGAAAAAAGAATCCTGGCGCTTATATAGTAACGTCAGGTAAAAGCAGACGAGGGCAAATTCACTGGTGGGCGGGATTCCCCAGTGGAAGTAGGTCCTTCCCAAAGAGATGGGTTAGTTGTAGTAGTAGTAGTTGTCGTAGTTGTGAAGGTTATGTACATGTCCTCAGAATTAAGATTCCATGATGTTGCAGTGTCTGACAAGTTGTGTACGAATGGTATATAATACCGACAAGATGAGAGTAAGACACATGTGCAACATCTGGGTATCTTTATTGTAGACGTTTCGCCATCCAGTGGCTTTATCAATACAAATTCCAGGACATAACTTGAAGACAGTAGAACTATGTACAGAAGATGAGGTAATCAGTCCCTCAACCTAGGAGTAGGTGCGAACAGCACCATAGTCGTGGAGATTCTGAAGCAGAAGAAAGAATCCTGGCGCTTATATAGTAACGTCAGGTGAAGCAGACGAGGGCAAATTCACTGGTGGGCGGGATTCCCCAGTGGAAGTAGGTCCTTCCCAAAGAGATGGGTTAGTTGTAGTAGTAGTAGTTGTCGTAGTTGTGAAGGTTATGTACATGTCCTCAGAATTAAGATTCCACTGGGGAATCCCGTCCACCAGTGAATTTGCCCTCGTCTGCTTCACCTGACGTTACTATATAAGCGCCAGGATTCTTTCTTCTGCTTCAGAATCTCCACGACTATGGTGCTGTTCGCACCTACTCCTAGGTTGAGGGACTGATTACCTCATCTTCTGTACATAGTTCTACTGTCTTCAAGTTATGTCCTGGAATTTGTATTGATAAAGCCACTGGATGGCGAAACGTCTACAATAAAGATACCCAGATGTTGCACATGTGTCTTACTCTCATCTTGTCGGTATTATATACCATTCGTACACAACTTGTCAGACACTGCAACATCATGGAATCTTAATTCTGAGGACATGTACATAACCTTCACAACTACGACAACTACTACTACAACTAACCCATCTCTTTGGGAAGGACCTACTTCCACTGGGGAATCCCGCCCACCAGTGAATTTGCCCTCGTCTGCTTCACCTGACGTTACTATATAAGCGCCAGGATTCTTTCTTCTGCTTCAGAATCTCCACGACTATGGTGCTGTTCGCACCTACTCCTAGGTTGAGGGACTGATTACCTCATCTTCTGTACATAGTTCTACTGTCTTCAAGTTATGTCCTGGAATTTGTATTGATAAAGCCACTGGATGGCGAAACGTCTACAATAAAGATACCCAGATGTTGCACATGTGTCTTACTCTTAACAAATCTTCTACTGACTGTCACGACTTAACCAGTCAGAGAAATAATTGGATGAACCATTGATATACACAATATGGAACTTAAAAGCCTGGAGTGCCAATGTCCACCTCAAGAGGCGACTGTTGGTTCCCTTAAAAGTTTCTACGTATATCAAAGGTTTGTGGTCCGTTTCTAAAATGAATTCTTTCCCCAGCAAATAAAATTTAAGTTTGGAGATACCCCACACAAGGGCCAAACATTTCTTTTCTATGGTGGAGTATCTCGTTTCTGTGGGAAGGAGTTTCCGGCTTAGGAAGCATACAGGGAAGGGAGTACCATCATGGTATTGTAGTAACACCGCACCTAAGCCAGTATTGGAGGCATCAGTTCTTAAACAAAATGTTTTATTAATATCTGGAAACTTAAGTATAGGGTCTTTCAAAAAGATACTTTTAATCTCATTAAACTTTTCCCGAGCTACGTCGGAAAGTTCAAGAGGTTCCTTCACAGACTTTTTAAGGAAGTCGGATAAGATGCCTGTAAGATCAGTAAGGTTTGGGATAAACCGTGCATAAAAATTTACAGACCTAGAAAATGTACAGAGAACCTTCACGGCGCGCATAACAGAGATAAAACACCTCAATTACTGGGAACCCTTGGGTTCCAAAAACTGATTCCCGAATGGGCGGAGAGATAAGATTATAACCCCTGGAAAATCAAAGGGGGACAATACCAAAATTTGCACACAAAATCCCCCAAAACAAAAGAAAAAGACTTGGCAGACGATGCAACACCCCCCCAATGAAAAGCAGGGTTCACTAGCACTTTAAGAGACCATACAAAAAGGGGTCAGGGCCCGAGACTGTTAAACTACCTCCCACAAACAAAGGGGGGATTACCAACGGCCCCCTGGCAGTCTTCAAGCGGCACGGGGAAAAGCACCTAAAGTGGGTTCCTGACCAGCCAGGCTGTGGCCGTACTTGATTTGCGGCAACAGAGCAAAGACCTTTTGATAGGCCTATCCCCGGGAAGCCTCACAGACCGGGCCACGGGGTTTTCCCCCCCGGGAAACTCCTCCAGGTAAACCCAGAAAAAAGAAAGCTCCCCCTTTGAGCTTCTTGGTTTTGGGGAATTTAAATTTAATAATTTTTTGATTTTACTGGGAGAGGCTGCAGAGATTATTAGAATGTATCAGCAAGATACAACTTGTTAACCCAAGGAAGCATTTCTGGGCTTGGCAGTGGGGCCATGTGAGCGAAACCACGCAAAACTTGTAATTTTGATTGTTCGCCCCTTGGATTTTCATTACGTAAGGTTGTCAAAATAAACAAAAAATTTGGGCATATTCCCCAAGACCTTTCTCATCATCTCACGAGGTACCGGGCAGTTCCCAACCAAAGGGCAAGTTTATTTGCATCAGCCCTTTGGGTGTGTGGGGAAAAGGGGTGTCTGCTTAGAAAAAGGGATCTAATTACTTGATGATATCCCTGCGAAATTCAATCTCTAAAAATAAGGAAGAGCCATAAAATTTGTGTAGATCCTATTATTAAGGGCATGGGCTCGCATCCCACCGAGTTATAGCTTTAAGGCCTCTGAAGTCAATAGAAAGTCTTAATTTCCTCCTTCTTAACCATGATACTGTGACAATAGCGATAAAAGGTTCAAATCTTTATTTTTATTAATTTGTCTACCTCTCGTCAAATGCACCCCTAAGGTGAACTGGAACGGTTAATTTTCGTTTGATGGGTTTTGTCCGTCACTAAGTCATCTTAGGACACCGGGAGGTAACCGGGAATATCATAAAGACGCTAAAAAAAGTTACTCGATATTGAAGTAAAGACCTTAGGGTCACCAAAGACATTAATATTATTTTTTGGGTTTGCGTCCGAGTGCAGAGTCACCAATCATGTAGTTCTTCATCTAGTCAAAGAAAGGGTGTCAATTACCACACCTTACATTCTTCGTGTCGATCTTTTTGGTGGAAAAACTAAGTCAAAGTTATTAAGGGCATTAACCGAATTTCTTCGGAAATATTTCTTAAGGATGTTGACATGATAAAGCTTAGGTTTCCCTTGATTTCTATGAGTAGTCAAATTTTCCCACAATTTTAATATTTTTAATGGCCCTTTCCATGACTAATAATTTATTGGCTTGTCGGCAAAAGTACAAAAATTTTTCACCCTACTTAAAACTTCTCCTCTGATTTTTTGGAATAAAAATAGGTTTTGAACTGGTCCTTTGACAAATTAAGTTTTTGAAACTATGTCAAGGCTCTCAAGTTGGAATCTAAGGTCAAGGAAAAATTGGTAAAAGACTAAACCTCAGCATTACCCCCCCTTTTGTCCATAAGTCTAAAGGGATGACAGGGGACCTCTGGCCTGTCACCATAGAGAATTCAAAAGGGAAAACCAAAAGCCCCTGGGAACTTCCCTCAGGAAAAAGCACGGGGTGGGTAAGATGCCACCCCTTATTTTAAGGGGAGCAAATTTTCCCTTAAAATTGATTTTAGAATCGAATGGGTGCTTAATTCCCATTTACACGGGGATTGGATGTGGTGAAGAGAGGGTTTCCTCCCAGAAGTTGGTATAGATGTTGCTTTAATCGATTGAATTGTGTCCCAGGGCAGACAAATTTCTCTAGGGACCCCACTCGGGGGGGGGAAAAAAGGGAAAAAGGGGGCTTCACACCCCTGGTATTAGGGTTTTTTTGGGGAACGGTTTCGGGGGAAGCCGAAGCATAACAACTAATTTTTAAAAAAATTTCTATGTCCCCCAGAAAAAAAGTGGAGATATAGGACCAACGATGTCAATAGCGTCTCTTAAAAAAAAGGAACCTAAAGACTGGCATTTTGACCTAGGTACCGCCGGGTCCCTCGGGAGGATGACAGTTGGAAAACTTTACACGATCTACATGGGTAGTGACATCTGAGTACATTTTTGGCCCAAAAATAGGTTTCCCAATTTATTAATTTACGATGCGAAAATGCCGGGTCACTGGCAGGTCATGACCCAAATTTTAAGAACAGTCTCTCTGCATTGATTTGGGAACAATTTAAGAGGAAAATATCTGTTCATCGAATTTAATTTAAAATACTGACTTGACAAGATACCTTTTATAATTCAAATTTTTTGAAAAGTTTTTTCCTTTGGGATAACTTTTTTTGTTTAGGGGCATTATGGCAATTCTAAAGAGAAGGGCAATTACGTTGAAATTGACAAAGGACCCTTCGATATTCAAAGGAAAAAATCGGGGGAAAATAAAAAGGTGGCAGTGGGAAAACCGGGGCTTTGGTCTGGCCCTATCAAGACATTATAGTATCGGAGTGATATCTTCACTTTCATTAATAAGTGAACCGGTGATCCCCACTACCTCCTTTGAGAGTAGCATCCAGTTTTTAATCCCCCATAAACTCACGAGACATTTTCCATCGAACTTTCGAGGGGGTTCTCTGACTCTACAGAAAAAGGAGTGAAAACCTTGTCCATTTTGGTGAGAAAGGGCAATTCAAAGGGGAAGAATGGGACCTTTAATTTCCTTTGTACGACAAAAAGGATGGGACTAGTACGGTTCAACCCAACCGTAATATTTAGACCAATGTAACAACGGGGGGTAGGGAAAGTGTCCTACGGCCCAAGTAGTCTGAAAATAGCGAGGAAGATTTCTTTTAAGGGTTTGGGAAACCTTATTTGAAATGCTTACATGTGCATCCATGGGCTCGTAAATGGTAAAAACATTAGTCCATTAATTGTTCCCGAAAAAAGGGGGGTTGGGCATTTAACTTAAACATTTCAACTTTTGGACTTTTAGAAGGGCAATTTAGTTTATGTCCTTAAAAACCACACAAAACAAACGAATAAAAGAATCATTTTACTTTCCACAAGGCTTTTTTTTTTAAGGCGATGAACCCTTGCCTTTTGGGGTCGATCCCTTTTGGTCTTTATGAATTGTAGCCTCCATACAGGCACAGCCTCAGCAAATTCCCCAGCTTTACAGGGATGTTCTCTGATAATGTTCGTATCTGATGGGGGAAAAGCTGTCAGGGAAAGGTCGCAACCTGAGCTCTAAAGATTCAAACTGCGATCAATACCTAACCTCTATCCAAAAGTCGAACAAACGAAAGAGGTTTCCTTACTGCTGAAAGTTCGGCCAGGCTGTAAGGTGCATACCCGAATCTTTCCTGTAAAAATTATGGTTTTTTGAAGCTTTTTGGATTGCCTTCTTCAGTGTTTATTCATATAATTTCCGGACAAAGTTTTCATAGATATTCAAGCTTACCAAAAATAACATTCCTAACCTGGGAGCCCCCGGTGTCACAGGGCCCCTTCCGAGGGAAAAATTTTTTAAACCCGAAAGTAAGCGTTTTTGTTTTCCTCCTCTGTAAGGGAGGTAAATTAGGTTTGGAATATTGCACGACGCCGTTGTTCCCCACTCCCTTTCCCAAAATTTTTGTTGGTAAAAATTAACTTTTTTTTTCCTAAAAACAAGGGGATTTTTCGAGCTCGCGATCCTTTTCTCTCTTATTTAAATCAGTTGTCTCTTTTTCCCTCAACTTTTTCTTTCCCTTTTCTCTTTCTCAAGTTTCTTAATTTTTAAACCCGTTCCTCACGTATTTAGCTTTTTCCTCAGTATTTTAGCTTGTTTCCCAGTACTTGCTCCTCCTCACGATCAAGTCTATCACCTCCTTTTTTTTCTTCTCTCTTCCTTTTTAATGGGCTTCCTTGGATTTCTCTCTCAATTTTTCTTCTCTCCCTTTTTTTTTTTTCTCTTTCCCCTTTTTAACTGTCTTTTTTCTCTCAAAACCCTTTTTTCAATCTTTTCCGATCTTTGCACTAAGAAAGATTCTAAATTTTTCTCTTTATTCCAACTTTCTTCCCGCATTCATCCCAAAAATGGTATTTTCCAAAATTGCAAAAATAACTTAAAATACCAGGGGAAAATAAACGGATTAACGAAAATGGGGGGTTCAATTCCTGCCCGCTCAAACGTAAAAAAAATCAGAGGGCTCGATCCCTGCTTCAAAAAAACAAATTATTAATGAAAAAGAAAGGGTTCTATCCCGGGTCCAAAACAAAAAGTAATAGAATGGATCCCCCTTGCTCCAATTTTCACCACCCCAAACAAGATGTCCTACAAGTTCCCTTGTAAAAAAAACTCAATGAAACAAATTGTCCTGGAAAAAACTCGGGGCCCCCAGAGTCTAATCCCCCAAAAGGTTTTAAGCCGAACAAAAAAGGGGGCAGAATTAAATATTTCCGCCCGACTTGACTTCAAAAAATTTAACTATAACAAACACCAAAATTTTTTAAAAACCTGTACTGTATCCTCCATAGTGAATGATTTACTCGGCTGGTGGTAACCAAACGTGGTATGCGGCGTTTAGTTTTCCCAAGGTAGATTCGAGGGGAGTTGAACTTGATTCTCGATTGATCCTGGGAAAAGGGCGCCAACTTTAACAGTATTACCAAAGCTGGCTTCTCCTCGAAATTAATGTATAGAAAAAGAATAAAAATGACAAACATAAAAACTTTTTTATTTAGAAAAAAGAAATATAAAACATTTAAATATGAAAAATTTGATCCTACATTAAAGAAATGAAAAATGAAAAATATAAAGATAACTGAATTCAACGCAATATAAACTTGGGGGTCGGTGTTGGTGACACTGGTTTGTTGAAATTGTACCGTTTTCCCAGATGTGGGGGGGTCGCAGGGGGTTGAGACAACCCACCCTCTTTTTCACGAATAGCCGGGGTATTCTATCCCCTGAAGGGAAGCAGGTTCTTTATTGCGCAATGGAGGTTTCGTCCTGCAATTTTATACAGGTGCACAGGAATTAAAACCAAAAAGGGGAAGTCTCAGGACGTTATCCATCTCCATCAATTTACTCGTTGATTGGCAGGTGAACCCCCTCTGTCACCAACTGGAAAGAAACAGGTACCCACTGCTTAAGAAATCACTCTCCATGATAATACAATACCTAAAAAATGCGGTGATTATTACAACAGTCAACCTAGGCAAACGAAAAGACTAAATTTTTTATTGGGCAAATGAAGCTTTTCAACCCAAAAAATCCACTTTGAATACAAGGGAGGCAACTTACAGTAGTGCCGGGGGCTTGGTCAGTGATTTCTTTTTTGGCCGGAGCCCCACCTCACCTTTTTGGGGGGGGGAAAGGGGGGGAAGGGATGTGGGACTAGGGGTTTTTCTTTAATGCAAAAAGGGGTAAAATAAATTTATTTGGTTTATAGCAAAGGTGGAACGTGGCGTGTGATCCTTTTGGGAACAGGAGATAAAGGGGTACAGGAAATGGTCTTCATTATAAGGGGGGTTTTGGGGGGCTGGCTAAGTAAAAAGGTTGGGTTTTGACGAATGTCACAGAATGGGATAGGGCTTTTTATCTAGGACCCAGGGGAAAGGCCGTATGTTAAACAGAGGGTACATAAGGGGGGGGGGAAAAGGGGTGAGGGTTGGGAGGGTGATGGAGGATGTACGTCGATGGTGGGAGGAAAGGACTTAATGGAATGTGAGAATATGCTAAGGGTTATATAGTAATAGGTGATGTAAAAAAGCTCAAGGTGGGAAGGTTAGTAGAGATGAGTAGGAAACCAGAAGTCATGCAAAGGGTGGTGGTATACCTTTGTATGATTGGGGTATGATTTGGCATGATTTCCAGAAGCTTAGATTAATGCCGAGGGTAAGGGAGTTTAGTTTATAGGTTGTAATGGGAAATTTTAGCGTCAAAGCAGGCTTTGTGTGTGATGGGTTTGGTAAGGGAAGCGAAATCCGAACATTGTGAGGAATCGGAAACGGCCTTTCATGCCATGTATTTTTGTAGGGGTTGAGGCGGTACGGGTGTGGCTGGCTAGAGTCTTCAAGTTAATGGGTGGGGGCAATGTAGAGCTCCTGCGTGCCCTAACTTTAGAAGTAAGGGGTGGTCTGAAGTTGTAAAGAGAGCCATTCTGTACATTGTGACAGAATTTCTTGTTTTATTCCTGGGGCTTGAAGGAAAAGAAGGTGGGGGGGGGTTAGGATAAGGGCAATTGCAGCAGAATTTATCGCACAGTCTGTATAAATAAAATCATTTATGGTAAAAGGTGGGCAACTTTGTTCCCGGAGGCATATAGAAATACAATGTAAAGGGACTCAGTAACTTGGCATACTTAAGTACTAAGGGACCAATTTCCTTTTATAGAGCGAATATGAACCATAATGAAGGATATGTAAATGTAGTAGGATTGTCATGAGAGTTGTATGGGGGGATGATATGTCAGATGTGGTGTAATTTGGGAGAGCTTTCAATGTGTGTGAATGTTTTGGATTAGCCATGTGTTGAAAAACAATAGGTCATTGCTGATCATAGATTTAATAAAGTAAATGATCTTTGTAAGTGAGACAACTACAAGAGGGAACAATCAAAAGCATTCTAAACATTTTGTATAAAGGATACAGAGTAATCATGTTTTTCTCAAAATTATTCAATTGCCTTGCTTTTTTCCTAATAAAGGATTAAATATAAGGTTGTAAAAGTCTTATCTATTGTTGCGTTAAGTGTGTGTATGAGTCGGTGGGGGTATGTGTGATCGAGTATATATATGTAAGAGTATAGGGATGTATGTTACCAATTTTTAAAAAAGTCTGCTTTCTGGGGTAGGTGACCTTTTTAGTATGTGCATATAATGTTATTGTGAGATATAAGGTAACTCACTAGATTTAGCTAGTAATATGTAACATATACCGTGAATTAAAACCTAAATGGGGGGTTGAAAGGGGGAAATTGCGTGTTGTCAGGAAGTGAAAGGTTTATGGGGGAAAAATATAACTGAGTTTTTGATAGATCATATGGGCAGCCATGGTTGCCATTTCATAAATATTGTTAAAAATGTCAGAAGATATATAATATGGGAAGTGGTCATCTTCTCAATGGTTTTTTTCATGGTATAGTAGGAATATTATATGGGATGAAGCAACTATTTAGGGAATATTTTTATTTTTGTATATTAAGAGAAATACGAAATGACACATGTATGAGAGGAACGCGGGTTTGAATTTTAATTTTAATTTGAAGGTAGAAAACTTTAGTTGATACGTGAAAAAGATGTAATATTCTTAGGTTCATACTGTATGTTGTAAGATGGAGGAATACCTTTAGGGTTTTTAGGCAATGTTTGAAGGGTTTTAAAACCCTCGCAGGAGGGCATATGTGTAATGGTTATGGTGTGGGAGTTCACTTTTGTATGATTTGTAGTTTATATTCAAAAATTTTGTATGTGTTTCGTTTTTAATAAAAATAAAAAAAAATGTTAGTTGATGGGGGGTATCAGGGAGATAAGATGTTTTCTAACGGTAGTTTTGAAGGTGATGAATGTGTCTGCAGTTCTAGAGTTTTCAGTTAGGGTTTCGTTTTTAGGGCCTTTGACTACATTGAATTTTTGTATAGATTTAGTCGGACAGGGGAATGTCGTAGAGATGTTTGTGTCTGGTGTTATGCTTGGGGGTCCTGTCACAACTATCAAGGAAGCGTTTTAGGTCAAGGTTAATATTGGAATTTAAGGTCCTGTAGATATAGATTGCACAGTAGTAAGTGGGGATGTTCTGAACAGGGAGTAAGTTTAGATCTATGAAGAGTGGGGGGGGGTGTGTTGCCAGGGAGGGGATTTAGTGATTATTCTTACTGCAGCTTTTTTGTTGGTTATTATTGGCTTTGGGTGTATTGCTGCAGTTGATCCCCAAGCACAAATAACATAGGTGAGGTATGGATAAATGAGGGAATGGTATTGTGTGAGAAGGCAGTTTGCGGCAGTAGTATCGTATCTTGGAGAGGATCCCACCGTTTTGGATACTTTTTTTGGTTTTTGTGTTGGATATGGTGCTGAAATTCAGGATGTTGCATATAAAGACGTTTACGTGGTGAGACATTTACAGTGATTTTTCAGTGTAGACTCAGTGTTTCTTTGACTCGTTATTTTGCATTATTTTTCCGTGTTATTTATTCACCTTCCGTGTTTCTTTTTTTTTTGTATATATCTGTGTTCTTTGTGTTGCTTCTACACCTGAAGTAAGTATTATTTTTGTGTGTACAAGTTTTATTCTTACACAAATAACCTGCACAAAAAAGAGAGGAGCTTACGACGACGTTTCGGTCCGACTTGGACCATTTACAAGTCAGTGTGAGTTTGGGAAATGGTCCAAGTCAGACCGAAACGTCGTCGTAAACTCCTCTCTTCTATGTGCGGGTTATTTGTGTGTTGTTCCAGTCACGGTATTGTGCCTTTTTTTTCTCAGTTTTATTCTTTATTGCGTGTATTATATACTATGTTATGTTGTATTACCCCTCTACCTGCCGTAAATTTTATATACTCGTCTCAACATTATTTATTCATCTTTTTGGTGTGCAGATTGCATTTCATTGCTCGTTTTCACACAGGGGAAGCCCTTCTTTTTTTTTTTTCTTCGTGTTCTTTCATGTTGTTGGTTCGCACCTTTTTTCCAGTGTTGTTATTATTTCATTTTTTTCCAGTTTTTTCCCATCATTATTTTTTTTTCCCCCCACCCTTTTCTTTTTTTTTCCTGCTAATTCTTGAAAAAAAATTTTTTTGCATGCTATTTACCCCATATAAAAAATTTAACCCAATTATGTCTGGTTTTACCATTTTCTGTCCCAAAGCATTGCCTCTTTCCCCTCGAATTTTTCCCCAAATTCTGAAACCTTTATTTTGTATGCAAGCAAGAGTATTTTTTTGTATTCCTGTCACAAAAGATCTTGTTGCAAGAAAAATTTAGGAAAATAAGTGAAGTGAATAAACCCTTGTTGTGTATGTGCCCTGCCATTTTGAAAAGTGTTTTTTTTTCCCAGTTTTTCTTGTCTTTTTTTAAATTCATATTCATATTTTTTAAATAAAAATTCACTCTTATTTTTTTTTAAAACTTATTTAAAAGTTAATTTTTCTTTTTATTTTTTGGGTTGAGTAAATTTTATGCCAAAATTTGAAATTTTAATATTAAATTGTTCAAACCATTCTGTTTTAAATTTTTTATGTTTTTTAAGCTTTTCTTTCCCGTGTAATTTTTATTGATACTTTGTTTAAATTTTCTGGAATTTATTTTTTTTGTGTTTTTGTTATTACGGGGAAATTTTTTTTCTTTTCATTGCAAAAGCCGGGTTTTGACCCGGGCCCTTTGCCCAGGGGAAGGGGCCTGGCCCGGGGGCCCGGGCCGGGGGGGGGCGTTGATCCCGAAATAACCCCCAGGTAGATTTCCAGGTGGGATTTCCAGGTAGATTTCCGGGTTTGACTCCGGGTAGACCCCCAGGTAGACTCCAGGTAGATTGCAGGTTCATATTTTTCTTATTTTTGGCCATGTTAAATTTTTTTGGGTTTTTATGCCTCTTAAAAAATTTTTATTTTTCAAATTTTTACCTTTATTTGCATTAAATTTTATGTTTCTATTTTTTATTTTTTGCTTTAAATTTTTACAATCGTATTAGAAAATTTCCCTTTATTAAAGTGAGAGTACAGACAGCTTTTTTTGGGCAATTAATTAAGCCTCCCATTTTAATTTCTATTTTCTTGTTTTTTCCCAGGGTTTTTCTTCCTCTTCAGTTTTCCCGAAGAGTTGTCCTTACTTTTGCTGGTGTCGTAAGAGTTGCCCCTTCCTTTTTTCAGTGTTTTCGTAAGAGTTAATTTCCTCTTCCCATTTGGGGCCGTAAGGGGTTACCCTTTCCCTCTTGCAGGGGTTGTCATAAGAGTTTCATTCCTCCCCATGTGCCCCGGTAAGATTTTGTCCTTCCTTTTTGCAGTTTTGTGTAAGAGTTATTTTTCCTTTGCGGGTGTTCGTAATTTTTTACCCCTTCCTCTTGCGTGTGTGTAAGAGTTACATTCCTCTTGCAGGGGTTCGAAAAGATTTATCCTTCCTCTTCCCTTTTTGTCGTAAAAAGTTGCCCTTCCTCTTGCAGTGTTTTGGAAAGAGTTGTCCCCCTCTTGCGTGTGTCGAAAGAGTTTTTTCCTTCCCCTTTGCGGGTGGTGAAGGGGTTGTCCTTCCTCTTGCGTGTGTCGTAAGATTTTCCCTTTCCTCTTGCAGGGTGTGTAAGGTTACCTTTCCCTTTTGGGCAGTTTTGCCCGGAAAGAGTTGCCCTTTCCTCTTGCAGTGTGTTAAGAAATTTTAATCTTTAGGAAAAGTTTTTCAGTATCTTTATTTAATTTTTAGCAGGTGCGTCATTTTTGTTTAATTTTTCTTATTCTTTAAAATTTTTTATCTTAATTTTTTTTTTGCAACTTTGTTAAAATATTGAACAGCCCGAATATTTCCTTTTTGGACTGCCCAACCGCCCCGGGACACGGGGACACTACAGTTTTTTACTCGTGATCTCTTGATGCTTTGCCTTTATTCAATGGCCATGTCCCCAAAATTTTGAAGCATGGTTTATTTGCCATCTTTTCTCGTGTTAACCCCTGGGGGACGGCCCTCCATTAGGGAAATTTCTTATCAGACTTGCAAAAAAAAGAGGCCCCTCATCGGCCCGCCTGCTGCCGTTCACTTTTGTCGATCTCCTCGAAATGGGGAGACTTAAAGAATTTTTACTAAAACGTTCACAATTTAAAAAAGCTGATTTGTTTTTTCCTTGTACCATGAAAAAAAACTGATCTGTATGTCTTTCCTTGGGGAACTCGTGAATTTTAAAACCCCTTGATTAAGGAATCTTTAAGGGCTTTTGGCTATTAGTTTAAAAAACTTTCATCATCTTTAAATAAAACGCAGTCCAATCCCGCCTTTGTCCCTGAAAAGGGGAAAAAACAAACCAAACGGGCTTTCGTTTTGTTTAAATACAGTTTTTTGGGGAAAATCAGAAAACAATTTTAGTTTTCCCCTTCTGTGTATGCTTACGAGGCTAATCCTCCAACTGTAAAGGGGAAAACCGTTTGCGGTTTTAAATAAAAGTACATTCCTTGTCCCCCCGGGGTTTTTTTCCCGGGGATAAAAAACAAATTTTCACACCTATCCCTCTCAGTCCCCAAAGTCTTTTTTGGTTTCACGTGAAAAAATCACGATAGACAGCCTTCGCACGTTTCGCCCAAGCCCAGTGTCCCGGGAAAATTAAAACCCTTATAGTATTCATTTACTTTTCAGTAACCATAGTAAGAGGATTTTGTTAAAACCCTGTGGTTACCAGGGGCCATTTTGGGAGTTAATTGTCCTAAATAGTAAACCCTAAGGGGCCGAAATGATATGAGTCCCAAGTTGATCTGCCGTACTGAAAACTTATCATGGGAATACATGGAAAAATTACATCGAGGGGCAAGGGCCTTACAACCTTATATCTAGTTTTTTCCGTGGCTTTTCCAAACCACAGAACCAGGAGAGGAAACAGGGGCGGGGGTTTTTAAGATTAACCAGAACCAGGCTCATTTTTTCCCAAATTTTGGGGGAATTTGAGCGCCCCCATTTTAAAAACCGCCCGGTGGGGGCAGTGGGTGTAATGAGTACACACCCCCCCGTTCTAATTTCTTTGATGCCTTAACCCTTTTTAACTTCCAAACACAGATCTACGTTTTTATTTTACGCTCCAAACTTGATCTCCCGTTTTTTTTTTTCCCTGCCTCCAAATTTTGGGGCAAAATTTTCCCTTTTAAGATCCCGGGAGTTTGAATGGGTTTTAAAACCCCCCGGTTTTGGGTGGGGTAGCATTTTAAAAAAAAATCTGGGCCCAAATTAGGGGCCTTGTGGGGCCCCCAGTTTTCAAACTGACGCCAGCTAGAGAAAACAGCAAAAAAAAATTTCCCAAGGATTCATTGATGTGCACAAAAAAACCCCCCACTTTTGAAGAGTGGAGCTTACGACGCTTTTGGGTCCGACTTGGACCATTTGCAAAGTCACACTTTGTAAATGACCAGTCTGACCCAAAAACGCTTTCGAAATTCCCTCGGGTTTCTAGGGTGCGGGTTATTTTTTGTATCTTTTCCAGTCACGTATTGTGCCTTTTTTTGTTATTCACTGGGTCATGTCGTATTAACACTCCCCTTTTCCCAAAGGGGAAAAATTTGACCCCGCCAGAATTTTCCTAAAACCCAAACCCCAAAGTAAAAAGAAACAATTCTGGAACTGAAAATTTTGGGGTAGGCTGGTGGCTTGGCTGGGGCTGTTTGGCGGGTTTTAATCTCCATCTGTCTGTCTGTATCTATCCCTGCATCTCTTTGCCCTCTATCTGTCTCTATTCACAGGAACAATAGTAAATAAAATTATAATAGTGTAAATTACCTAGGAAAACCCAAAAAAATCCAGATAAATTGAATTTTACTATGCTTGTCGATTTTAAACGTGTTAATCCCGTTGGTTCATGACTCTGAACAAGAGAGAAAAGGGAAAAAAACATACACAGACAGAAAACGCACAGACAGACGGGACCAGACGGACATAAAGTAACAACAAAACAAAAGGGCAGATACAGAGAGTAGACAGCCCAAAGAGCTGGACGATAGACAGGGGTAAACAGACAGGGGGACAGAGAGCTAAACAGACAGAAAGCTAGAAAATAGACAGAGAGCCAACAAAATGAAATATTTTGTAACAGTGAAATCAAATAAAGGAAGGCTGTATACCCATTAAACTTCACGGGATCACCCCACCCCCCAAAGGGAGAAAGACGGCCCCACTGATTTTCCCAAAAAATGAGGTCAAGCTTTTTAAAACCTTTTAAAGGCCACCCCCTTTCCCGGGTGAAAAGGGGGGGGTTATAACAAATTATTGTCCCATCGAAATCCCACGGGAACCTGGCCAACCTATTTAAAACCTGCGTCCCAGAATGCCTCATTCCCCAAGTTCCCGGGTCGCAGAAAATTAATCAGTCAGATCTTGATAAAGGGTTTTTGAAACCTAGAAATTTCCCACCCTGGAAGGGCCCCCTTGATTCGAGAAACCAAAAAAGGACGGTTTTTGGGCCCCCCCAAAGTGATTGCTTTGGGAAATTTTAAAATTGGGGAAAACTACCCAGATCGTTCCCATTTCCTGTATTGGTGCCCTTTTTTATGTAACACTGTAGATAAAAAGTTTTTTTCGACCCTGGATTTGTTAAAAGGGTTTTTTCCAGGTCTTTTTTCCATGAGGAAGCCAAGGTTTAACCGCATTTTCCCCTCCCACAGGTCTTTTTAAACTTCCCCCATAGGGGCCTTTTGGGGTTTTACGTTTTTTCGCCTATCACTTCTCAACGCTGGGGGATTTAAATTTTTTAAAGGGTCTCACAGGAAACCCACACTAGGGGGTACTTAGATGACAAAACGTCATGTCTGAAGCGGGGGATACAACTTCAAATTGATTAGTACTTGGAAAGGGGTTGATGAAGCCAATTTAAAGATCAGACTGTCTAAATTCATTTTTTCAGATCAGAAATCAAGTTTTTTTGGGCCCCGAGTCACTGTAAAGGGGTTACGACCGACCAATTAAAGTGGCCCGCCGTATTAAATTTTTTCCCTTTTCCCAAAACTGCTGATGATAAAAAAGATCCTTTGTGGGCATAGAAAGGTTTTTTTAGTTTTTTTATTGCCAATTTTTTCTTTCCATGTAGCTCCTCTCTCTTCTCTCTCTCTCCTCTTTATCTCTCCCCCTCTCCCCTTAAATATATATATATATTTATATATATATATAATATAATATTAATTTATAACATAATTAGTAATTTATAAAGAAGGGGTTAGTAGCCCCTTGGGTCCCGGGATTTTAGTTTACCCTTACAAAACATGGCTTTTCAGAGGAAAAATTTATTCCCCTTCCCCATGGAAATAAGAGGAAATAAATTTAAAAACAAAAAAAATTAAGGGAAAACGGGAAAAAAAAACCCAGAGTGGGGCGAATAAACTGTTTGTAAAATCATGGGTTTTTGTGACCTCAGTGGTAATAGAAGTAAAAGGTTTAAAACCCAAAACCCTTTCATGTTTATGAGACAAAAAACACACCAGAAAACCCCAAAAATCTTGTAAAACAATTAAGGGTTTTTCCCGGGTTTTTTTACTTTCCTTGGCAGGACGGTATTACCTCCCGGGGTTTTGCTGTCTCCAAAAATTACTAACCCAAAAATTTTTTTTTAAAACTTTTGGGGGCCCTTTCCCTTTAAGGGCTTTAAAAAATTTCCTTAACATTCCTTTTCATGTACACCAGACTAAAATTTTTTCCACTGTACAATCATGTAATTTGGTCAAAAAAAAAAAAATACAAATCTAATTCTAAACACAAAGGGGAACACCAAAAATCGGAAGGTTTTGAGGAATGGGGGGGGTCCCAACGGGGGAACCGGTGGGTTTTTTGGGAAAAGGGAAAGGTTAGGTTCCCGTTTCTTGGATCAAAAACCCACCAACGGGCCCACCTTCCTTTTAAGGAAATTATGTGGTTTAACTTTCCCTGTCACCCCTCAATTTAATCCTGTGGTTAGTTTTCTGTGTCAAAGTTTTCCCTGTTTAATCAGGGCCCGTGGTTTAACTTTTCTAGGGCGTTTGGAGGCTCACTAAAAATGTGCGGGGTTCATTACCAAAAACTTATAATATTTTTGTTTTTGTACAGTAGTAATATGAGTGACACTGAAATTGACCCCATGGAGGGTGATGTATAAATTTAAAAAAACATTTTGTGCCATGCTATATTTCTTTATTTTTGGAAGGAACAAAAGTAATGCTTTTAAAAAATTATTACGCAAAATTTTTGTTTTATCCCGAAAATAACTTTGCATTAAAGACATGAAATCGGTCAGCCAGGGTAGGTTTTAAATTTTCAGGATCGTTGGGAAAATTCAAACCACTGGAAATCCTTGTTACTTTGGGAAAAAATACTGATCAACGGAAACCGTAAACACTAACAAACCTTAAAAAAATGGGCCCAACCAAATAAGTTTTTCTGGGAATTTGGGCCTGTTTGTTGTCTTTTTGGGCCTAAGACATTTACTTTGGAAAACCCCCCCAAGGGGGGTTTTCCCTTTAGCTGGTGAGGGGCTCTTGATCTAGGGAAATTGGATTTGTGGGTTTCCCGGGCCTGAATTGAGCCTGGGAAAACCTTCTATCCCCCCCCACATGCGCCCGTATAATCCTACGGGTTTACACTCCCCCCTGATTATAATAATACTAAAACTTTGGGGAAAAGTTTTTTCCACGAGCGACGGAAAAGTGCTTAACGTTTTTTCTTAAAATAAGAATATTATAATATTTAAAATTTTTTAAAAATAATATTAAAAACAATTGGATCTTTTGTTAAAGGTTTTAAAACTTGTCTTGCTTTTTACAAAAAAGCGGGATAATATATATAGGTAATTAATCATTCAAAACTATACTCATATAAAAAAAGTTTTTTAAAAACAAAAAATTTTGTCCCCACAAATATTTTGTCATTAATAATAAATTTAAAACCATAAATTTTAAATGAAGGGCCTTTAAAGGAAGTTTTATGGGAACTAAGGAACGTAAACTTGCGTGTGGGGGGTCGCCCCGGGGGGGGCAGGGGAAACGCTTACCAAATGGGGAGCGAATTTTGAGCCGGGATTTCCGGGGGAAAGGTTTTGAATTTTGCCGTAGTTAGTAAATAGATGTGGGTGGCCCCGGGAAGTTTGGGGGCCCCGGGGGCGATTTTTAGGTATTGTGGGTGGGCGTGCGAAGACCCTGGAATAAGTAAGTAAGTTTTAAATTTAAAGGGATTTTTCCCAAAAACAGTTACGTAAATTAAACACACATAGCAGCATAAAGTTAGAGAAAACCCGGGATAATCCAAAAAAAATCAGTCCAAAAATAACTTCCCTTTGGGGGCCTTTTAATACCTTTTTATTTTTATACTATAAAAGATAATATCTTAAACATACTTTTAAAAGGGGGTTAGGTAAGCTTCTAGGGAAAAAGCGCAAGTGTCTCCTGACGCCGGTTTTTGTCGCGATTATCCGCCCCCCCTTCGAGCTTTTAATAGGGGTTTATCTGAACCCAGGCCTGCTTACTGGTCCACCCCTTTAAAAAATTTTTGGCATTTTAACCATTTAATAGTACCAATAGTACTATTTAAAGGGGTATATTTCTAGGAAAATTTGGGAAAATAAATTATTTTATTTGCATTGTGTTGCTAAAAAATTTTTTTTTAAAAACTTTCTTTTTTCCCTTTCCCGTTGTCTAGAAAGGGATTGGGGAATGAAGGGGTTTTCTAGGGGGAAAAGGTATAAATGCCCGGTAGACAGGGACTTTCAAGGAACTTGCAATCCCCTTTATTGATAAATTGGACCTATTTTTTGACAAACGTGAATTTATCAAGGGATGGGGTTCATCTCTCTGGGGATGGAGTGGTTTTCATTAAACCAATTGAATTGAGACTTTCTAGGAATTTTTAAAAGGGTGAAATTTTAAAAGGTTGGGAAAATTTTTGGGGAAACAATCAGGCGGAGAATTAGGGGGTTTAAAAAAAGATTATTACCGGATACCTCAGGGTATGGTTAAAAAACAATATTCAAAAAAAATTGCCGGGTAAAGGGGTAATCAATTGATCAACAAACAAACAGAGATAGTAGGGGGCAACCCAATAATTTTTATTCAGTAAAAGGAGTTAAAAAAAACTTGAGCCTCCTTCTGTATTCACAAGATAGATATTTCTTCTCGCAAAAAAATTTCCCCATTTTCAGGAAACAGAATTATTCTTGTTTTTGTCCATAAAAAACATTCACCCCCGGGGGGGCCGAACCACCAACCTTTTTGGTTAACAGCCGAACGCGCTTCCCAAATTTTGCCACGGAGGCTTTGGGCCTTAAAACCCCGTGCACTTACCTAGTATGGGGGTCTCTGTGGGTTTTAATGTTTAAAGATGGGAAAATGTTTTTACGTTTTTCTGCTTGATCCCTTTTTAATGTAAGACGTACACAATGGGAAAGTATTCCCGAGGACAGGGTGAAGGGAAAACAGACCACGTGAGTTGGGTGAAACTTTGCAATAAAGGAAAGGGAAAACTCCTCCCGGTTTCAGGGACTGGGCCACCCCAAGAAAAGTTCTTTAAGGTCGATTGGGGCCCTATTTCACTACAGTTTTTCCCGCGGGCCCCCATACTTATGAAAAAGCCTATGTATGGCATAATTTTAAACCCCACCAATTTTTTGGTTTTTAAAAAAAATTTTTAGGGGGCCCGAAAGGGCTTTCAAGGGGCTGATATCCCCCCTCCTGGGGGAAAAATTTTTCCCACGCCTTTCTCTGGGGCGATACGGGTTTTTAACAATAAAAATACCCAACTGTTCTCAGGTTTTCCTAATCATCAATTTTCTTTGTGGCTGGTTGGGGAAACCCGTTGAACAGTCTTGGGGCCCCGGACACTTACTGGGGTTTTTTCCCTTTTTTATTTCCCCAATTAAAACCCCAATTTTTGGGTTTGGGTGGAAATCTTTCGCTATTGTAAGGGAGGTTCTGTGTGCAGATGTTTTTGCGAGTCCTGTAGGATCTTCCAGAGGGAGATAAAGAAGTATCTCTCTCGCCTGCGCTCCCGTGAATACAAGTCCCAATAACTCCTTGGGTTTTCCCCTAATTAAGTATTTGACGGAAAATTTTATGTGAGCCAAAGATTCTCAACTTTTTAGATGTGCAATTTCACCTGCCCCTTTAATGGAGATGTTAATTTTACAGCAGTATTCCAGCCTGGGGAAAAAACAAGGGGATTTAAAAAGGATTTATGTTTGGCTTTGGGATCTGTTTTTTTGAGGGTTTTTATTATCCATCCTTTCAGTTCCCCCCGCAGATGAGACAGTGGCACTGTTGTGGGTCCTTGAAGAAAGATCCTCTGACATTTAAAACTCCCCGGTCCTTTATACTATTTTTTTTCCCCTTATTGTGTGAATTTTTAGTTCTTTTTAATTCTAAACTAATTTTTTCCCCCCGTCTTCGATAACCGGGGTTTTAAAATTTCCCCCATTTTTGGGAAAAAATATTGTTTCCGTTCCAATTGGAAAAATTTGGGTTTTTACTGCTTGGAGAAAATTATCTGCCCCAATAGACGGGCAAATTTTCATGCAGATTTTAGTATAGTCGCAAAGGATTAAATCGGTGCTTTTAATTTACAGCTCTGTTGATATGGGGGGGGGGAGGGGGAAGGGGTACTGTGCCCTTTTGGGGGGCAAAACTTTTCACAGTGGGAGCCGCCAACTAACTCTGTTTAACCCACAACTCTTGTGAAAAAATTGGTTAAAAAAAATTGAACATCCATTGGGCCCATTTTGCCACCCTTTTCGCTTTAGCACGGGATTTTGTGTGCTATTAAACCATGATCACACTTGTCCCAAAGGCTTTTGCAAAATCTGTGTACATTCTGCTTATTTTTCCAGTGCATCCAAGACCGTATCATTTTGATCCCGTAGTTGCGAGAGGCAAGAATGACCTGTTCTAAACCTATAATTTATCTTGTGTTTTACCACTGGAGCTGTGTCAAGGTTCCCATGGTGTACAATAATGATAATCTCTAGTCTGTCATTTCTTTACAATAGTACTGAAGCACAGAGACAAGAGTAACAGTTGATTATAAACCTTTGATGAATATTGCAAGTGTCTGCAACGTCCATAATATTTTTGAAGACTTCCCCGTAATATTGGGTTTTTTTTAACTGCGTCAGTAGCTTCCCGGAGGCTCCCGGAGGCTCCCGGAGCACTTTAGAAGGTAAGTCCAGCGCAAATACAAGAACGATTACGAGTAACTGGGAAGCTCCATCTCATGCAGTCATGAAGAAACATTGCTGGACTGGACTATTTTAATTAGGTGAAGCGCATGACCCATGAATGTTATTCAGTACAGGAGATATAAAAAGCTTGAGTCCTCCTTTATATCACAAATAGATACTTTCTTCTCGCAACAAAACTTTCTCATACAGAAGCAGAATTATTCTTGTTGTGTCCATAAAAATCATTCGCCCCCGGGTGGGCTCGAACCACCAACCTTTCGGTTAACAGCCGAACGCGCTAACCAATTGTGCCACGGAGCTTGACCCTAACCTCGTGCACTTACCTAGTAGTGGTTGTCTCTGTGTTATAATGTAACGATGGGCAAGTGTGTACATTTGCTGCTTGATGATTTTAGTGTAAGACGTACACAATGGAAAAATCTAGATAATAATGTTATAGCACCACAAATGAAAAGTCTCATACACGTGGGTTGCTGAATCTCTGCAATAAATGCAACCTAAGACAAGTGATAGTGGAGCCTACAAGACTGGAAAACACACCTGACCTTTTTTTCCTAAATAATGTGCACCTGGTGAGAAACATAACCATATCAAAAACAACTAATTCGGATCACAGTCTAATCGAAGTCCAGATTAACATGTGCAGGAGTCCTGACCATCGAAATACATACTGATACTAGAGTGCTTTCACTAAATTCAACTTCAACAAGAACATCAACATGTAACATGTTGAAAGATGTTGAAAAATAACATGGATCCAAACCAGTGCCTTGAGAGGATCAACTTTCTGGCAGCTGAAGTATGCTCAAGGTATATTTCCCTTAGGAAAACAGAAGAAAAGAAGTAAACTCGAGAGAGAGAGAGAGAGAGAGAGAGAGAGAGAGAGAGAGAGAGAGAGAGAGAGAGAGAGAAGAGAAGAGAGAGAGGAGAGCAAATTACTGCCACAAGAAAGGACATCAGGAGGACAAGTATCGGAAGAAAAAGGAACTTGACAGACAGGACCACCTGTTTAGAGACCTGTTCTCGGATCAAACCAGCAGGGATCTCTGAACTGGTGAACACACTCACACGTCACCCACTCAACTACTCCTATCTCAGCCCAGCAGGTGGTGTTGTACCTTATACAAGACCAGAGACCTACATCCCTGCAGCTGTGTAAGACAGGTATACGATACCGACAAGATGAAAGTTAAGACACATGTGCAGCATCTGGATATCTTCATTGTAGACGTTTCGCCATCCAGTGGCTTTATCAATACAGATTCTAGGACATACTTAGAAGACAGTAGAACTATATACAAAAGATGAGGTAATCAGTCCTTCAGCCTTGGAGTTGGTGTTGAGAGCACCGTGGTGGTAAAGAATCTGGAGCAAAGGAAAAGAGACTGGTGGTTATATAGGCGTCAGTGGATAGGGACGCGAAGCAGACGAGGGCATAGTCACTGGTAGGCGGGATTCCCAGTGGAAGTAGGTCCTACCCAAATACAAGTACATGTACATGGTATACAGTCCTAGCTGACAACAATGACATACTACTACATAGAAAGCCACTTGTTATGCTGAGCATGTCGGGCATGATGGGTTATGCTGAGCATGATGGGTTAGTTTAGGAGCCGTGAAGAATGTCTTGTAGATGTCCTCTGAACCAAGATTCAGTGATGTTGCAGTGTCTGACAAGTTATGCAAGAAAGGTATAAAATACCGACAATATGGAATCTTGGTTCAGAGGACATCTGCAGATTTCGGGGATTCCTAATAGTTACACAGTCCAGAGCAGCGTAAGTTTAGAACAGGCTCATTTTGTCTCTCAACTACCGGATCACTATGATATCGTCTCGGATGCATTGGAAGATAAACAGAATGCAGATGTAGTATACACAGATTTTGCAAAAACCTTTGGCAAGTGCGATCATGGTTTAATAGCACACAAAATGCGTGCTGATGGAGTAAGTGACAAAATGGGCAGATGGATCTTCAACATTTTTAACCAATAGAACACAAAGAGTCGTGGTAAACAGAGTTACGTCGGAGGCTGCCACAGTGAAAAGTTCTGCTCCACAAGGCACAGTACTCGCCCCCATCCTCATCTCAGACAGAGCTGTAAATTATAGCACCGCGTTATCCTTTGCAGACAATACTTGAATCTGCATGAGACTGTCATCCACTGAGGACACGGTAAATCTCCAAGCAGATATAAACCAAGTTTTTTCCAATGAGCAACAGAAAACAGTATGTTCACTGAGGGCAAATTTCAACTACTCCGTTATGGAAAACTGGAGGCAATAATAGCTAAAACTGAGTGAACTACAAACTCACACAATAGAGCGGAAAAAAGTGAGAAGGACCTGGGAGTGTTAATGTCAGAGGATCTCATCTTCAAGGATCACAACAGTGCCACTGTCACATCTGCGAGGAAACTGATAGGATGGATAATGTAAACCTTCAGAAAAACAGATGCCAAGCCAAAGATGATCTTTTTAAATCACTTGTTCTCTCCAGGCTGGAATACTGCTGTACATTAACATCTCCATTCAAGGCAGGTGAAATTGCAGATCTAGAGAATGTACTGAGAATCTTTACTGCACATATAATTTCCGTCAAATATCTTAATTACTGGGAACACATGGAGTTACTTGACTTGTATTCACTGGAGCGCAGGCGAGAGAGATACATCATTATCTACATCTGGAAGATCCTAGAGGGACTCGTCATAAATCTGCACACAGAAATCACTCCTTACGATAGCGAAAAGACTTTCCAGACCAACAAAAATTAGAGGCTTAATTAGTATAATAAGAGAAAACACAGTAAGTGTCCGAGGCCCAAGACTGTTCAACAGTCTCCCACTAGCCATAAAGAAAATTGATGATTAGGACACATGAGCAACAGTGGAGGCAGCAGGAATAGTAGTGAAATGAAGATGAAGTAATCAGTCCATCAGACCTTAATTAATTAATTGTATTTGAGGTGGTCAGTCCCTGAACCTGGAGGAGAATTCATTTCCATTTATTGCAAAGATTCAGCAACTCACGTGTGTCTGCCATTCCATATCAGCTGTCCCCAGGAATACTCTTCCATTGTGTACGTCTTACATTAAAATCATCAAGCAGCAAACGTACACACTTGCCCATCGTTACATTATAACACAGAGACAACCACTACTAGGTAAGTGCACGAGGTTAAGGTCAAGCCTCCGTGGCACAATTGGTTAGCGCGTTCGGCTGTTAACCGAAAGGTTGGTGGTTCGAGCCCACCCGGGGGCGAGTGTTTTATATTGAGACAACCAGAATAATTCTGCTCCTGTATGAAAAAGTTTTGTTGCGAGAAGAAAGTATCTATCTTGTGATATACAGAAGGAGGATCAAGCTTTTTATATTTCCTGTGCAGAATAACATCATGGTTTCTGTCCCGTGGCTCGGTCGCTAGCGCAACTCAACTCACACACTGAGGTCCGGAGCTCGAATCTCCCTTATGGCTGGAAGACATTAGAACATGTTTCCATAAACACCTATTGTCCCTGTTCACCATTAATATAAAATGGTACCTGGGTGTTAGTGGACTGGTGTGGGTCACATCCTGGGTGTTAGTGGACTGGTGTGGTCACATCCTGGGTGTTAGTGGACTGGTGTGGGTCACATCCTGGGTGTTAGTGGACTGGTGTGGGTCACATCCTGGGTGTTAGTGGACTGGTGTGGGTCACATCCTGGGTGTTAGTGGACTGGTGTGGGTCACATCCTGGTGTTAGTGGACTGGTGTGGGTCACATCCTGGGTGTTAGTGGACTGGTGTGGGTCACATCCTGGGACTTAGTGGACTGGTGTGGGTCACATCCTGGGTGTTAGTGGACTGGTGTGGGGTCACATCCTGGGTGTTAGAGGACTGGTGTGGGTCACATCCTGGGTGTTAGTGGACTGGTGTGGGTCACATCCTGGGTGTTAGTGGACTGGTGTGGGTCACATCCTGGGTGTTAGTGGACTGGTGTGGGTCACATCCTGGGTGTTAGTGGACTGGTGTGGGTCACATCCTGGGTGTTAGTGGACTGGTGTGGGTCACATCCTGGGTGTTAGTGGACTGGTGTGGTCACATCCTGGGTGTTAGTGGACTGGTGTGGGTCACATCCTGGGTGTTAGTGGACTGGTGTGGGTCACATCCTGGGTGTTAGTGGACTGGTGTGGGTCACATCCTGGGTGTTAGTGGATTGGTGTGGGTCACATCCTGGGTGTTAGTGGACTGGTGTGGGTCACATCCTGGGTGTTAGTGGACTGGTGTGGGTCACATCCTGGGTGTTAGTGGACTGGTGTGGTCACATCCTGGGTGTTAGTGGACTGGTGTGGGTCACATCCTGGGTGTTAGTGAACTGGTGTGGGTCACATCCTGGGTGTTAGTGGACTGGTGTGGGTCACATCCTGGGTGTTAGTGGACTGGTGTGGGTCACATCCTGGGTGTTAGTGGACTGGTGTGGGTCACATCCTGGGTGTTAGTGGACTGGTGTGGGTCACATCCTGGGTGTTAGTGGACTGGTGTGGGTCACATCCTGGGTGTTTAGTGGACTGGTGTGGGTCACATCCTGGGTGTTAGTGGACTGGTGTGGGTCACATCCTGGGTGTTAGTGGACTGGTGTGGGTCACATCTTGGGTGTTAGTGGACTGGTGTGTGTCACATCCTGGGTGTTAGTGGTCTGGTGTGGATAACATCCTGGGTTTTAGTGGACTGGTGTGGGTCACATCCTGGGTGTTAGTGGACTGGTGTGGTCACATCCTGGGTGTTAGTGGACTGGTGTGGGTCACAATCCTGGGTGTTAGCGGACTGGTGTGGGTCACATCCTGGGTGTTAGTGGACTGGTGTGGGTCACATCCTGGGTGTTAGCGGACTGGTGTGGGTCACATCCTGGGTGTTAGTGGACTGGTGTGGGTCACATCCTGGGTGTTAGTGGACTGGTGTGGGTCACATCCTGGGTGTTAGTGGACTGGTGTGGGTCCACATCCTGGGTGTTAGTGGACTGGTGTGGGTCACATCCTGGGTGTTAGTGGACTGGTGTGGGTCACATCCTGGTGTTAGTGGACTGGTGTAGGTCACATCCTGGGTGTTAGTGGACTGGTGTGGGTCACATCCTGGGTGTTAGTGGACTGGTGTGGGTCACATCCTGGGTGTTAGTGGACTGGTGTGGGTCACATCCTGGGTGTTAGTGGACTGGTGTGGGTCACATCCTGGGTGTTAGTGGACTGGTGTGGGTCACATCCTGGGTGTTAGTGGACTGGTGTGGGTCACATCCTGGGTGTTAGTGGACTGGTGTGGGTCACATCCTGGGTGTTAGAGGACTGGTGTGGGTTACATCCTGGGTGTTAGTGGACTGGTGTGGGTCACATCCTGGGTGTTAGTGGACTGGTGTGAGGTCACATCCTGGGTGTTAGTGGACTGGTGTGGGTCACATCCTGGGTGTTAGTGGACTGGTGAGGGTCACATCCTGGGTGTTAGTGGACTGGTGTGAGGTCACATCCTGGGTGTTAGTGGACTGGTGTGGGTCACATCCTGGTATAAGTGGACTGGTGTGGGTCACATCCTGGGTGTTAGTGGACTGGTGTGAGGTCACAATCCTGCGTGTTAGTGGACTGGTGTGGTCACATCCTGGGTGTTAGTGGACTGGTGTGGGGTCACATCCTGGGTGTTAGTGGACTGGTGTGGGTCACATCCTGGGTGTTAGTGGACTGGTGTGGGTCACATCCTGGGTGTTAGTGGACTGGTGTGGGTCACATCCTGGGTGTTAGTGGACTGGTGTGGGTCACATCCTGGGTGTTAGTGGACTGGTGTGGGTCACATCCTGGGTGTTAGTGGACTGTTGTGTGGGTCACATACTGGGTGTTAGTGGACTGGTGTGGGTCACATCCTGGGTGTTAGTGGACTGGTGTGGGTCACATCCTGGGTGTTAGTGGACTGGTGTGGGTCACATCCTGTGTTAGTGGACTGGTGTGGGTCACATCCTGTTGTTTAGTGGACTGTTTATGGGTCACATCCTGGGTGTTAGTGGACTGGTGTGGGTCACATCCTGGGTGTTAGTGGACTGGTGTGGGGTCACATCCTGGGTGTTAGTGGACTGGTGTGGGTCACATCCTGGGTGTTAGTGGACTGGTGTGGGTCACATCCTGGGTGTTAGTGGATTGGTGTGGGTCACATCCTGGTGTTAGTGGACTGGTGTGGGTCACATCCTGGGTGTTAGTGGACTGGTGTGGGTCACATCCTGGTGTTAGTGGACTGGTGTGGGTCACATCCTGGGTGTTAGTGGACTGGTGTGGGTCACATCCTGGGTGTTAGTGGACTGGTGTGGGGTCACATCCTGGTGTTAGTGGACTGGTGTGGTCCATCCTGGGTGTTAGTGGACTGGTGTGGGTCACATCCTGGGTGTTAGTGGATGGTTGTGTGGTCACATCCTGGGTGTTAGTGGACTGGTGTGGGTCACATCCTGGGTGTTAGTGGACTGGTGTGGGTCACACCCTGGGTGTTAGTGGACTTGTGTGGGTCACATCCTGGGTGTTAGTGGACTGGTGTGGGTCACATCCTGGGTGTTAGTGGACTGGTGTGGGTCACATCCTGGGTGTTAGTGGACTGGTGTGGGTCACATCCTGGGTGTTAGTGGACTGGTGTGGGTCACATCCTGGGTGTTAGGGACTGGTGTGGGTCACATCCTGGGTGTTAGTGGACTGGTGTGGTCACATTCTGGGTGTTAGTGACTGGTGTGGGTCACATCTTGGGTGTTAGTGGACTGGTGTGTGTCACATCCTGGATGTTAGTGGACTGGTGTGGGTCACATCCTGGGTGTTAGTGGACTGGTGTGGGTCACATCCTGGGTGTTAGTGGACTGGTGTGGGTCACATCCTGGGTGTTAGTGGACTGGTGTGGGTCACATCCTGGGTGTTAGTGGACTTGTGTGGGTCACATCCTGGGTGTTAGTGGACTGGTGTGGGTCACATCCTGGGTGTTAGTGGACTGGTGTGGGTCACATCCTGGGTGTTAGTGACTGGTGTGGGTCACATCCTGGGTGTTAGTGGACTGGTGTGGGTCACATCCTGGGTGTTAGTGGACTGGTGTGGGTCACATCCTGGGTGTTAGTGGACTGGTGTGGGTCACATCCTGGGTGTTAGTGGACTTGTGTGGGTCACATCCTGGTGTTAGTGGACTGGTGTGGGTCACATCCTGGGTGTTAGTGGACTGTATATGGGTCACATCCTGGGTGTTAGTGGACTGGTGTGGGTCACATCCTGGGTGTTAGTGGACTGGTGTGGGTCACATCCTGGGTGTTAGTGGACTGGTGTGGGTCACATCCTGGGTGTTAGTGGACTGGTGTGGGTCACATCCTGGGTGTTAGTGGACTGGTGTGGGTCACATCCTGGGTGTTAGTGGACTGGTGTGGGTCACATCCTGGATATTACTGGACTGGTGTGGGTCACATCCTGGGTGTTAGTGGACTGGTGTGGGTCACATCCTGGATGTTAGTGGACTGGTGTGGTGTCACATCCTGGGTGTTAGTGGACTGGTGTGGGGTCACATCCTGGGTGTTAGTGGACTGGTGTGGGTCACATCCTGGGTGTTAGTGGACTGGTGTGGGTCACATCCTGGTGTAGTGGACTGGTGTGGGGTCACATCCTGGGTGTTAGTGGACTGGTGTGGGGTCACATCCTGGGTGTTAGTGGACTGGTGTGTGTCACATCCTGGGTGTTAGTGGACTGGTGTGGGTCACATCCTGGGTGTTAGTGGACTGGTGTGGGTCACATACTGGTGTTAGTGGACTGGTGTGGGTCACATCCTGGGTGTTAGTGGACTGGTGGGGTCACATCCTGGGTGCTAGTGGACTGGTGTGGGTCACATCCTGGGTGTTAGTGGACTGGTGTGGGTCACATCCTGGGTGTTAGTGGACTGGTGTGGGTCACATCCTGGTGTTAGTGGACTGGTGTGGGTCACATCCTGGGTGTTAGTGGACTGGTGTGGGTCACATCCTGGATGTTAGTGGACTGGTGTGGGTCACATCCTGGGTGTTAGTGGACTGGTGTGGGTCACATCCTGGGTGTATAGTGGACTGGTGTAGGTCACATCCTGGGTGTTAGTGGACTGGTGTGGGTCACATCCTGGTGCTAGTTGACTGGTGTGGGTCACATCCTGGGTGTTAGTGGACTGGTGTGGGTCACATCCTGGGTGTTAGTGGACTGGTGTTGGTCACATCCTGGGTGTTAGTGGACTGGTGTGGGTCACATCCTGGGTGTTAGTGGACTGGTGTGGGTCACATCCTGGGTGTTAGTGGACTGGTGTGTGTCACATCCTGGGTGTTAGTGGACTGGTGTGGGTCACATCCTGGGTGTTAGTGGACTGGTGTGGTCACATCCTGGGTGTTAGTGGACTGGTGTGGGTCACATCCTGGGTGTTAGTGGACTGGTGTGGTCACATCCTGGGTGCTAGTGGACTGGTGTGGGTCACATCCTGGGTGTTAGTGGACTGGTGTGGGTCACATCCTGGGTGTTAGTGGACTGGTGTGGTCACTTCCTGGGTGTTAGTGGACTGGTGTGGGTCACATCCTGGGTGTTAGTGGACTGGTGTGGGTCACATCCTGGGTGTTAGTGGACTGGTGTGGGTCACATCCTGGGTGTTAGTGGACTGGTGTGGGTCACATCCTGGGTGTTAGCGGACTGGTGTGGGTCACATCCTGGGTGTTAGTGGACTGGTGTGGGTCACATCCTGGATGTTAGTGGACTGTGTGGGGTCACATCCTGGGTGTTAGTGACTGGTGTGGGGTCACATCCTGGGTGTTAGTGGACTGGTGTGTGTCACATCCTGGGTGTTAGTGGACTTGTGTGGGTCACATCCTGGGTGCTAGTGGACTGGTGTGGGTCACATCCTGGGTGTTAGAGGACTGGTGTGGGTCACATCCTGGGTGTTAGTGGACTGGTGTGGGTCACATCCTGGGTGTTAGTGGACTGGTGTGGGTCACATCCTGGGTGTTAGTGGACTGGTGTGGGTCACATCCTGGGTGTTATTGGACTGGTGTGGGTCACATCCTGGGTGTTAGTGGACTGGTGTGGGTCACATCCTGGGTGTTAGTGGACTGGTGTGGGTCACATCCTGGGTGTTAGTGGACTGGTGTGGGTCACATCCTGGGTGTTTGCGGACTGGTGTGGGTCACATCCTGGGTGTTAGTGGACTGGTGTGGGTCACATCCTGGGTGTTCGTGGACTGGTGTGGGTCACATCCTGGATGTTAGTGGACTGGTGTGGGTCACATCCTGGGTGTTAGTGGACTGGTGATGGTCACATCCTGGGTGTTAGTGACTGGTGTGGGTCACATCCTGGGTGTTAGTGGACTGGTGTGGGTCACATCCTGGGTGTTAGTGGACTGGTGTGGGTCACATCCTGGGTGTTAGTGGACTGGTGTGGGTCACATCCTGGGTGGTAGTGGACTGGTGTGGTCACATCCTGGGTGGTAGTGGACTGGTGTGGGTCACATCCTGGGTGTTAGTGGACTGGTGTGGGTCACATCCTGGTGTTAGTGGACTGGTGTGGGTCACATAATGTGGTGTTAGTGGACTGGTGTGGGTCACATCCTGGGTGTTAGCGGACTGGTGTGGGTCACATCCTGGGTGTTAGTGGACTGGTGTGGGTCACATCCTGGGTGTTAGTGGACTGGTGTGGATCACATCCTGGTGTTAGTGGACTGGTGTGGGTCACATCCTGGGTGGTAGTGGACTGGTGTGGGTCCACATCCTGGGTGGTAGTGACTGGTGTGGGTCACATCCTGAGTGGTAGTGGACTGGTGTGGGTCACATCCTGGGTGCTAGTGGACTGGTGTGGGTCACATCCTGGGTGTTAGTGGACTGGTGTGAGTCACATCCTGGGTGTTAGTGGACTGGTGTGGGTCACATCCTGGGTGTTAGTGGACTGGTGTGGGTCACATCCTGGGTGTTTTTTGGACTGGTGTGGGTCACATCCTGGGTGTTAGTGGACTGGTGTGGGTCACATCCTGGATGTTAGTGGACTGGTGTGGTCACATCCTGGGTGTTAGTGGACTGGTGTGGGTCACATCCTGGGTGTTAGTGGACTGGTGTGGGTCACATCCTGGGTGTTAGTGGACTGGTGTGGGTCACATCCTGGGTGTTAGTGGACTGGTGTGGGTCACATCCTGGGTGATAGTGGACTGGTGTGGGTCACATCCTGGGTGTTAGTGGACTTTTGTGGGTCACATCCTGGGTGTTAGTGGACTGGTGTGGGTCACATCCTGGGTGTTAGTGGACTGGTGTGGTCACATCCTGGGTGTTAGTGGACTGGTGTGGGTCACATCCTGGGTGTTAGTGGACTGGTGTGGGTCACATCCTGGGTGTTAGTGGACTGGTGTGGGTCACATCCTGGGTGTTAGGTGACTGGTGTGGGTCACATCCTGGGTGTTAGTGGACTGGTGTGGGTCACATCCTGGGTGTTAGTGGACTGGTGTGGGTCACATCCTGGGTGTTAGTGGACTGGTGTGGGTCACATCCTGGGTGTTAGTGGACTGGTGTGGGTCACATCCTGGTGTTAGTGGACTGGTGTGGGTCACATCCTGGTGTTAGTGGACTGGTGTGGGTCACATCCTGGTGTTAGTGGACTGGTGGGGTCACATCCTGGGTGTTAGTTGACTGGTGTGGGTCACATCCTGGAGTTAGTGGACTGGTGTGGGTCACATCCTGGGTGTTAGTGGACTGGTGTGGGTCACATCCTGGGTGTTAGTGGACAGGTGTGGGTCACATCCTGGGTGTTAGTGGACTGGTGTGGGTCACATCCTGGGTGTTAGTGGACTGGTGTGGGTCACATCCTGGGTGTTAGTGGACTGGTGTGGGTCACATCCTGGGTGTTAGTGGACTGGTGTGGGTCACATCCTGGGTGTTAATGGACTGGTGTGGGTCACATCCTGGGTGTTAGTGGACTGGTGTGGGTCACATCCTGGGTGTTAGTGGACTGGTGTGGGTCACATCCTAGGTGTTAGTGGACTGGTGTGGGTCACATCCTTGGTGTTAGTGACTGGTGTGGGTCACATCCTGGATGTTAGTGGACTGGTGTGGGTCACATCCTGGGTGTTAGTGAACTGGTGTGGGTCCACATCCTGGGTGTTAGTGGACTGGTGTGGGTCACATCCTGGTGTTAGTGGACGGTGTGGGTCACATCCTGGGTGTTAGTGGACTGGTGTTGGGTCACATCCTGGGTGTTAGTGGACTGGTGTGGGTCACATCCTGGGTGTTAGTGACTGGTGTGGGTCACATGTACTTGTATAATGAAGATTGAGACACTTATGCAACATATGGGAATCTTTATTGAGGAAACGTTTCGCCACACAGTGGCTTCGTCAGTCCTATACAAAGCAGAAAGGTGTAAGGAGAGAGGAGTTTTAGGTAATCAGTCCCTCAGCCTGGAGTCGATGTGCTCAGTCCATCAATCGGGCTGTGGCTCGTACGTTGGTTTGCGTGCAGCCAGCAGCAACAGCCTGGTTGATCAGGCTCTGATGCACCAGGAGGCCTGGTTACAGACCGGGCCGCGGGGGCGTTGACCCCCGGAACTCTCTCCAGGTAAACTCCAGGCATAGGCCGTAGACGTGGCTTATATACTGTATGAGGTGAGGCGAAGCAGGCGGAGGCGGGGTCATTGTGGTATCATCCACTAGTCGAAGTAGTGAGGTGAGGTGAAGCAGGAGGAGGTGGGGTCATGGTGGTATCATCCACTAGTCGAAGTAGTGAGGTGAGGTGAAGCAGGAGGAGGCGGGTCATGGTGGTATCAATCCACTAGTCGAAGTAGTGAGGTGAGGTGAAGCAGGAGGAGGTGGGGTCATAGTGGTAACATCCACTGGTCGAAGTAGTGAGGTGAGGCGAAGCAGGAGGAGGTGGGGTCATGGTGGTATCATCCACTAGTCGAAGTAGTGAGGTGAGGTGAAGCAGGAGGAGGCGGGTCATAGTGGTATCATCCACTAGTCGAAGTAGTGAGGTTGAGTGAAGCAGGAGGAGGTGGGGTCATGGTGGTATCATCCACTAGTCGAAGTAGTGAGGTGAGGTGAAGCAGGAGGAGGCGGGGTCATGGTGGTATCATCCACTAGTCGAAGTAGTGAGGTGAGGTGAAGCAGGAGAGGTGGGGTCATAGTGGTATCATCCACTGGTCGAAGTAGTGAGGTGAGGCGAAGCAGGAGGAGGTGGGGTCATGGTGGTATCATCCACTAGTCGAAGTAGTGAGGTGAGGTGAAGCAGGAGGAGGCGGGGTCATAGTGGGTATCATCCACTAGTGGAAGTAGTGAGGTGAGGTGAAGCAGGCGGAGGCGGGGTCATAGTGGTACCATCCACTAGTGGAAGTAGTGAGGTGAGGTGAAGCAGGAGGAGGCGGGGTCATAGTGGTGCCATCCACTAGTCGAAGTAGTGAGGTGAGGTGAAGCAGGCGGAGGCGGGGTCATAGTGGTACCATCCACTAGTCGAAGTAGTGAGGTGAGGTGAAGCAGGCGGAGGCGGGGTCATAGTGGTACCATCCACTAGTCGAAGTAGTGAGGTGAGGTGAAGCAGGCGGAGGCGGGTCATAGTGGTACCATCCACTAGTCGAAGTAGTGAGGTGAGGTGAAGCAGGCGGAGGGGGGGTCATAGTGGTACCATCCACTAGTCGAAGTAGTGAGGTGAGGTGAAGCAGGCGGAGGCGGGGTCATAGTGGTACCATCCACTAGTCGAAGTAGGTCTTCGTCCAAAGGTTGAACAAGTGTTGAAGAATTCTTTGTATCAAGATCCCATGATGCTGCAGTGTCTGACAGTTGTGATGAATGATGTATGATGTCACCATGGTTGTTAATACATTTATAGATGGAGCTGTACGAGAAGTAAAGCAGGGGTGTTGGGGAGAGGAGTGGGATTGCAAGACAAAGAATTCAACACAAAATGGGAGTTGTGACAGTTGCTTTTTACTGATGATACTGTGCTTTTTGGAGATTCTGAAGAGAAGTTGTGAAGGCTGGTAGACGAATTTCAGAGAGTTTGTAAAAGAAGAAAATTGAAAGTAAACATAGGAAAGAGCAAGGTGATGATGATGAAAAATGATTAGGTAATAAAAGATTGTATATCAGACTGGAGGGAGGGAGTATGAAGTGAATGTTTTCGGATATTTGGGAGTGGACTTGTCGCAGGGTGAGTCACAGAACTGAAGAGTGGAACAAAGTGATTGGTGCACTGAGGCAAAGAGGCAAAGAGGAGAATATATGGTGAATAGTGGTGCCGACATTCATATAAGTGTGAGACGAAGGTTATGAATGTTGCATGAAGAAGGACACTGGAGGCAGTGAAGATGTTGTGTCTGAGGGCAATGTGTGATATGAATATCATGCAGGGAATTCGTAGCTTGGAGGTTAGAAGGAGGTGCAGGGTTACTAAAACTAGAGGTTGCTATGGTGTTTCGGACATTTAGAGAGAAGAGAAAAAAATTGGATAACTTGGAAAGCGTAATAGAGAAGCAATAGCAGGAAGGCGGGGTAGTGGTCAACTTAGGAAAGTATGGACGGAGGGGTGAAGAAGGTATTATGTGCAGAGGGTTCAGATATCCAGCAAGTGTGTGTGAACATGTTAGATAGGATTGGTTGGAGGCAGGTAGTTTTTATGACCTGACGTGCTACTGGAGTGTGAACAAGATAACACTATTAAGGGATTCCAGGAAACTGGTTAGCTGGACTTGAGTTCTGGTGTTGCCTCAATGTAACACACAGCAGGTGTTCCCTCAATGTAACACACAGCAGGTGTTGCCTCAATGTAACACACAGCAGGTGTTTGCCTCAATGTAACACCAGCAGGTGTTACCTCAATGTAACACACAGCAGGTGTTACCTCAATGTAACACACAGCAGGTGTTCCCTCAATGTAACACACAGCAGTGTTCCCTCAATGTAACACACAGCAGTGTTACCTCAATGTAACACACAGCAGTGTGTTACCTCAATGTACACACAGCAGGTGTTGCCTCAATGTAACACACAGCAGGTGTTGCCTCAATGTAACACACAGCAGGTGTTGCCTCAATGTAACACACAGCAGGTGTTGCCTCAATGTAACACACAGCAGGTGTTCCCTCAGTGTAACACACAGCAGGTGTTGCCTCAATGTAACACACAGCAGGTGTTCCCTCAATGTAACACACAGCAGGTGTTGCCTCAATGTAACACACAGCAGGTGTTGCCTCAATGTAACACACAGCAGGCGTTGCCTCAATGTAACACACAGCCAGGGCCGGATTACCGCATAGGCAAACTAGGCATTTGCCTAGGGCCCCGTGCATTTGGGGGCCCCACGGTCCAAGGGGTTCAGGGGCTCCTCCAAGACTGCGCACATGGTGCAAGTACAAAGGGGTCCCTACCTAAAAAGTTCAAGTATTTGGAGAGTAAAATTTATTTTTAAAAAATAATCAAAACAAAAATAAATAATGAAATAAAATAAAATAAAAATAAACCTAACCATAGATGGCAACACTCAACACGCCTTTGTTTACATCAGAACAGCTGTGTTTTCCCGCTAATGGCTGAGTATGGGAGATTCCTCTCCAATTTTCTGTAGTAATTACACATAATGATTAGTTTAGTTATGAAAATGGTAATATAAATACCATTGTGCATTGTTCTTGGACTCAGTATGATTTCTGTTTAAGTAAATTGGAGATCAAGGAGGATGAATTAGTAAAATATTCGTAGCCCAAATCACTAACCTAATCTATGGTAAAAGTTCTGTATGTGACTCCTTTCTGGTAACGTTTTGAATTTTTAGATGGGCAGCCAGAGGAAAGGGGGCTACATGGGCCATATCCCCCCAATTGACAGAAAAAAAATTAATAATAACTAAAAAAATAATAATAATTGATAATGAAAAATTTGTATTTGCATGATTACAGACAGTGATACATCCTCATTATGGCATCTCGTGAACGTGATGTTGGACGTTCTTATGCGAGTGGGTCACAGAAAAGAAAGAAGAAAATTCAAGAAGAAGAACCACTGGCCTGGTGGTTAACGCTCTCGCTTCACACGGTGAGGGCCGGGGTTCGATTCCCAGCCAGAGTAGAAACATTGGACGTGTTTCTTTAAACCCGTTGTCTATGTTCCCCATCAGTAAAATGGGTACCTGGGTGTTAGTCGACTGGTGTGGGTCGCATCCTTGGACACTGACCTAAGGAGGCCTGGTCACAGACCGGGCCGCGGGGCGTTGACCCCCGGAACTCTCTCCAGTAAACTCTCCAGGTAATGCTCACGAAAAACAGTTTCTGATTTTACCAGTACAGTTGAATCTGCAGATACGTCAGATCATACAGGAAGCCCTCCCTCCTTTTTTCTCAGCCAGCATCTACTTTTTTTGTGTCTCCTCTCAATGTCTCAACGGACATTTCATCCACAGGATTGTCTTAAAAGATCCTCCCTCATGGCCAAATGTAATCCCAGATTCTCTCCGTAATGCTTCATTGCAGAAACTTCAGTCAAACTCTGAACATTGACTTTAGGAAATCAGCAAGGATTTATGATGATGGAAGTCGTCGTTTTTTTAAAGTCATCTATGTTTTACAGGAAGCTTGCAAATTCAGAAACTGTTAAAAGATCATGGATGGTATAACTCTGAGAGCTCGGGAAAAAAGTGTACTGTTCAGCATGCAAGCTATTTTCTACCCAAAGAAAATACCTTCACACAGGGGTTTTCAATGACTGGAAAAATTCCAAGCGTTTCGAGGAACATGAAAAAAAGCACCACTCACAGGAGCTGCATTTTAAGCCAGGGGTATTTCGTGCACAGAAAAAAGGCTTTTTGGATTCTCATTTGGAAATCAAACTGAAAAAGAGCGCACTTATTAGAGAAAAGTTCTAGAAAGATTTGGGTTGCTGTTGTAAAATTCTTAGCTCTAAGAGGACTTGCTTTCTGTGGAAAAATGAGGTTTTTGGTTGGGAAAAAACAATGGCAATTTCCTGGGGATCATAGAACTTTTTCACAATTCGATCCATTCTTAGCAAATCATGTGCCACGCCTTGGGAATGCAGGAAGAGGCACTGTATCTACATTTCAATCTACTATATGCAATGAATTTATTGAACTGATGACTAAAAAGGTCCTCAATAACATCTTAGCACTGTGAAAACGCAAAATACTTTGCAATAAGTGTAGATTCAAACACCAGATATTTCACATACAGATAAATTGACATTCATTGTTGCTTTGTCGACTCCAGTGGTATGCCTGTAAGCGCTTTTATAAAATTCATTCCTCTTTCAGGCCATGATGGAGAAACAATGATGAATGTATACTGGATACTTTTGCTTGAACATGATCTCTCTATTATGGATTGCCGGGGCCAGAGCTACGCCCAATGCAAGTAACATGTCGGTAAATATAATGGATTGCAAGCCCGTATCAAGCAAATTAACCCACTTGCTGAATATGTGCCCTGCTAAACACATTCTCTTAATCTTGTTGGGTCATGTGCTTGCGGAGTGTTTGTGTCGCTGCAGTTTCATTTTTTGGATTTTTTTACAAGCACTCTTTAATTTTTTCTCTGCTTCAACGCATCGGTGGAGTATACTCAAGTCAACCATTCATGGAGATGTCATCAAATCATTATCAACAACAAGGTGGTCAGCGCAGCATGATGCAAACACATGCTTTGAAAGACAGCTTTGCTGAAATACTTTCTGCTTTGTCCAAATAGCAGAGTGTTATGCAGAAATGTGGGATAGCTGGGGGCTTGAGCCTGGTCTAAGGGCAAAGGTAAAAGTTACACACATCTCAAGCCCAAAAAACCCGGGCCCCCCAGGGCTATCCCAAATCAAAACAGAAAGCGCTAAACTGGTATGTCTACTTCAAGGGTTGGGGAACAGAGGGTTAGGCAAAAATCCCAATTAGGAAAATATATCTATTTAGTCAAATAACATAACATAAAAAGAAACACCTTATCCAAACGCCCAAATAGGTACACACAGCTGGCTGGAGGTTTCAGCCACCATAACACTAGGCTTCGTCAGCATCAGGCCGTCATTACACTACAAACCTCATTTCTTATTCCTCACTCATCCCACAGCACCCTGACCCATGTCAGAGCCTGGGTGAAACATACAGGGGAGCCATATGAGAGCCTATGGCTTGAGTTGGATAAATAAAATGAGTGTACAACTACAAACTTATCTTAAATACACAGCATCTCCGACGCCAGCCTCTACACACCATGCTAACGTCACGTGACTCCCCCAAACCATGCTTACTCTGCGTACCCAAACATCCTTGGAAAATAAATCATTAACAGAATTTCTTTATAATTACAGTTAGAGTACTTTACAGTACCCCCAAATGCCCCATTATCAAATTTTAAAAATTATTCCTTACAACTATATTATCATATTATTATGGCACACTTCTCCACTATATGTACATTACGATGTCATGCAGAACCCTGCATAACAGAGAGGATGAAGACCAACAGCAACTACAAGAAGCGAAGCAGCCAGCTTAGCATCAAAATTGGGAAAATTTTTAATTGGCCTTACTCTGTGTGCTTGGGACTGTATACTGGAACGGTTAATTAAATGCCACGAACAAGACACTTCAGAAAATTGAAATTGAAATGGCTACTGTGCTAACCCCCTTGCAGGCTTAGTGGAATTTGTAAGCTCACTTCGCAATGATGAACTTTTGAAATGTTTGAAGAGAAAGCTAAACTGCTGGTGAAAGACTACGTTACCGGGCTGATCATCAGCGGTCAAGGAAGAGGAAACGCAATTTTGAAGAGCCAGACAATGAAATTGTGTTGCTACCAAGGCAGAAATGTAAGACAGCTACATACTCGTCATTCTGGATTCACTGATTACAGAATTGGTGAAAAGAAAAGAAATCTACCAGAATCTCAATGACAAGTTTGGGGTTTCTGTTCAAAATTACTACTATGCCAGATGCAGAATTGAGAGAAGCTGCATTAAAGTTTGCAACAACACCTTTCAGCAGATGTTCAGGACACATTTGTTGAAGAAATAGTTCATTTTTCTGGGTATATGAATCAGATTAAAGCTCCACCTGAAAAATGTGCGCCCTCAGCTGCTTTGAAACATTTAAGAATGCAGGTATCTCAGAAACCTTCCCTAATGTTGACATAGTGTAAACGCCTTTACCTAACACTTCCAGCTACTGACTGTGAAGGAGAACGTTCATTTTCTGTTTTGAAAAGAGTGAAAAACCAGCTCCGTTCAACAATGAGCCAAGACAAATTGTGTAACCTAGCCTTGTTGACCATTGAGTCTGATCTAACAAGAAATATTGATTTTCAGAATATAATTGATGATTTTGCCAATATGAAATCCAGAAAAAAGTTTATTTAAGAAGTGCCTGTGAATATAAACAATTCTTTACTTTCTTGAGTTTATATTTGATAGTCTTATGCATGATGCAATGATAACAATAATGGTCAGTGATTTATAAAGGGAATAATAGTGCTGTAGTGGTTATGCTGAATATAATAGGTACATGATGTCACTACTTTAATAGCCTAATCTAGTAATACTATGCTGTCTTGAGTTTATTCTCTTTAAAATGCATGATTTAACAAGATAGTTATAATGGCTGTTGGTAAATGGTTTTGGTTGTCTTGATGTACTTTCCCTATAAAATTTAATCTAAATAGTCAGAATGTATTTAATTAGACCTTAAACAGGCTCACACCGACCCCCACCCCACCCCCAAGCTGGAAGGGGTCGCTTCGCTTACCCGTAACTCAAAGGGGCCCCGCCAATCTGAATAGCCTAGGGCCCGGAGACTTCTTAATCCGGCCCTGCACACAGCAGGTGTTCCCTCAATGTAACACACAGCAGGTGCCCCCTCAATGTAACACACAGCAGTATTTCCTCAATGTAACACACAAACAGGTGTTTCCCAATGTAACACACAGCAGGTATTTCCTCAATGTAACACACAGCAGGTTTCCCTCAATGTAAACACAGCAGGTATTTCCTCAATGTAACACACAGCAGGTGTTCCCTCAATGTAACACACAGCAGGTATTTCCTCAATGTAACACACACAGGTGTTCCCTCAGTGTAACACACAGCAGGTGTTCCCTCAATGAAACACACCAGCAGGGGGTTGCCTCAGTGTAACACACAGCAGGTGTTGCCTCAATGTAACACACAGCAGGTGTTCTCTCAATGTAACACACAGCAGGTGTTTCCTCAATGTAACACACAGCAGGTGTTGCCTCAATGTAAACACACAGCAGGTGTTCCCTCAATGTAACACACAGCAGGTGTTGCCTCAATGTAATACATAGCAGGTTTTTGCCTCAATGTGACAAACAGCAGGTGTTTCCTCAATGTAACACACAGCGGGTGTTCCCTCAATGTAGCACACAGCAGGTGTTCCCATACCCTATAATAATATTAATATTAATAATAATAATAATAATAATAATAATAATAATAATAATAATAATATAATAATAATAATAATATTTATTTGTGCAAGTACGTGATATAACTTATACAGACCATATCTGTCATCAGTGACATACTACTAGAAAGCCCATGGTTTAAGGTGGCCATTTCGGACAACCTAGATTAATTTTGTCTTCCAGGATGCCACCCATACAGACGGCTAACACCCAGGTACCTACACCCTGCTAGGTGAGCAGTGACAGCAGACAAGCCCAATACACAATATTTATTGACAAGCCCAATGTTTCCATCCGAACCGGGGATCGAGCTACAGACACTCAATTTGTGAGCAGAGTGAGCTAACAACAGAGCTACGGGACACCCTAACGAGTACATGTAGTACTGCAGATTAGCCGCATATTGCTGATGAACTCAATTAAGTGCTTTATAAAACTGTTGCACCCAGCAACAGAGAAGTTAACTACGTGCTGTGTTTTCAGAGGGGGAGGAAGCAGGTGCAACATCTTCAGAGATAAGAGTATGACTGATGCTAGAGAAAGTTTTCAGCACCCGCTGGTGGCCATCTTGAACTCCACTTGTAAACATGATAACAACGTAAGCGGGGATGAAGGGTCAGATACTGTACTGGTGTTGATGCTTGTGAAGGCTTACTCAGCCCTGTAACAACTTCTGACAGTATTACCAAGGCTGGCTCCTCCTCAGGAAAATTAATGAATAGAAAAAGAAATAATAATTCACAAAGATAAACACTTTTATTATTTAGTAATACAAAGATAAAACAGTGAAACATGAAGGTGTATCCTACTTGACAGAAAAATGAAAAATGAAATGGAAAAATGACATTTGAATTCACGCTAATATGTACAGTTATACTGGGGTGTCTGGTGGAGGTTGACACCGTCTTGTAGAAATTGTAGCTGTTGCTGATGATGTTGGTGACAACCCAACGGCTAGTTTCTTCACAGAGTCTATAGCCTTGAATAGTCAGTCCAGATGACGGGAAAGCAGGTTCTTTACCACTATAAAGATGAGGGGTTGCTGTCTGCTGTCGCCTACAGTTAATCAGGTAGGTAGATCAAAAAGTGACGTCTCCGGACTTCTGCAAAAGTCCTTCTCCTTCAACACTTCTCGTTGGTTGGCAGGTGACCCGATCTGTCATCCAAGCTGGAAAGAGAGACAGGTTACCCACCGCTTAAGAAATCACTCTCCATGACAAGTACAATACCTAAAAGACGTGGTGATTATCAAAAATCTAACATGGAGATCAAGGCTGAAAGGACTAAGTTTATTATTGGTCAAAAGTGAAGCTTTCAGCCACTAAGTCCACTAGAATAGGAGCAGAGGTTTTCACTTACAGTTGTGCTGGGAGATGTGAGTCAAGTGATTACTGTTTGGCTGGAGCCCCACACGTCACCTTTCAGGGGGGGGAGAAAGGGGGGGTGATAGCGGGAGCTAGACTGACCCTACCTTAATAAGCAGCCGGCAGTCAAACTATCGTTACCATATACTCGCTCGCTACTCCTATCTGTTGAACTTTTCCCTCACAATGGTGGTCAGGTGTCCCGTAGCTCGACTGCTAGCACACTCAGCTCCCACACTGAGGTCCGGGGATCGATTCCCGGTACGGCTGGAAAACATTAGGACGTGTTTCCGTAAAACGCCTGCTGTCCGTGTTTACCCATCAATAAAATGGGTACCTAGGTGTTAATCGACTAGTGTGAGTCGCATCCTGGGACAAAACTGACCTAATTTGCGGGAAATGCTCAGCATAACAAGTGACTTTGTATATAGTAGTATGTCACTGTTGTCAGCTATGGTCTGTATACCTTGTACATGTACTGGTAGAAATATAGATATTATTATTATTATTATTATTATTATTATTATTATATCATTATTATTATTATTATCAAATGGTTAAATAATAGAAATTCTTTGGGTAATTCTGCTACTTCTACTACTACTACTACTACTACTACTACTATTACTACTACTACTATTACTATTACTACTACTACTATTACTACTACTACTACTACTACTACTACTACTATTACTACTACTACTACTACTATTACTATTACTACTACTACTACTACTACTACTATTACTACTACTACTACTACTATTACTACTACTACTACTACTATTACTACTGCTACTACTACTTCTACAACTACTACTACCACTACTAATTACCACTATTTCTACTACCTTTACTACTACCACTACTTCTACTATTATTACTATCATTACAATACTACTACTACTGCAAGTACCACTAATCATAATAATTATAACAATATAATTAAGTATTGCATGCTGACGAAGGTTCATCACTGGAACAGAAATTCTCTGTCAAATGAATAATACCTCTTGTAGCTCACTGGAGGAACATTCAGTCCACAACGGAAAGAACCCAGGTTCAACACCCTGGTGGGATGAGCTGCCTGTGCTCACTAACAGTAAATACAGTAAAGTCATGCTGCTGGGCATTCTGGTCTTAATAACCCCAAAGAACCCAAAGAACTGGGCCTGTCCTCCTCTTTGATCGTTCCTGAATGCCTCCCAGTCTTCTCAGGACCTGTCTGGCCCCTACGGGTTTACCACTCCTACCATGAATGCAATGATGATAACAGTAATGAATCTTTGACTCAAATAAATTTACGAAATTCTTGCTTTTCTTTCCCTTATCTTTTGCGCTTTTCTGCTGTTTCTTCTTCCAGCAGGATAAACCGTCATGTCACAAAGTACATGTCATCTCAACCAGATTCCACGAACATGACAATGAGTTCAACGTACAGCAACGGCCTCCGCAGTCACCAGATCTCAGTACAACAGATCTCCTCTGGGATATGATGGAACGGGAGATTAGTAGCATAAATGTGCAGCCAATAATCTGCAGCAGCTGGAAAGTGTTATGTCAACAAGTCCAGGATCTCTAAAGAATGTTTCCAGCTCCTTGTTGAACCCATGCAACGAGGAATTTATTTAGGTTATTCTGGGGCAAAGAAAAAGGAGTACCCAGCAGTAGATAAATGTACCTATTAAAGTGGCCACTGATTTGTACCTCACATAGTATATAGACAAAGACACACACACATCTCCCCTGGTATTCTCTCATAAGCTCCACTAACATACATAGTTAACACACATTGTATACAGTAATACCAAAAAAATCCACCAGATTCCTTAACTCTCTGTACTTCAGTAAGTTTCCACTGTAAAGTAAAGTAAGTAAGTAAGTAAGTAAGTTTATTCAGTATACACAAATACAGTTACATAGAATTATCATACATAGCAGCATATGTAGAGATCCTGGGATAACCCAAAAAGTCAGACACAGTGACTTATTTCCACTGTAATACACTGATGTTTCCCTGCGGTTAAATGAGTCAGCTTGTTGTCTACTGGTACCTTCTTTATTAAATGAAGATACAGTCAAGTTTATTGATATTCTTCTGATTTAATGAGTTTTTTAGTATTTTTTTTTCCGTCATTTGTGAGTAGTTTATTGAGCTGTTAATTTAGTTAATTGTAGTTTATTGCGTTCTCACTCTAGCTTGTTGCGATCTCCTTGTAGTTCAGGATTCCATTTTAACTCATCATAACTCACAAATTTCGGAATAACATAACCGAAAACAAAGTACGGTACAGGTGGATTAAAAACCATGGCAAATGAGGACGAAAAACTCCATGTTAGTGGTAAACCACTGGTCAGCTGGCTAGGAAAAGATCATCCAACTTCGTAAAATTATACACCATAGGGAGGTTAGCAGGGCCCCACCACTGTGACCAAAAATTTCAAGTTTTTTCAGATGAATCTCCATCCAGCTCGGACATGACGAACTCTAGCTCACGTCCTCTTAAAGCAGTCACCATGAAGATGAAATCGTAATAGCATGTTTGGAAAATCTTATTGTAGTCTCCTGGGCCACTGGGTACTTTAACTGGCCTGGAGTTAAAACGACTCACTCGCCATGGGTTCAAACCCCACCCATACTGTCGTTTGTTTCCATTATATTTTTACTGACTTTCTCTTTGAAATTCATAGAAACAACACGTGTAGTTTATTTTGTTCCCCCTTGTAGTTTTCGACTTCCAGAGTAGTTTTATTGGTACCCTTGTAAGTTTATTGACTTCCAGAGTAGTTTATATTGGTACCCTTGTAGTTTATTGACTTCCAATTAATTTTTATTTTGGGTACCCTTTGTAGTTTATCGACTTCCAGAGTAGTTTATATTGGACCCCTTTTATTTTTATTGACTTCCAAGTAGTTTATATTGGTACAATTGTAGTTTATCGACTCCAAGTAATTTATTTTGGGTACGCTTGTAGTTTATTGACTTCCATAGTATTTATATTGGTACCATTGTAGCTTATTGACTTCCAGAGTAGTTTATATTGGTACCCTTGTATTTTTATTGACTTCCAGAGTATTTTTATTGCTACCCCTTGTTTTTTAAATCGACTTCCAGAGTAGTTTATTTTGGGTTTACCCTTGTATTTATTGGACTTCCAGAGTAGTTTATTGGTACGCTTGTAGTTTATTGACTTCCATAGTAGTTTAAAATTGGTACCATGTAGCTTATTGACTTCCAGAGTATTTTATATTGTACCCTTGTAGTTTATTGATTTCCAAGTAGTTTATATTGCTACCCTTGTAGTTTTTTTCGATTTCCAAGTAGTTTAATATTGGTACCCTTTGTAGTTTATTGACTTCCAGAGTAGTTTTATTGGTACCCTTGTATTTATTGATTTCCAGAGAAAGTTTATTGGTACCCTTGTAGTTTATTGACTTCCAGAGTAGTTTATATTGGTACCCTTGTAGTTTATTGACTTCCATAGTATTTATATTGGTACCCTTGTAATTTATTGACTTCCAAGTAGTTTATATTGGTACCCTTGTAGTTTATTGACTTCCAAAATAGTTTATATTGGTACCCTTGTAGTTTATTGACTTCCAGATTTAATTTATATTTGGCACCCTTGTATTTTTATTGATTTCCAGAGTAATTTATATTGGTACCCTTGTATTTTATTGAATTCCAGAGTAATTTATATTGGTCCCCTTTGTAGTTTTATTGACTTCCAGAGTAATTTATATTGGTACCCTTGTAGTTTATTGACTTCCAGAGTAGTTTAATATTGGAACGCTTGTAGTTTATGACTTCCATAGTAGTTTTATGGTACCCTTGTAATTTATTGACTTCCAGGTAGTTTATATTGGGTACCCCTTGAGTTTATTGACTTCCTGAAAGTTTATTTTGGGCCCTTGTAGTTTATTGACTTCCAGAGTAATTTATATTGGCACTATTGTAGTTTATTGACTTCCAGAGTAATTTATTTTGGGTACCCTTGTAGTTTTATTGAATTCCAGAGTAATTTATATTGGTACCCTTGTAGTTTTATTGACTTCCAGAGTAATTTATATTGGTACCCTTTAGTTTATTGACTTCCAGAGTAATTTATATTGCTACCCTTGAGTTTATTGACTTCCAGAGTAATTATATTGGTACCCTTGTAGTTTATTGATTTCCCAGAGTAATTTGTATTGGTCCCCTTTGTAGTTAATTGACTTCCAGAGTAATTTAATATTGCAAACCCTTGAAAGTTTATTTGACTTCCAGAGTAATTTATATTGGTACCCTTGTAGTTATTGACTTCCAGAGAAATTTTATATTGGTACCCTTGTAGTTTATTGACCCCCAAAGTAATTTATATTGTGCCCTGTAGTTTATTGACTTCAAGAGTAATTTAATTGGTAGCCTTGTTTTTATTGACTTCCAGATAATTTATATTGGTACCCTTGCAATTTATTGACTTCCAGAGTAATTTATATTGGTACCCCCCTGTAGTTTTTGACTTCCAGAGTAATTTATATTGGTACCCTTGTAGTTTATTGACTTCCAGAGTAATTTATATTGGTACCCCTTGTAGTTTATTGACTTCCAGAGTAATTTATATTGGTACCCTTGTAGTTTATTGACTTCCAGAGTAATTTATATTGCTACCCTTGTAGTTTATTGACTTCCATATAATTTATATTGGTACCCCTGCAGTTTATTGATTCCAGAGTAATTTATATTGGTACCCTTGCCAATTTATTGACTTCCAGAGTAATTTAATTGGTACCCTTGTAGTTTATTGACTTCCAGAGTAATTTATATTGGTACCCTAAGTAGTTTATTGACTTCCAGAGTAATTTATTTTGGTACCCTTGTAGTTTATTGACTTCCAGAGTAATTTATATTGGTACCCTTGAAAGTTCATTGACTTCCAGAGTAATTATATATTCGTACCCTTGTAGTTATTGACTTCCAGAGTAATTTATATTGGTACCCTTGTAGTTTATTGACCTCCAGAGTAATTTATATTGGTACCCTTGAAAGTTTATTGACCTCCAGAGTAAATTTATATTGGTTCCCTTGTAGTTAATTGACCTCCAAGTAATTTATGTTGGTAGCCTTGTAGTTTATTGACTTTCAGAGTAATTTATATTGGTACCCTTGTAGTTTTATTGGCTTTCAGAATAATTTACATTGGTACCCTTGTAGTTTATTGACTTCCAGAGTAATTTATATTGGTACCCATGTAGTTTATTGACTTCCAGAGCAAATTGTATTGGTACCCTTGTAGTTTATTGACTTCCAGAGAAAATTATATTGGTACCCTGTAGTTTATTGACCTCCAGAGTAATTTATATTGGTACCCCCTTGTAGTTTATTGACTTCCAGAGTAATTTTTATATTGGACCCTTGTAGTTTATTGACTTCCAGAGAATTTATATTGGTACACTTGAGTTTATTGATTTCCCAAAGAAAAATTTATATTGGTACCCTTAGTATTTATTGACTTCCAGAGAGTATTTATATTGGTATCCTTGTAGTTTATTGACTTCCAGAGTAATTTATATTGGGTACCCTTGTAGTTTAATGACCTCCAGAGTAATTTATATTGGTACCCTTAAATTTTAAATTGACTTCCAGAGTAATTTAAATTTTGGTACCCTTGTATTTATTGACTTTCCATAGTAATTTATATTGGTACCCTTGCAGTTTATTGACTTCCAGAGTAATTTATATTGGTACCCTTGAAATTTTAAATTGACTTCCAGAGTAATTTATATTGGAACCCTTGCAATTTATTGATTCCAGAGTAATTTATATTGGAACCCTTGTAGTTTATTGACTTCCAGAGAAATTTATTTTGAAAAAGTAAAAGGACACAATTTCAACTAATGTGACATTAATTGTGGCAACGTTTCGCTCTCCAGGACTTTATCAAGTAATTTATATTGCTACTATTACAACCCAGGAGTCCCAAAGGGCCTGTTATCCGGGGTTTGTAAAGGAGCAAAATAAACACAGTAGAAAAACTTGCATTCCTTCACCAATTTAGAACAGAAGTATGTACACTATATACACTTTGTACAACAATAGGGATTTTGGGCACTTCACGGTAAGCAAGGCAGAATGAAGCCACCAGAGAGCAGACCATGCTTCAACCAGCTCTAGAATGGAATGACAAGGACAGACAGGCGAGTGGTAGCCACATCACCTCTGCGATTGCCAAAACCATCTTCTCATGGGTGGAACCTGGGTACTGATTGAACAAAGGGCCCCTCGTCAAACCCTTAGCACTTGGTTTGGGTGGTTGGGGGAGATACTGTCAATGAGGGTGTGTACATGCGCCGAATAAAGGTTACGTACTCTTTTGCATGCCACTCCCTCACCCCGAGAGGGTTCAGGATTAGGCTCCCACCTCCCATTGGTAACCGTGCTGCCATGCCACCAAATTTGGAGCCCAAATTTGGGTAAAATGACGTGCCACCTGCAACCTTGAAGACGGGTTTTAGAGTGTTGAGCAAACGTTCTCTCCCATCCATCCTTCTTTGAGCACCCGAAGAGGACCTCGTACATTGTACCCAAAGATCAGCACAAACGGAAATATACCAGGGAGACTCCTGCACAGTTTCTCTTATTGAAAACAGCAACAAAGGTAGTGATTCATCCCAGTCTGTAGGAAAATGCATGCAAAAAGTTCTCATCATGGTTTTTAACGTCTGATGGAATCTTTCCAAGGCGCCTTGGGACTGAGGAGATAGGCAGTGGATAATTGTGGGTTATCCCTAACCAGTTAATGCTTCATGGAATGCTTTGACAGTGAAGTTAGTACCTTGATCACTTTGAATAGTTTTAGGAATGCCAAAACAAGAAATAAATCTGGTTAAAGCCTTGAGAATGGCTTTAGTATTAATAATGTGTTGGGAATTGCTTCAGGGTGTCTAGTTACTCACCCAAATAATGGTAAATAAATACTGGTTTCCCGACTTTGACCTAGGTAGGGGAAACCTACACAATCTATAATTAAATCTGCAAAAGGTTCTCCATCAGCAGGTATAGGTTAAAGAGGTGCAGGTTTAATGGAATGTCCAGGTTTCCCTACTTGTTTGCCCATTCTTGGCAACACCGGATATGATCTTCACATCCTGCTTTAATTTTGGCCAATAAAATTCTTTTGTGATTCTATTAATGCTTCAGAAATTTTCCTAAGTGACCTCCTAATAAAGTATTATGAGCTAGCTAATATTAAATAAATTTGAGGTCTGAACTTTTGGGAACTACTAAAACCTGTCAGACAATTGCCGGCCGTCTAACTCCTTACCATCTCAGTGCAGATCAAATAGTCGTTTTAAGTTCATACTTGCCCGGGAAATGATCTGAAAAGGATTTACCCATGGCTGCCTGAAAAACGAAATTAAAAAGAAGGGTCCTTTCTTTGCTCCTCTCGGAAGGATAGTCCCTCTGGCATGGAAACAGAGATATCTGGCAATCCTGCAACCTTCGAATAGGAAGCTTGATCTGGATCTTTTTACTTAATTTACGAGGCCCTGGCCAGTTTCCCTCGTAAAACAAATTGGCTATTCCAAGATCAGAGTTGTCCAAGGATAGGTCAGCATTCTCACCAGACAACCCTTGGGAGGTTGCCGAGTTATGGCCAACCTCAGAGAAGAATTGATCATTATGGGTTCAGGACATACACTAGCGTGGTAATGTTATTACCCAGTAATAACATGGCATCTTTCATAGGGAATCCCTCGGTACACTCACAGTCAAGTATCCGTGTAATATTTGCACTGTACATAAATTCTATTCAAGGGGACAGAAAATATTGCTTCTTCGAATGCTTCCAGCAAAACAGAGGATTGCAGGGAGGTATTCTTGGAAAGGGGAAGTAAATCCCACTCTTATAAGTGAGCAATTTTGCTCCAGTATCTCTAAAAGGTTTTGACTTTAAATTGTTTTTGGTCTTCCTGAAGGGAAACACGACTCTGACAGTAATAAGGGGCCATTCCCTTTCTCTACTTCTTTCAGGGACACATTACTAGGGATATTATGATTTTCCCAATGGGTTGGGGTTTGTGGGGGCAATTGGGAATGGATGTACCTACTTTTTTTACATAGGAAGCAGACGACAGGTTGCTCTTTAAATCCCTGCTGGGCGTTGCAACTGGTGTCGCTCTGGGCTGGTGTCTCTCTGGATCTGTTGACGAGTTGCACCGTGTTGAGTGGTTTGTCTCTCACCAGGTGGGCCATAAGTTGAGAAGCGTGGCTCACCAGGTGACTTAGTTGGGTGACGTAGACGTTCTCCCTTCGGCTGGCACTTTATCCTCCAAGGTTGACGGGCTCTGCTCATGCAGGCTGTTGAAGAGGGGATGGGACCGCTCGGACAAGGAGCGGTGAGTTTATCAAAGGAATCAGCCAAACCCGGCTGCCTCCATGCAGGGTTAATCACGATCCTGCAAAAGATTCTAACCTCTGGTCCCACAGACTCCAGCAGGTTGTCAACCAGAATAAGCTGCACGAGATCATCGAAGATAGCAACACCACTTGCTTTATACCAGCTGGTAAAAGCTTTGGTCTGCTGTCGCACAAAATCAACAAGGATTTACCAAGCTGTCGTCTGCCTAACTTGAAGAATTCTGTACTTACTGGGATACATGGATACATGCCATATGCCTTTAAAACTTTATAATTGGAAAAATCAGTGTCATTTAACACTGACATAAATTCCTCTGCCTTGCCAAACAATGTTGTGTGAACCAATGATGCCCAATGCTGTTCCCGGGCCCCCTCAAGCCCCGAGCCTGATTTTCGAAAGCTTCGAAAAATTGTTCTGGTTCGGCCTCATTGAAAGGGAACAAGCTGTACTGCTTTCTGTAACTAAAGTCATTTAAAAGTTGTGAAAACTCCTTTCCCTTCTTTTCCCTATCAAACCTTCCTTGGAAAATTTGCCCTCTGTCCCAGTCTGCAGAGATTTTCGCCAACCTAAGTCCAACGCTGTGATTCGCCTTTGACAACACTGCTGCACTAGACTGACGATTTGCCCTTGTGTATATCTTCTCCTCGAGAACACGGGAGTTTTATTTGGCTCCTTAGAGGAGGAGTCTGATGTTCATTCCCTTCCTGAAGTTTGTCGGTGACAGTGAAGCAGTTCGCAGCTGTGATAGTGAAACGTAATCAAGCCAGTGGCACAAGCAAATTTCCCAAACAACGCTGGTGACAATTTAGGCAATTTAATAAAGTAATGCCGACACCAGACGTCTGACCGTCTGGTGGCATACCCAAATGTATAAGTTATTTCTATCACAGTACATTGCAAAATTTACCCCACATACACGTTTATTTGCAGAACAATGCTTACTAGGCCAGTACAATGCATAATACTTGACCCAATGTATGTTATTTGCAGGATACGCCTTAGATGCATAATACACTACAATCGCACATCACTTGCAAGGTATACACAATAGCGAGTAACTGCAATTCTCCCAAGATTGACCGTACGAAGTGAGCACACCGAACAAGCTAGTACAGCGTTGAAAATCAACAATAGCAAGGCTGCCATAGCAAGGCAATTGACATGCAAGTTTGTACAGTGTTGGCAAAGCTAATGCAATGCAGACAGCAAGCTAAAACAATGTCTGTTTCAGCATCACCCAGGCTAACCCATTCTCTAAGTCCAGCTCCAAAACCCGACAGGCCCCAATACAAACCCGGGAGTCTCAAAGGCCTGTTACCTGGGTGAAAAGGGCAAAATAAAGCACAGCAAAAATCTTTTAACTTGCATATCCTTCACCATTTTAAACAAATATGTTACACTATATCACTAGACAACAATAGGTATTAGTGCACTCCACGGTAAGCAAGCAAAATAGAAGCCATTTAGACAACCGTGCTTCAACCACCCGAATGGGATGACAAGGCGCAGGTGAGGGGTACCCACATCACTCGTAATTGATAAAATCATCTTCCTCTTTGGGCTGAACCGGTACAATTGAACGATGGGGCCTCATCTTCAACCCTTACACTAGTTTGCTCATTGGGGGTCTGTACATTTGTTTAAAAAAAGGGTTTAACTTGCATGCACGCTACCCTTGTAGTTTATTGACTTACAGAGTAATTTATGTTGGTACCCTTGTAGTTTATTGACTTCCAGAGTAATTTATATTGGTACCCTTGTAGTTTATTGACTTCCAGAGTAATTTATTTGGGTACCCTTGTAGTTATTGACTTCCAGAGTAATTTATATTGCTACCCTTGTGGGTTTATTGACTTCCAGACTATTTATATTGGTACCCTTGTAGTTTATTGACTTCCAGAGTAAATTTATATTTGGTACCCTTGTAGTTTATTGACTTCCAGAGTAATTTTATTTTGGGTACCCTTGTAGTTTATTGACTTCCAGAGTAATTTATATTGGTACCCTTGTAGTTTATTGACTTCCAGAGTAATTTATATTGGTACCCTTGTAGTTTATTGACTTCCAGAGTAATTTATATTGGTACCCTTGTAGTTTATTGACTTCCAGAGTAATTTATTTTGGGTACCCTTGTATTTTATTGACTTCCAAAAAATTTTATATTGCTCCCCTTGTAGTTTATTGACTTCCAGAGTAATTTATATTGCTACCCTTGTAGTTTATTGACTTCCAGAGTAATTTATATTGCTACCCTTGTAGTTTATTGACTTCCAGATTTAATTTATATTGGTACCCTTGTAGTTTATTGACTTCCAGAGTAATTTATATTGGTACCCTTGTATTTTTATTGACTTCCAGAGTAATTTATATTGGTACCCTTGTAGTTTATTGATTTCCCCAGATTTAATTTATATTGCTACCCTTGTAGTTTTTTGACTTCCAGAGTAATTTATATTGTACCTTGTAGTTTATTGATTTCCCCGAGAGTAATTTATATTGCTACCCATGTAGTTTATTGATTCCAGAGAAATTTTAAATATTGCTACCCTTGTAGTTTATTGACTTCCAGAGTAATTTAAAATGCTACCCCTTGTAGTTTATTGACTTCCAGAGTAATTTATTATTGGTACCTTGTATTTTATTAACTTCCAAGTAATTTATATTGCTACCCTTGTATTTTTATTGACTTCCAGAGTAATTTATATTGGTACCCTTGTGTTTATGACTTCCAGAGTAATTAATGGTCCCTGTAGTTTATTGACTTCCAAGTAATTAATTGGTACCCTTGCAGTTTATTGACTTCCGAGTAATTTATATTGGTACGCTTGTAATTTATTGACTTCCGGGGTAATTTATTTTGGGAAACCCCTTTGCAATTTATTGACTTCCAGAGTAATTTTATTGGTACCCTTGTAGTTTATTGACTTCCAGAGTAATTTATATTGAAAAGTAAAAGGACACAAGTGCAACTAATGGACATTTATTGTGGCAACGTTTCGCCTCCAGGAGCTTTATCAAGTAATTTATATTGCTACTATTACAACCCAGGAGTCCAAGGCCTGTTATCCTGGGTTAAAGGGAGCAAAAAAAACACAGTAGAAAAACTTGATTATCCTTCACCAATTTAGAACAGAAGTATGTACACTAAATACACTTTGTACAACAATAGGTATTTAGTGCACTCCCCGGTAAGCAAGGCAGAATAGAAGCCACCAGAGAGCGACCATGCTTCAACCAGCTCTAGAATGGGAATGACAAGGACAGACAGGCGAGTGGTAGCCACAAACACCTCTGCGATTGCCAAAAACCATCTTCTCATTGGCTGGAACCTGGGTACTGATTGAACGACGGGGCCCCATCGTCAACCCCTTTGCACTTGGTTTGCTGGTTGGGGGAGATAGCCCGTCAATGAGGGTTGTGTACATGCGCCGAATAAAGGTTAGTACTCTTTGCATGCCACTCCCTCACCCCGGGAGGGGTTTAGGATTAGGCTCCCACCTCCATTGGTAACCGTGCTGCCATGCCACCAATTTGGAGCAATTGGCTAACTGACGTGCCACCTGCAACCTTGAAGACGGGTTGTAGAGTGTTGAGCTAACGTCTTCTCCCATCCATCCTTCTTTGAGCACCCGAAAGGACCTCGTACATTGTACCCAAAGATCAGCACAAACGGACTTTACCAGGAGACTCCCGCACAGTTTCTCTTATTGAAAACAGCAACAAAGGTAGTGATTCATCCCAGTCTGTAGGAAAATGCATGCAAAAGTTCTCATCATGGTTTTTAACGTCTGATGGAATCTTTCCAAGGCGGCCTTGGGACTGAGGATGATAGGCAGTGGATAAGTTGTGGATTATCCCTACCTATTAATGCTTCATGGAATGCTTTGACAGTGAAGTTAGTACCTTGATCACTTTGAATAGTTTTTTGGAATGCCAAAACAAGAAATAAATCTGGTTAAAGCCTTGAGAATGGCTTTAGTATTAATAATGTGCTTGGGAAATTTCTTCAGGGTGTCTAGTTTACTCTATCCCTAATGGTAAATAAAAACTGGTTTCCCCACTTTTGACCTAGGTAGTGAACCTACACAATCTATAATTAAATCTGCAAAAGGTTCTCCATCAACAGGTATAGGTTGAAGAGGTGCAGGTTTAATGGGAATGTCCAGGTTTCCCTACTTGCTGACATTCTTGGCAACACCGGATATGATTCTTCACATCCTGCTTTAATTTTGGCCAATAAAATCTTTTGTGATTCTTATAATGCTTCAGTAATTCCCAAGTGACCCTCCTTTAAAGAAGTATTATGAGCTAGCTATATTCAATATTTGAGGTCTGAACTTTGTTGGAACTACTAAAACCCGTCAGACAATTGCCGGCCGTCTAACTCCTTACCAGTCTCAGTGCAGATCAAATAGTCGTTTTTAAGTTCATACTTGACGGATGATCTGAAAAGGATTTACCCATGGCTGCCTGAAAAACGAAAATTCAAAAAAGGGTCCTTTCGGGGCTCCTCTCGGAAGGATAGTCCCCCTGGCATGGAAACAGAGATAACTGGCAATCCTGCAACCTTCGAATAGGGAAGGGTTGATCTGGATCTGTTCACTTTAAATTTTCGAGGCCCTGGCCAGTTTCCCTCGTAAAACAAATGGCTATTCCAAGATCAGAGTTGTCCAAGGATAGGTCAGCAATCTCACCAGACAACCCTTGGGAGGTTGCCCGAGTTATGGCCAACCTCAGAGAAGAATTGATCATTATGGGTTTTAGGACATACACTAGCAGTGGTAAATGTTATTACCCCGTAATAACATGGCATCTTTCATAGGGAATCCCTCGGATACACTCACAGTTTAAAGTATCCAGTGTAATATTTGCACTGTAAATAAAATTTTATTCAAGGGGACAGAAAATATTGCTTCTTCGAATGCTTCCAGCAAAACAGAGGATTGCAGGGAGGGATTCTTGGAAAGGGGGGACTCCCACTCTTATAAGTGAGCAATATGCTCCAGTATCTCTAAAGGTTTTGACTTTAGTTGTTTTTGAGTCTTCCCAAGGGGAAAAACGACTCTGAAAAGTAATAAGGGCCATCCCTTTCTCTACTTCTTTCAGGGACACATTACTAGGGATATTATAGATTTTCCCAATGGGTTGGGGTTTGTGGGGCAATTGGGATGGGTGTGACCTACTTTAAATTTCATAGGAAGCAGACGACAGGTTTGCTCTTAACTCCCTGCTGACGTTGCAAAATGGTGTCGCTCTGGCTGGTGTCTCTCGGATACTGTTGACGAGTTGCACCGTGTTGAGTGGTTTGTCTCTCACCAGGTGGGCCATAAGTTGAGAAGCGTGGCTCACCAGGTGACTTAGTTGGCTGACGTAGACGTTCTCCCTTCGGCTGGCACTTTATCCTCCAAGGTTGACGGTCTCTGCTCATGCCAGGCTGTTGAAAAGAGAGATGGGACCGCTCGGACAAGGAGCGGTGAGTTTCAAAGGAATCAGCCATCCTGGCTGCCTCCAATGCAGTGGTTAAGTCACGATCCTGCAGAAAGATTCTAACCTCTGGTCCCACAGACTCCAGCAGGTTGTCAACCAGAATAAGCTGCACGAGATCATCGAAGATAGCAACACCACTTGCTTTATACCAGCTGGTAAAAGCTTTGGTCTGCTGTCGCACAAAATCAACAAGGGATTGACCAAGCTGTCGTCTGCCTAACTTGAAGAATTTCCTGTACTTAGCTGGGATACATGGATACATGCATATGCTCTCAAAACTTTATAATTGGAAAAATCAGTGTCATTTAACACTGACATAAATTCCTCTGCCTTGCCAAACAATGTTGTGTGAACCAATGATGCCCAATGCTGTTCCGGCCACCTCAAGCCTCGAGCCTGATTTTCGAAAGCTTCGAAAAATTGTTCTGGTTCGGCCTCATTGAAACGGGGAACAAGCTGTACTGCTTTCTGTAAACTAAAGTCATTTAAAAGTTGTGAAAACTGCCTTCTTTCTTTTTCCCTATCAAACTCTTCCTTGGCAAATGCCCTCTGTTCCCTAGTCTGCAGAAAGATTTTCGCCAACTCAAGTGCCAACGCTGCTGATTCGCCTTTAGACAACACTGCTGCACTAGACTGACGATTTTGCTCCTTTGGTGTATCATCTTCCTCCTGCGAGAACACTGGAGTTTTATTACTGGCTCCCTTAGAGGGAGGAGTCTGATGTGTCATCTCCTCTTCCTGAAGTTTGTCGGTGATCAGTGAATGCAGTTTCGCAGCTGTGAGAGTGCATTCGTAATCAATGCCAGTGGCACAAGCAATTTGCCAACAACGCTGTAGTGACAATTTAGGCAAGTTAAATAAAGTATATGCCGACACCAGACGTCTGACTCGTCATGGTGGCATACCCAAATGTATAAGTTATTTGCTATGCACAGTACTATTGCAGAATACCCCAACATAACACGTTATTTGCAGAACATGCTTAGCTATGCGCAGTACAACTGCATAATACTTGTACCCAAATGTAATGTTATTTGCAGGATACGCTTAGCTATGCATAATACAACTACAGAATACGCACATACACTTGCAAGGTGGATACACAATAGCGAAGCTAACTGCAGAATCTTCACACAAGATTGACCGTAGCGAAGTGAGCACACCGAACAAGCTAGTAGCGAGCTGTTGAACAATCATACAATAGCAAGGCTGACCATAGCAAGGCAATTGACATGCAAAGTTTGTAAAGTGTTGGCAAAGCTAATGCAATGCCAGACAGCAAGCTACACAATGTTCCTGCTTCCAGCATCACCCGAGGCTCAACCCATTCTCTAAGTCCAGCTCCAGATCCCGGACAGGCCCCCATATTACAACCCAGGAGTCTCAAAGGCCTGTTATCCTGGGTGTAAAGGGAGCAAAATAAGCACAGCAGAAAATCTTTTAACTTGCATTATCCTTCACCAGTTTAGAACAGAAGTATGTACACTATATACACTACGTACAACAATAGGTATTAGTGCACTCCACGGTAAGCAAGGCAGAATAGAAGCCACTAGAGAGCAGACCGTGCTTCAACCAGCTCTAGAATGGGAATGACAAGGGCAGGCAGGTGAGTGGTACCCACATCACCTCTGTAATTGATAAAATCATCTTCTCATTGGCTGGAACCTGGGTACTAATTGAACGATGGGGCCTCATCTTCAACCCTTAGCAACTAGTTTGCTCATTGAGGGTCTGTACATGTGCTGAAAAAAGGTTACATACTCTGCATGCCACAGCTACCCTTGTAGTTTATTGACTTACAGAGTAATTTATGTTGGTACCCTTGTAGTTTATTGACTTCCAGAGTAATTTATATTGGTACCCTTGTAGTTTATTGACTTCCAGAGTAATTTATTTTGGTACCCTTGTAGTTTATTGACTTCCAGAGTAATTTATATTGCTACCCTTGTAGTTTATTGACTTCCAGACTAATTTATATTGGTACCCTTGTAGTTTATTGACTTCCAGAGTAATTTATATTGGTACCCTTGTAGTTTATTGACTTCCAGAGTAATTTATATTGCTACCCTTGTAGTTTATTGACTTCCAGAGTAATTTATATATGGTACCCTTGTAGTTTATTGACTTCCAGGTAATTTATATTGGTACCCTTGTAGTTTATTGACTTCCAGAGTAATTTAATTGGTACCCTTGTGTTTATTGATTCCAGGTAATTTTTATT
>NC_069437.1:39463851-39532769 GCF_026875155.1 Cherax quadricarinatus | reverse complement strand
AAGAGAAGGATAGAAGTTAGGAATAAAAGGAGAAAGTTAGAATCTATAGAGAAGAGAAAAAGGAAAGATGAAAGAGGAGAATTGAGAGAGAAATCAAGAAAGACGTTAGAAAGAGAGAGAGAAGACAAAAAGGAGCGTGATAGACTTGATCGTGAGGAGAGAGCTAGAGTACGTGAAGGGAACAGAATAAGACGTGAGGAAAGGATAAAATAAAAGAGAACTTGAAAGAGAAAGGATAGAGAACTTGAGGAAAAGCAGAAGAAATGAGGAAAAAGCTAGAGAACTTGAGTTAATAGAGAGAGAAAAGGATCGCGAGCTCGAAAAATCTCGCCTTGAATTAGAGAATAAAAAGTTAACTTTTACACAACAACAATTAGAGGAAGGAGTAATTGAACATCATGCAGCTAGTGCACATATTCCAACACCTAATTTACCTCCCTTCACAGAGGGGGAAGACATAACTTCATACATTATCAGGTTTGAAAATACGCTACCCTCTGTGAATGGCCTGCTGACACCTGGGCTACCAGGTTAGGAATGTTATTTTCTGGTACAGCTTTGAATATCTATGCAACTTTGTCGCAGGATATTATATGTAATTATAACCTACTGAAGAAGGCAATCCTTAAAGCATATCAAAAAACCACTAATTCTTACAGGAAAGATTTCAGGTATGCCACCTTACAGCCTGGCCAGAACTTTCAGCAGTTACAGGTAACACTCTTTCGTTTGTTCGACTTTTGGATAGAGAGTTCAGGAATTGATCACAGTTATGAATCTCTTAGAGACTTCATGGTTGCTGACCAGTTCCTGACAGCTCTTCCTCACCAGATACGAACATTCATTAGAGAACGTAACCTGATTAAAGCTGAGGAAGTTGCTGAGGCTGCTGACCTGTATGCTGAGGCTCACAATTCCTATAAAGACCTAAAGGGATCGAACCCTAAGGGCAAGGGTTCATCAGACCTTAAGAAATCAAAGCCTCTAGTGGAAAGTAAAATGACTTCTTTTATTCCTGTTTGTCATTTGTGTGGTGTTAAGGGACATAAACGTCCAGATTGTCCTTCTAAGAAGGTCCAAAAAGTTGGAAGATGTTTTAAAGACTGTAATGACCAAGCACCCTTCTGTTCAGGAACAGTTAATGGACTTAATGTATCTACCATTTTACGAGACACTGGATGCACATGTATAGTCATTTCTGATAAGCTGTTCCCTAACCTTAAAGAAACTCATTCCTCTGCTATACTTTCAGACTACTTGGGCCGTACGGACACTTTCCTACCATCCGTTGTTACATTAGGTCTAAAATGTTCACAGGTTGGTCTGAAAAGACGTACTAGATACCATCACTTTCTTGCTCAGTTCTATATAGGTAATGTAAAGGTGCCATTCTCCTTCTGAGATTGACCTTTCATCACAATAGATGGACATAGGTGTTTCACATCCTCTTTTGTTAGAGTAGAGAGCCCTCGTCAAAGTTCAGTTGGTCATGTCTCGTGAAGATTCATGTGGGAATATTTAAAAACTAGTGTTAATGCTTACTATCGAAAGCGAGGAGTAGGAATCACCGGTTCACTTATTAGATGAAAGTGAAGATATCACTCGATAATATAAATCACGTCTTGACTAGGGCTCAGACCAAGCCCAGGCTTCTCCTATGTCCTTCCTTTGATTTTCCCTGACCTTTAAGCCTTTGACAATATCGAAGGACTCCTTTGTCAATTTAAACGTAATTCCCTTCTCTTCAGAATTGCCATATGCGTAAACAAAATCGAGTTAGCCAATGGAAAAACTTTTCATTTAAATTTGAATATATAAAGGTAATCTTGTACAAAGCAGATTCAATTAAATTCAGATGAGACAGACTATTCCATATTAGTTGTTCACAGTCAATGCCGAGAAGACTGTTCTTTAAAATGGCTATGACCTGCCAGTGACCGGACCATTTTCGCATCGTAATACCTTTAATAAAATTAGGGAACCTATTTTTTTGGGCCCAATAAATGTACTCAGATGTTCAACGACCTATTGTAGATCGTGTTAAGTTTTGCAACTGTCATCCTCCCGAGGTACCAGGCGAGTACCTATGGTCAAAATGCCAGTCTTTACGGTACTTTTTAATCGAGACGATATTGACATCGTTTGTCCTAATATCTCCACTTTCATCTGGGGGACATTAGATATATATTAACATTTAGTTGTTATGCTTCGAGCTTCCCTGAAGCCGTTTCCTTAAAATCCGTAATACACAGAGAGGTGGTGAAGCCCTTTTGTCCATCTTCTCAGAGTGGGCATCAATAGAGAAATTTTGTCTGACCGTGAGGACACAATTCCACATCTGACTTAAGGCTACTTCTATGACCAACTTCGGGAAGTGAAGCTCTCTCACCACATCCGATCATCCCAGCTGTAATGGGAGGATTAAGCACCAGCATTTCGATTCTAAAGGTCAATTTTAAGGAACTTTGCTTCCCTTTTAAACTAAGGTAGTGGCATCGTTACTACCCTGTGCTTTGTTTGACCATGAGGGAATTTCCAGTGACTCTTTGTGGTTTTCACCTTTTGAACTTCCTCTATGGTAGACAGGCCAGAGGTCATGTCCCAACTTCATGAATCATGGACTAATGGGGAGGTAAATGCTGAGGTTCAGTCTTTCTTACACTTTCTCCTTTGACCTTATTCCCAACTTGAGGAGCCTCTGACATTCGTTTCTAAAAACTTAAGTTTGTCAATGGAACCAGTACAAAAACCCCCATCCCTTCTCCCCCTCACCTATCTCATATCTACCATCTTATATTTATATTTGATTCCAAAAGTCAGAGGAAGAAGTTTAAAGTAGGTGAATTTGAAAGTTCTTGTACTGTTGCCGATCAAGCCAATAAATTATTAGTAGCAATGGAAGGAATATTATAAAGTATTAAAAATGTGGGAAAGTGGACTACCATATTGAAGTCAAGGGGAAACCTAGATTTATCATGTCAACATCTTAAGAAATAATTACCGAAGAAATTCGGTTATACTGCCTAATAACTTTGACTTAGTTTTTCACAGAACATGTATACGGACAACTGAAGAGAATTTAAGGTGTGACGTAATTGACACCTTATAACTTAGACTAGGAGAAGGAATACATGACTTGGTGACTCTTGATCACTTCGGACGCAACCAACAATAATATTCATGAATCTTTGGATTGACCATAGAGAGTCATGAATACTCAATATGCGAGTAGTAAATTTTCAGGACGTCTTTTACTGATATTCCAGGTGTTTCCTCCACGGTAGTCCATAGCTTGACTTAGTGAGGACAATCCTTCAAACGAAAATTATACACAGTTCCAGCTTCACTTAGGATGCATTTGACCGAGAGGTAGACAAATTATTAAAACTATAGATCATTGATACCTTAAGTATCTGCATAATGCCTCACAGTAGTCATGGTTAAGGAAGGTGGATAATTCATTATAGACATGCTATTGACTTCAGAGGCCTTAATGCTATAACTCGGTGGGATGCTGAGCCTATGCCTTAATAGATAGCCGATCTACACAAATTTTTTGGGGCTCTTTCCTTATTTTCAGAGATTGATATTGCGCAGGCATATCATCAAGTAATGTTAGATCCTTCTTATAAGCAGTACACCGCTTTTCCTACACACCAAGGACTGATGCAATATAGAATATGCCTTCGGTTGGACAACTGCTGTGCTACCTACGTGAGACTGAGGAGGAAAGGTCTTGGGTAATTGCCAATTGTTCAGTTTATTTTGACAACCTCTTACGTAATGACATTCCACGTGGGGCGAACATATCCAAACATTAACATCAGTTTTGCGTAGGTTACGCTCACATGGCCTCACTGCCAAGCCGAAGAAATGCTTCCTTGGGTATAACAAGATTAGATATCTTGGACTGATACATTCTAATAACTCTCTGCAGCCTCTCCCCAGTAAGATCAAAACTTTATTAGAATTTAAATTCCCCAAAACCAAGAAGCTCATGCGTAGCTTTCTTGGTTCCTGGAGTTTACCTGGAGAGAGTTCCGGGGGTCAACACCCCCGTGGCCCGGTCTGTGAGGCTTCCTGGTGGATCAGAGCCTGATCAACCAGGCTCTTGCTGCTGGTTGCACGCAAATCAACGTACGAGCCACAGCCTGGCTGGTCAGGAACCGACTTTAGGTGCTTGTCCAGTGCCAGCTTGAAGACTGCCAGGGGTCCGTTGGTATCCCCCTTATGTTTGAAGGAGAGGTAGTTTGAACAGGTCTCGGGCCCCTGACCTTATTGTATGTCTCTTAAGTGATAGTGACACCCCTGCTTTTCATTGGGGGATGTTGCATCTCTGCCAAGTTTTTGCTTCGTAGGTGAGTTGATTTTCGGGTGCAAGAGTTCCGGTACTAGTCCCTCTAGGATTTTCAGGTGTTATATAATCATGTATCTCTCCCGCCTGCTATTCCAGGGAAACAGTTTTAGGAACCCTCACGGTTCCAGTATTGAGGTGTTTTATCCTGTTATGCGCGCCAGTGAAGGTTCTCTGTACATTTTCTAGTCTGTAAATTTTATGGCACGGTTTATCCAAAACCTTTACTGATCTTAACAGGCATCTTATCGAATTCTTAAAAGTCTGTGAATAGGAAACTCTTGAACTTTCGGGGAGTGTAGCTCGGGAAAAGTTTAATGAGATTAAAAGTATTTTTTGAAAGACCCTATACTTAAGTTTCCAGATTATTAATAAAACATTTTGTTTTTAAGAACTGATGCCTTTCCAATTCTGCGCTTATGGAGCGGTGTAGGTGTTACTACAATACCCTGTGGTTCTCTCCTTCCCTGTATGCTTCCTTAGCGGAAACTCCTTCCACAGAACGAGATACTCACACCATAGAAAAAGAAATGTTTTGGCCCTTGTGTGGTGGTAGGTATCTCCAAACTTAAATTTTATTTGCTGGGGAAAGAATTCATTTTAGAAACTGGACCACAAACCTTTGATATACGTAGAAACTTTTAAGGGAACACAGTCGCCTCTGAGGTGGACATTGGCCATTACCAGGCCCTTTTAAGTTCATATTGTTGTATTTCAATGGTTCATCCAATTTTTCTCTGGACTGGTTAAGTCGTGACAGCAGTCAGTAGAAGATTTGTTAAGGAGTAAGAAAAATGTGCAACATCTGGGTATCTTTATTGTAGGACGTTTCGCCATCCAGTGTGTGTTTTTCAATACAAATTCAGGACATAACTTGAAGACAGTAGAACTATGTACAGAAAGATGAGGTAATCAGTTCCCCAACCTAGGAGTAGCGTGCGAACTGCTCATAGTCGTGGAGATTCTGAAAGCAGAAGAATAATCCTGGGGGTTATATAGTAACGTCAGGTGAAGCAGACGAGGGCAAAATTCACTGGTGGGCGGGATTCCCCAGTGGAAGTAGGTCCTTCAAAGAGATGGGCGTTAGTTGTAGTTGTAGTTTGGTTGTCGTAGTTGTGAAGGTTATGTACATGTCTCGAATTAAGATTCCATGCTGTTGCAGTGTCTGAAATTTGGTGTACGAATGGTATTATAATACCGACAAGATGAGAGTAAGACACATGTGCAAACATCTGGGTATCTTTATTGTAAGGACGTTGCGCCATCCAGTGGCTTTTTCAATACAATTTCAGGACATACACTTGATGACAGTAGAACTATGTACAGAAGATGTTGGTAAATCAGTCCTCAACCTTGGAGTAGGTGCGAACAGCAACCATTGTCGTGGAGATTTGAAAGCAGAAGAAAGAATCTGGCGCTTTGTAGTAACGTCAGGTGTGAAGAAGACGAGGGCAATATCCACTGCGTGGACGGCCCCCCCGGATTCCCCAAGTGGAATCTTAATTCTGAGGACATGTACTTAACTTCACTTACGACAACCTCTCTACTACAATAACCCATCTCTTTGGGAAGGACCTACTTCCACTGGGGAATTCCGCACCATGAATTTGCCTCGTTGCTTCACCTGACGTTACTATATAAGCGCCAGGGATTCTTTCTTCTGCTCAGAATCTCCAACGGACCTATAGGTGCTGTTCGCACCTACTCCTAGGTTGAGGGACTGATTCCCTAATGCCTTCTGTACATAGTTTACTGTCTTACAAGTTTTGTCCTGGAATTTGTATTGATAAAGCACTGGATGGCGAAAACGTCTACAATAAAAGATACCAGATGTTGCACATGTGTCTTACTCTCATCTTGTCGGTATTTTATATACCATTGTACACAACTGTCAGAGCTGCAACCATCAAGGAATCTTAATTTGAGGACATGTACATACCTTACAACTAAGACAAACTATACTAAATACAACTAACCCATCTCTTTGGGAAGGACTTATTCCACTGGGGAATCGCCCACCAGTGAATTTTGCCCTCGTCTGCTTCACCTGACGTTACTATATAAGACGCCAGGATTTTTCTTTCTGCTTCAGAATCTCCACGACTATGGTGCTGTTCGACCCCTACTCCTGGTTAGGGACTGATTACTCATCTTTCTGTACATTAGTTCTACTGTCTTCAAGTTATGTCCTGGAATTTGTATTGATAAAGCACTGGATGGCGAAAACGTTACAATAAAGATAACAGATGTTGCCACTGTGTCTTACTCTTCATCTTGTTGTCGGTATTATATACCATTCGTACTCAGAAGGATTTGTTGCATTACGTGACTTCCAAATGTTAGAACTTTTTCCTCGCCTATTTTTCTCATACTCCTTGATATAGTCTTGGTATGGGGGGTGTGAGGGAAAAGTTCAATAGAAAGGAGTAGCGAGGAGTATTAGTAACAATAGTTTCATTGCGGTATTGTTAAGGTAGGGAAGTCCAGCTCCCGCTATTCCTGCCTTTTTTCCCCCCCCCCGAAAGTGATATTTGATTCCCGGTGCTTTTTAAATAGGGTCAGTTAGCCCCCGCTATCTTCCCCCCCCCCCCCCCCCACAAAAGGGTGACGTGTGGGGCTCCGGTCCAACAGTAATCACTAGACTCAAGCCCCCAGACTAATAATACATGCTCCCTTGTTTCTAGTGGATTTTTTGGTTGAAAGCTTCACTTTTGCCATAATAAATTAGCCCTTTTTGTCTTGCTCTAGGTTGACTGTTGTAATAATACAATTTTTAGGTATTTATTACTGGAGAGTGATTTCTTAAGGGGTAATGTCATCTTTCCAGTTGGATGCAGGAGGGTCACTCCCCAATCAAGGTAGATTGGGGAGTGGCTACCCCTGGATTTCCCCCTTTTTTGGATTTAATTACTGTGCCCTGTATAAAATTGCGGGACGTCCCCCTATCATTGCAGCAGTAAAGACCTGCTTTTGTCATCGGGTGAATATCAGGGCATTCGGGAAAAGAAAAAGTGGTGGGTTGTCATCAAACCTGCGCCCTCCCCCCCACATCAGGGCAATGGCTATATTTCAACAACAGCAGTGTCACCAAAAAACCGACACCCAGTTTTATATTTGCATGAATTTTAGTTATCATTTTATTTTTTATTTTTTTTTTCTTTAAAGTGGATCAATATTTTTATTTAAGTGTTTTTTTATTTTATATTTTCTAAAAATAAAGTGTTTATGTTTGTCGTTTTTATTCATTTTTATTTTTTAATTTTCCTGAGGAGAAACGCTTTGGTAATATGACTGAAGTTGTTACAGGGCTTGTAAGCCTTCAACACACAGTCTAAGCATTCTCTAATTAAGTCCAAAAAATTTCCCCCCCCCTTACAACCCTTCAAAAATTCCCCAATTCGACTATGTCCATCCCCCATACTACGGCCCAGAATCCCCAACTAACCCTTGTGCATAATACCACCTATCACCCTCTTCATCTGTTCCCTAGAATCTTCAGAAAATCTTATAACCCCATACACATTAAAGATATGGCCTGTACGTGCTCAGTGTTCTCCCCTCCCTCTTTTTCTTTACAAGCACGACCACGCCCGTCCTTTGTGACATTCCCAATTTCCCTTCCTTCAGCATGCTACTCAATACCTGAACCAAACAAACATTTATGGTTTTCCCAATGCACTCTATAAAAATCATTGGAAAGCCCATCGATTCCTGGTGCTTTCCTCTTACTTAAATTGAACACTGCCTCTTTCACTTCTTCCATACTTATTATTCCCTCCAATCCCCCTCTGTCCTCACCACCCTTCCCCAAGGCCTTCATCCCTCCTCTTTCTTTATTAACTATCCCCACATTACCTTTTTCCCATTTCCTTTTAAACCAATAATCCGCATAATTACTTATCCCCTCAGTTGTCACCAACATTTGCCCCTTAGTATAACCTTCCATAATCGTCGCTAACCTCTGAAAGTATTATAGTGGACTCCTGTTGTCTAATTCGAAAACTTCTTAACACACTACCCGATGGTTTATCTCCCCACAGTACGGCATCCATCCCACCCTTACCCTTATTTCACCAAATCTTTCATTATGTAATTCTCTTAATCTCTCTCTTAGCCCTGATATTTCTTCAAAAGACTTTCCCTCCTCTCTCACATAACACTCACTGAGCTGCTGTTCCAAATAATTCTGTAAACCGTACCTCCACCTCGCCTCCTCCCTTCCTTTATATTTATAAAACCCCGTGATACCAGGTTTAGCCCTATTTTCCCACCTATCCAAAATACTCCCTACCCCATCCCTTGCCCTCCACAATTGTCTCCACCAGTCTCTAAATTCTGCATTCACCACTTCACTCCTCACCAATCTCGCATTTAACTTCCAGAAGCTTGAATATACCTTTACCACACCCTCCCAATCCAGCTCTACCAAAACTGCCCTATGATTCGAAAACCCTACATCTACTGTTTTTACCCCTCCTACACTAACTGCCCCCGTTATATAAATCCTATCTAACCTCACTGAATAATCTCTCCTAACAAAAGTGAAATCCACTCTCCAAGCCTCACTCCCCTCCACGTTTCTCACCCCTGCATCCTGTAAAACATTGTGTAACGACCGTAACACACAACCCGCCCCCCTTGGCTCCACGTCCCCCCCCCTTATAACACAGTTCCCATCCCCTACAATTACAGTTACTAGAGGTAAACACCTTAAAAAATACACCAAAACGTCTCTCACAAAATCCTCTTTTACTTTGATTATATTCTCCGCTGGCATATAAACCCCAATGAAACATAGTCGAGATGCTCCCCACTCACCATCCACCCTCACTACCCTCCCCCCCTTCTTCCCACTTCATAATATGTAAGGGACTATTTTCCTTCACAGCCACTGCCACTCCCCCTTTTAACCTAACAGACCCACTTACATACAATTTATAACCTTTTAACGCCAAAGCACAGCCTATCTTATAATTATGTTCTTGTATAAAGTATACATCCACATTATATCTCCTCAAGAGCCATTCCATCCATACCTGTTTCACTTCATTCCTCAATCCATTTACATTTACAGTTACTACCGTGAATTATTTTAAAAGTGGCGGTTTACCTTTTCTTCTTGGCACATACCCACCTATACCATCCTGCTGTATTGTGTCTTTCTTGACAGCTTGCTTATTCACCCCCCCTATCCCTCCATTATCCCTAGAACCATTAAACCCTTCATTATCCCTCCCCTCTTTCCCCTTATGACATACTTCCTTTCACCAAGATTTTACTCTTGTTCTTTGTCCTGGAGTAAGAACATCGTCCATCTCCGACGTTCCTGCAGTTCCCTTATGAGAACTCCCCTCCCCACACACCTCATCACCTGTCTTTTCCTCCCTATGGCCTTTTGCCACAACGTTGTGCACATTAACATTAGTGCACACAGTATTCCTAAACTCCAGATCTTGCTGCGCTGCTGCCTGCACGAGGTTACACCCTTCATCCTCCTGTCCCTCCTCAACGTCTTGCAAAAAGGAGCTTAGTACTGCCTCCAGCAAGCCATCCTGTTGGCCCGTACTCTCCTCAGCAGATGTCGATGTCGTCTTTCCCTTATCAACCCTTAGTGTTACACCTTCCTCCATAGCCGCCTCAACCTTATCCACTTCTTCACTCCAATGGCAAGGAATTTTGTTTGGCCTTACTCCTTCCTTCAACGCCCCCATACCATTCCTCTGATGTAAGATCACTGGTACCTGTTCCCTCCGTCCAGCTTTTTTATAGCACTGGGCCGCCATATGTTCAAAAGATCCACATAATCTGCAAGTCTTCTGCTGCCCTGAGTAGTACACGTAGACCTGGGTCCGGAAGACCTCCAGGTGAACGTTTGATGGAATCGGCTGCCTCAACGTCATTTTCAGCGTAAATGATCCCTCAGGTAGCCCCTCATAAGGCCCATTTTGCCACACCCCAGCAACAAATAACGCAATTTCTAAAAAGCTTAGAGATCTCCAGTGAATACTAAAAAGGACTGCCCTTCTAGCATTCAGCCTGTTACTGGGTTTTTGTAACAAGTAGTCAGTATCCTTGTCCAATTATCCATTAGAATTCAATAAGAATTAATAGTGCTTCAGCATTACAACTGGTAGGCTACTAACTAGAGAAATTAAAATTTAATAAATTTATTAATAATTAAGTTGTCTAGGCGTATATCAAATTAAATTAAATTAATATCAACAAAATAAGAATAATCACTTCTCTCGTGTACAGTAGTATTGTGCCAAAAGCACATATCACATATTTATGTCTTAAGTACCGTCTGGTACATTAACATTTAATACAATATGCAAATAAGTTTGTGTGTATGTGTGTAAGTGCTCTAAGTAGTTCGTTATGTCTCACGACTCGAACTAGACTTAAACAAGTGACTGACAAAGGCCTCAAATAAACTAACTTCATGACCAACAGGCAATCAGAACAGTCAGCTTGAACAACAAAAAGAATGCTAACCCCAATAGCAATACAACAAGCAACTGTGACACAGAATCAGGATCAAGAATATAATATAAAGACACTAAGTAGGGACCATCAGCAGATCCTCCACAAAAGTCACCAAACTCCCATACTACTGAATCTAAGTTCAGCATAAGAAAATCCCCGACTGTGACAGTACACAGATACCAGTACAAATTATGTCAGAAGCTACAGCTCAGGACCTGAGTTGCTCAGTACAACATCGAAAATCACTAAGTCTATACGATGTTCTGTGAACATAGTCCCACAGAACCTACAACAATAATGAGACAGAGATGATCTTCCAACAAGGGCCAATAAGGGAGATTTAGGCACGTCTTGTCAAGAATACGTCCAACCACCAAGCGAGTCTAGACCAGACTGAATACTTCAGGCGAGGTGTGATCACCCCCACTCAAATCACGTAATACTCCGTGGACATTGCTGCGCAGCAACACCAAACCCGGGCAGACAAACGAGCGATGAGCGAAAATTTAAAAGTAGTTAGACAACAAGACTTGAACTAGGGCCACATAAAATATATAAAATTTTTAAAACCAAACCTAACAAAAGTAACTAAGTAAAAATAATAAAATAAAGCAATTTTTTAGGGATTTAGCTTTTAAACGCAAAAAAAACAATAAAAAATTTATATGAAAAGGTAATAACTTTAATAACATATACATAAAAAACAACATATACATTGTGACCCATTCGGGGGTTCAACAACCCCCATATCACTGAGGGGGTTTTTCCCCATAGCGCTAAAAAACCGCCATCCCCATCATCCCTTCTGTCGCCTCAAAAGGAAACGTTTTGGGTACTTTCCCCCCAAATTTTCCACATAGTTTGGACACATCATTTTAACCAAACTTCCCCCCATAGTTTTCATTATGGGCCCTTTTCTCTTGATATTTGTTGACTTTTCTTCCCTAAAAAACCTCGTTTTTTAAACTTAATAAAAACCTTGACAACCCCATTTACTGCTACCCCAAATAAATTCTTTTTTTGGTTTTTCCATATACCCCACGATAAATTCAGGCAGTAACCCCTTTCATTGTTTTTCCCTGTAAGCGTGCCACGTCCCAAATTTCCCACACAAACATTTTCCCGCCCCTTTGCCCAAAAATGCGATCCCCCATGTTGAAATAAACAAAACGGGAAAAACGCCAGAAAACCCATTGATTAAAGGAGCTATTTGCACAGCCCTTCCACACGGCCCGAGAGCAAGAGGCCCAATAAACCGTCAACTAACTACAAAAAAACCCACCTGGTGGTTCACATTTACCCCTCACTCATTACCCATTTACTATAAGCACAGAAATCCCCCTTTTATCTTATTTTCTTTAAATAATAAAATTCCCCTAACAATTTCCAATTTTGCCTGTGATACTCCAATATAGAAACAAGTATTGTGCCAAAACAAAACATTCACATTTTTAAATTCAAAAAACTAGATTTAGTCACTTAGTTTTTAGCACTTAGTATTTATTCAACTTACTCCAAAATTTTAAAAATTTTTGGGGTGTTCTAGGTGCTCTAGGGGCCCCCCCCTCGAAATTTAGTATTTTATTAATGTATACCACACAAAAACCAAAATCTTAAACCCCGCATTGTAACCCCTTATAGAAATAAACTTTGATTTGATTTGATTTGATTTGTTTTAAAAACCGAAAATTACAATACTTTTTATTGTAGGTCTAAAAGGGCGATGGCAGGGGGTTGGATCAGCGAAAGGGAAAAAAGTGAAAGTGGGTGGTGGGAAGAGTCACGGGGGGTCAGTGGCAAAAAACCATCCCTTCACATTTGGAGAAACTCGAAAAATGAAAAAAATCTGATGACTTACCGGGCCCTTTCCCTAAAGGTGACACGTAGAAGATCTACTCTTGGCTTGAAAAAGTGTGTAAGGGAAAAAGAAGGGTAAGAAAAACCACATGGATAAGGCTTGGGTGGTGGGTGATTAGTGGGGGGTTTGGGAGGTGGTTGTTGGTAGCGGTGGTGGCGGTGGGCAGTGGTGGCGGAGGGGGGGGTGACTAACCTAAATCTCAGGGCTCAAAAACCCAACCCCTTTCCCACCACTCATGAGAAAACCCAGGGGGACTTAAGCCAAAATAGGGCCAGGGGTTTCATTTTTTCGAACGCTCTCGGCCGTGTGGACCGGTTTCGAAAGATGCTCCTGCCCTGGGCTGGCTTTCTGCCATTTTTTCCCCTTTTTAGAAAACTAAAAAAGGGGCGGATGAATGGTCGCCGTGTAAATATTGTGTTTTTCGAATTGTTTTTCGGGGAAAACCTTACAAGTTCAGCGATGCGGGTGCTCCTGCCTACATCTTCGGCGAGTAATGGCATACGAATGACAAAATTGAATGGTGTACTATAAAGGGAATTACAAGGATCTTCATCTTTAAAAATCTTAAATTAAAAGGGATCAAGCATCTTAAAAAATATCAAGGGAGAAGACTGGGCCGTAAACCACGCGGGTAGGGGAAATGCCCCCAATGATGTTTCCATTTTACATGATTTGGGAAAAGAAAGGGAAAAGTCCCATTTGGGGGCAACAACATGATGTGGAAGCAGTTTTTCCGAACTAGGGAAAAAACCCAAACTCGCGATTTGGGAGTGGGGGGAAAAAAATGGACCTTAGGAGGGGTTGCCTGGGGGACATTTACACTGAAAATAACCTTATGGCAGCCAATTCCATTGTATGTGCTGCTGACGTCTTCAGGATTCAGGTCTACGTGAAATTACTCAAAACAGGGGGAAAAACATGCGGGTTTGGTTGGGTCTTATGCCATAGGGCAGCCCAATCCCCATAAAAAAAGCGGGAAAGGAGGGAACAGATACCATTCCCCTAAAAGGGTCGGCAGCAAGGTAAAAAGGCGCGGAACGGGTACCCCCCAAAAAACGACCCCTTTTGTCATTGGAGTGAGAAAGTTGATAAGGCAGAGGAGGCAAGGGAACAAATGGTAACTTTAAACCGGGTTGAAAAAAAAAAAACTGCAACAGCGACGACGAGAACGGTAAATTGACGAGGGGTAAGGACCACAGAATGGATTACGGGAAAGGTTATAAACCCCCTTTTTCAATTGAAGTTGGGGTTTGGTTTTGGACAAGCAAGGAGTACACACAGGGTCGGGGGACATCACATAATTTTTTGGGGGTTTGGGGAAAAATTTGCCACTAATGGCACTGTGCACACAGTTGGGCAGAAATTTCATAGGGGGGAACGAGAGAAAAAAGAAGCATGGGGTGTTTGGAATTTCCCGCATAAGCAAATTGGCGGAAACATCGGAGATGGACAAACTTTTTCCTCACTCCAGGACAGAGATCGGGGGTAAAGCCCTTGGGAAAAAGGGGGGAAGTGACCAAAAAGGGGAAAAAGGGGGGAAGGGAAAATAAAGGGATGAATATTTCCCTAAAAAAAGGGGGGGGTTAGGGGGGTTAAACAGGGGGGGCTGCCAAACGAAAACCCTTTTTCCCACCAGGAAAGTAAAGTAGGACTCAACCAAGGGGGAAAGGGGAAAAAGCCCCCGCAATTAAAGTAATACAAGGAAGCAACAATTAATGTAAATGGATAAAGGAATGAATGAAAAAGTCTGGATGGAAGGGTTTTCCTGGGAGGAAAAATTTGTAATGTTTTTTTAATACAAGAACATAATTAAAAAGCTCGTCTTTAAAATTTATTACAAAAAGGTTTTAAAAATTTATGTGATGGGTCTATGGGGTTTAAAAAAGGAGGAGTGGCTGGGGTTTTGTAAGGGAAACCCCCAGCCCCTTCGTTTTAATAAATTTGGGGGGAAAGGGGGGGAGGGGGGTGGGGGTGGAGGGTGAGGGGGTGAAACTAAGTATGTTTTAAAAGGGGTTTACATCCCCAGCGGAGAGCACAGCAGAATAAAAGAGGTTTTTTTAAGAGACATTTTGTTGGTATCTTTTTAGGGGGGTTTTAACCTTTATTCACAAAAATTTGGAGGAAAATTGGAACTTGCCCCATAAGGGGGGGGGAAGGGGGAAAGCCGGGGGGGGCGGGGTTTTGTGTTAGGGGCTTTAACGCAATGTTTTGCAGGATGGGGGGGGTTAGGGATGGGGGGGGAAAGGGGGCCGGGAGAAAAAGTTTTTAAACCTTTGTCAGAAGGGGTTAAACCCAACACGTTTAGATAGAACCCTATACATGGGAGTCATTTAGAAAGGGGGGGAATTTGAACAGGACGGGGGGGTTTTCTGACCATAGGGCAGTTTTGGCTAAATTTGGAATTGGTGGGGGGGTTTGAGTTAAGATAAAAATCGGGTTTTTTGGGGGAATTTTAAATGCGAACTATGAGGAGTTGAGGGGGTTGAGGGGGTATTTTTGGTGAATGGTGGCAAAATTTGGGGGGGTCCCAAGGGAGGGGAAAAAAAACAAAGTATTTTGGAAAAAGGTTTGGGAAAATAAAGCTAAAACCAGGTATAGGGGTTTTTAATGTAAGGGACAGGAGGGGGCAAAGGGGGAGGTAGGAAATTGAAAAATTATTTGGAGAAACGCTTAATGAGTTTTAATGGGGAAGGGGGGAAGGGAAGGCAGTACAAAAAGATTTTGCTCTCAGGGGTTAGATTAAAGGGGGAAATACATAATAAAAAATTTAAAATTAAAAAAGGGGAAAAGGGGGGGGATGGAAGCATCGGTGGGGGATAACCTTCGGGAATTTTGGGGGAAATTTTAAAAAATCAGGAAAAAGGGAGTCAACTTTTTTAAAACCCTTAGGGGTTTTAGTGAAGATTTGGGAAAATTTAAAAGGGGCAAATGCTAGCGACAACTAAAGGGAATTTAGTAATTATGCTGATTTTTTTTTCAAAAAAAAGGGGGCGAGGGGAAAATTTTGGGATATTTTTTTTTAGGAAAGGAAGGAAAAATGGGGTGAAAAACCCCTTGGGGGAAGGGGGGAGGAGATATTGGAATGGTTGTGAAATTTTAGAAATAGATGAAGTAAAGAGGCATGCTAAATTTAAGTATGGGAAAAAGGGGCCAGGAATAATGGGATTTCGAATAAATTTTATAGATTTTCAAAGGGGCCCCATAAAACAAATTGTCGGTACAGGTAATAAATTTGTATGCGGGGGAAAGGGTAATTAGGAAAAAAACAGGGGGGACGGGTGTGGTCGTGTTAGAAAGGAAAAGCATAGGGAAGAAACTGAGCCTTCCGGGGGGCCCATATCTTTAGTTTTTTACAACAAAGGGATTTTTGCGAAGATACTAGGGAATAGGATGAAGAGGGTGACAGGGGGGTATACAAACAAAGGGGGAAATTTTGGGGTTTCCGGGGACTTAGCAGAGAAGGGGCATAGCCGGATTGGGGAAAATTTTTAAAAAGGGTTTTTTTTTTTCCCAATTGGATGGATTTTAGGTTTTTGGATTGTGAAAAATGCAATGCCCGGTGTAAATTTGGGGATTTTCGGGGGCCATTTTGAGACGTCGGGGTTTTGGTAAAGGAATTTTGTAAAGTAGTTTAATCCCTTAAATTCGGGGGCGATGATACGGGTTTAAAATTTAAATTTTGGGTTTTGGGGAGATTTTGGAAAGGAGGGGGCCCTGAGAAAAGGGTGCCTATGTCTCCAAATTTTGTTCGCAATCATACAAAACCCTTTTATGAAAGGGTTTGGGGGAAAGGGGGGATTTTACATGGGGAGGGGGGGGGGTTTTTAATGTGGGAAAGGATATGGGGGACGATACAACTGAAACTGTCACTGGTGTAAAAGGGTTTAAAGAACGCCCGGGGAGGGTTTTGAAGGTTTTTGGGAGGCGTCAGGAAGAGCGTCAACAGAGCAAAAACAAAATTTTAAAGATAGGTGTTTGGGGGGGGGGTGGAAGGGGGTTTTGGGGGTTTGGAGGGGAAGTGGGGGAAAATGTTAAAAATTTGGGGGAGTTCTATGTATGGCTGATGACAGTAGGCTCGCGAGGAGCTCGGGGGTTTGGAAGGAAAAAGGTAAAAAAGGATACAGAGCCAAGAGCGGGTTTTTTTCCCTTTAAATTGAAAAGGGCAATTAATAAAAAATTCATTGGTGTATAGTAAATTTGGAATGTTGCTGTGGTGAAACCCTTTTTAGGGGTGCGGGAGATAAAAAGAGATACAGAGGAGGGCGCCAGTTATGTGGGGGTTTTTTTGGGGGCATGGTTCATAAAGGGGTGGTAAATGCAAATGTAAGAAAGGAGGAAAGGATTTTTTGGCACGGGGCCCCGAGATTAAAGGCCATGAAGTAAAACAGGGGTTTGTGCAGGAGGGGGGGTTTTAAGGGGGGTAATTTTTGGGGAAAGTGAGGGAGGAATGTGCGACGGGGGGGGGGAGGAAAGGAATTAATTGAAGGGAAAGACAAATGCTCAGGTTACTGTTATTCGTGGGAAAAGGAAAGAAAACCCCAAAGGGTTTGGGAAAGGGTTGGTGAAGATGATTAGGAAACCGGAAACCATGCGGGGGTATCGGTATACCCCTTGTATGATTGGGGTAAAATTTGGCATGATTTCCAGAAGTTTTAGATTAATGCCGAGGGTGAGGGATTTTAGTTATAGATTTGTAAGGGGAAATTTTTTAGCTTAAAAGTCCCCCTTTGGGAGAAATGGTTTTGGTGAGGGAAGCAAACATGCAAAAAGTGTTAAAAACCAAAGAAACACTTTTAAATTTTTTTAAATTTTTGGGAAAGATTGGGGAGGTACGGTTGTGGTTGACAAGAGTTTTAAAGGTTGATGGGGGGGGGGGAAATTTAGAGTTTCTGAGAGCCCTAACTTTCCGAAGTAAGGGGGGTCTCTGAAGACGTGAGAAAAAGCTATTATGTACTAGGGCAGTTTTCTTGTATTTTTTTTTGGGGAAAAGAGGACAAAGGGGGGGATTAAATTAGGGGGGTTGGGGCGGGAATATATCGTACTGAAAGAAAGAAAAAAACTCTTTTAGGGGGAACATTTGGGAACGCGTTTTCCGGACCAAAACAGAAATTTTTACAAAAAAGGGACCATTAATGTGCCACACAAAGATAGTTTAAAGGGGACCTTTTTTTCCTTTTTAGGGGGGATTTTAAAAGTTTTGGGAGGGGGGAGTGAAATGGGGGAAAGGGTTTTATCGGGGAGAGTTTGGTATGGTTTGGAAGGCAAATTGTAAAACGTGGTTTTTGGGTTTTTTAAAGGGGTATTTTGGCAACTGTATGCAACACTACAAAATTTTAATAATGTTGGTAAAATTACGGACAATATGTAAAGTAAAAGGAAAACAAATGTACTTTTTAAATTGTGGGAACGTTTCGCTTTTCCGGGAGTTTTGTCAACCGATAAAAAACAGTAAAGGGACCCAGGGGGTAATAAAAAGGGCTCAGAGTGAGGTGCAGAAACTAGTGAGGAAACCATACGATGTTCACAGAGGAATTATAGTAGTGCGAAAGTTGTAGTAGAAAGAGTGCAAAAGTTGTATTAGTAGAAGGGACAAAATTTGTAGTAGTAAAATTGACAAAAGTTTTAAGTAGTAGTAATACAATAGGGTAGATCAATTTTTTTCCCCGTACATAGTAAAGGGATATAAAAGCCCCGGGGTAACATAAAAATAGGTTGGACAAAACATAGCCTGGAAAAGAGAAAAACCTGTTTTCAGTTTTTTCACCCTGTAATGTGTTTTGTAAAGTAAAACGGGAAAGAGACAAAGTGATGGCGGGGTTTTTACTTTTTTCAGGGGAAAACTTCAAAGCCTTCAGAGAGGGTGAAGCTGCCGTTGTTTTTTTTAAATTTGGGTTTCGAAACAGCGATCATTTGTTTGATTCAAAGGCATTTGGGCGTCTGGGGAAATTAGTTTTTTTGGGATCACTAATTGGCGCCCCAAAATTTTTATAAAGATATTGGTGGATTTTCGGTGTTGTACACGGGGGCTTTGTTCAGGTTATGGGTTTCCTAAAATGCGTAAATGTTTCACGGGAGGGGGTGTCGAGGTTTTTTTTGCTGTTTCAACCTTACCTAAAATTTTGTAAAACACCCTCCACAGGGTATAGTGAAAACCCCTGCATTGACTGGTTCGTGGTTTTTGATTTTGCCCTTTTTTTAGATCCTTTTTTTAAAGGGGCTAGAAGTGAGGGCAAAACTCTGGTTTTAGCTTGTGAAAGTATTTTGGGAAAGGGTTCAGTGCAACCTGGCTTTGGGGAAAATTATAATTTTTGTTGGGATTGGTGTTGGTGCGGGGAAAGAATTAATGATCTGAAGACTTTTTTCCCTTGCAGCTTTGATGAAAAAAAGGGAAAAAAGTAACCCCAGTAAATTTTTGGGTGAATTAGTACATTCCTCGTCAAGAAACCCCAGGATCGAACTTAAGCTAAAAAACCCTTTTAATAGTCAGGAATCGGGGGAAAGGGAAACAAAAAGCCATAAATGAAATCGAAAAAAAACCCAAATTTATTTCTTTCTCCTATGCCAAATCAAAATCGAAACAACGTCCAGTATTGGGCCCCTACTTAAACAAGAGGGGGCCCCTAAAACAGTTTGACACCCAAGGAAATGATAGCTTAATTCAAGTCCCAATATGACTCAGTTTTTTAGCAACCCCGCTAACCAACGGAGAGTCAAGATCAAAATTATTTTTTATGAGAGGGAGCCACAAAATTTGATTAACACAAGCCAATCCAAGTTACCCCGACCCCAAAAAATTTTTTCGAACAGGCGAAAAAAAATGAAAATGCCCATGCACACTCCCCCTTTTGGGGGCCCCAGACTCAGGGAACTCTGTTTTCATCAAAAAAAGAAAAGAAGCCCCTTTCACGAGCCTTTTTCCTCCTTTTGGAGGGGGAAAGAAAGGGAAGGGGGTTGCCCCCACATTTTACAAAAAACAACAGACATAGCCCCACCCCCACAAAGGGGGAGTAAAGCAATAGCAAAGAACTACAAAACCAATAGAAACTAACACCCCATATTTTAAAAAACCCTTTAAAAGGGGTCCAAAGAAGCAAGATCACCACCCATCTAAAAAACCCATCATTTTCAAAACCCCAAAGCGAAACATGGGTTTAAAAACGGGTTTCGTTTCCTTCTGCCCCTCAACTAATTGGATCACTACACAAGGTCCAAAAATTCACTAGAAGACAAAAAAATGCAGATTAATTATCAACTTTCCCAAAACCCTTTCGACAAGTGTGACCATGGCGAATGCGCACAAAATGCGTAAAAAAGGGAAATAACAGGAAAAGTCGGTCGATGGATCTAAATTTCCTCACAACCCAGAACAAAAGGAGTAGCGTCAACGGGAGTAAAGTCCGAGGCAGCACGGGGGAAAAACCCCTCTTTTTCCACAAGCCAGTACAAGCTCCCCCCCTTGTTCCCCCCATCCTCTATCCGACATAGACAAGGATGCCCACCACAGCACCGTGTCCTTTCCTTTCCCGATGAACCCGAATCGGGCATGAAAATTGTCTTCCATTGCAGACACGAAAGGGCCCGGGCGGACATAAACCAAATCTTTCAGGGGGCCCTGGGGAAAAAAAACAATATGAAGTTCAACGAGGAGAAATTTCAATTACCCCCAGATATGGTAAACATGGGGAAAATTTAAATTTTCATCAAAGTACAAAAAAAATTTTCGGGCCACAAAATAGGGGCGAAACACCAACGTCAAAGACCTGGGAGTGATTTGTGGGAGGTCTCACCTTCAAGGACCAAAAAACTGTTTTCAATCGCATTGCTAGAAAAAAAGACAGGATGGATAAAGAAAAACCTTTTAAAAAATAGGGAGGCCAAGCCCAAGGGTGAACACTCTTCAGGTCACTTGTTCTATCTAGGCCCGGGAAAAATTGGGTGCACTCAAACAGCACCTTTCAAGGGAGGGGAAATTGCCCCACCTAGAAAATGTAAAAGAGAAATTTCACGCGCGCATAACGGAGATAAAACACCTCAATTACTGGGAGCGCTTGAGGTTTTTAAACCTGTATTCCCCGGGAACCCCCGGGGGGGAGATACATTTTTAAAATACACCTGGAAAAACCTAGAGGGACTAATTTCCGAACTTGCCCGAAAATCCTCCCCTACGAAAGCAAAAGGGCTTTGGGAACGATGCACCCTCCCCCCAATGAAAAACCGGGTGTCACTAGGGGGCCCCTTTTAAAAGACCAACAATAAGTGTCAGGGGCCCGAAAAACTGTTTTAACTGCCTCCCAGCACACATAAGGGGGATTACCAAAGACCCCTGGCAGTCTTCAAGCTGGCACTGGACAAGAACCTAAAGTCCCGTTTTCCCGTCAGCCGGGCTTGTGGGCCCCGTCGCTGGTTTTCTGCAGCCAGCAGCAACACCTGGTTGATCAGGGCTATCCACCAGGGAGGGCCCCCTCACAGACCGGGCCCCCGGGGGGGTTACCCCCCAAAAAATCTCTCCAGGTAAACTCCAGGTAAAAATACAAATTCGGTATGCCTTAGGAAAAAAACCCCATGATGATGCCTCTTTTGGGGCTTTGGGACTTGACTGGAATAGAAGTTGTGAGATCATTTTGATTGGTAGGTTTCCGATAAAACTTGAAATCTTTGGTTGTTGTTACCTTTTTGAATTGGGGGAGTCGAGGAAAGGTAGGTGTTCCCTTGGACTCTTCTTCTAGTGTAAAAATTGGGTAGCGGGTTTAACTGTGGGGAGCCTTGCCTGAAGATTCCGGGGACATCAAAACTTTTTTGGGGGTTTTTACAGGGCCTTGCACTGCTGCTTTATGTGAACCTTTTTCCCTTCCCAATCCCCCCTTTCCAACGATACATTTACTGCCTTAAGGGCCCTCGCCAACGACCCCAACATTATCGTCACCAAAAGGGCCCACAAAGGGGGTGGTGTCGTCAAAACTCAACACCAGTTTACTACAACACTAAAATGAAGGACCTTTTGAATGATCAGTCTACATACGCCCCTCACACCAAAAGTGGGAAACACTCACCAAAGATTTTTTTTATACAAAACCCGACAAATACTCAAACGCACTAAGAAGGGAAGAAACTTTTGTAATTGTTTCCAAGCAAAACCCCTAAAAACCCGCACACATGTAAAGGTTTAACCCAAAACCCATAAACCAATATTTCCCCCTCCCGACCCCCTCACGTCAGGTATAGGGATGCTCCACACAAACTACCGGAGTCTCGCCAAACAACTTTCCCTGCCTTCTGGGGACCATCACCCCGTCATTTTAAACACTCAGGGAACCTTTTCCAAACCCCATCCGCAAAACCCCCTCCATCTTAACAAGAAAATTTAAACAAATTTTACGTGACTTTCCCCCTTTTACAAAAGTACCTACCACAAAAGGGCCCCGAGGTTCTACACGTAAAGTCAATCAGGAAACCCTTTAAAATTTTTCCCCTACCTTTCCCCGGGGAATTTTTTTTGAAAATTTATTGAACTCTGTGTTAAATTTTAAAATGTTTTTTCTTTTAATAACAAGCTTTTACAAACAAAAACCCACGGCCTGGGGGAAAGGGGTTTTCCCCCTCAGTGCCCCTCCGAAAAACTTTGCAACAAACATCCCTTCAAGCGTCACTTGGTTTTCGTTTTTCGGGGACGAAGTCCCCGTAATAAATCCCAAACGTTTTTTATGTAACGGAAACTTTGGCAAACTCAACGCAGTTAAAAAAGGGGGATCCAGTTTACACTAAAGAATAGTCCAATGACAAGCTAAACCTTTTCCCAACGTCCCATTCACAAAGTAGAAAAACAACCTAAATTTTCCCAAATTTAACGGAAAACCCAAACCAAAAAAAATGATCTCACACACCCTTTTATTCCAGTCAAGATACCAAGACCCCAAAAGAGGGAAACATATCGGGGTTTTTTTTTCCAAAGCATACCGAATTTGTAGTCCTGAATTTTTTGATGAAGGGGAAAGTTTTCATACCCTTCACCAAACCTTCAAATGTTACTTTTTCCCTTTCCCTTTTTTAAAACAAAGACTCAAGAAAAGAGCTCTTTAGAAACAATTTAAAATTTTCCACGCCCCCAACCCCCACCCCCAACCCAAAATTTTTAATTTTCTTCCCAACAGCCAGGTTTTCACTGAAACGCTTTAAAAATACTTTCACAAGCTAACCCCCAGAGTCCCCCATCGCTTCTAGCACTTCAAAAAAAGGATCTAACCAGGACCCAAAAACAAAGCAAACCCCAACCAGTCAATGCAGGGGTTTACCCCTATAACCCTGGTTGGGGGGCTGTGAACAAGATTTATGTTGGGAAACAGCAAAAAAACCCCCGGAAAACCCGCCCCATGAACACATTTACGGGATGTAGGGAAAGATAAAAACCCGAAAACCCCGGGCCCGTTACAACAACCAAACTTTTCCCCCCCATTCATCCCAACAATTGAAATTCAGGGACGCACAATTTTTGAACAAAGAAACTAATTTCCGCAGACGCAAAATGCCTCGAATTTACACTGAACGGGTGTTTTGAAAACAATTAAACAAAAAAAACGGCAGCTTTACCTCATTTTGAATCTTAGCAAGAATCCCTCCTGAAAACAGTAACCCGGGCCCTCACATAGTCCCCTCCTGTTAACTACACAGGGCACAAATTTCAAGAGTGAACACTGAAACAGGGGCTTTCTTTTTTCCCGTCTAAAGTTGCCAACCTATTTTTATGTTTTCCCAAGTAATAGTTTTTTTTTTTTTTTCCTTTTCACTCATGTACGAATTAATTGATTACCATATTTATTACTACTACTAATTTCAACTTTTTTGTCACTACTACTAAATACCAACTTTTGAAAATCGATATGGTACCCCCAATATTTCTGCAAACCCCACTCTGAGCCTTTAAAAAAACCCCACCCCGTGTCCCTATACGTTTGATCGCCCTTTACAAAGCTCCTGGAGAGCGAAACGTTTCCACAGTAAATTTTCACATTAGTTTCATTGTGTCCTTTTACTTTAAAAACCTACAGTGTTTTTTGGTTAGCAAAAAAATTTTTTAAGTAAAAGGGGGGTGCGTAGCACCACTAAAAAGGGGGTAATATTAAGGTAAAATGTGGGGGGCAGTACACCCAAAAAAGGGATAATATTTTTAAGGGAAAGTGTGGTGTGCATACACCACTAAAAGGGGATAATCAACCCTATTTTGGGAGGTTGGCTAAACCACACATTTACTCATGTTGGTTTTTTCCCTACCGTTTTTATATTTTTTGTATTTTAAAAGTAAAAAACAAAAACAAAAAACATGGTTCCAAAAAATTTTTAATTATTGTGGTTAAGGGGATGATAAAAGGGGTGTTGGGGTTTTGTATATGTAAATTTTTGGGGATGTGTGATATATATATACATATATAATTTTAAAATATATATTAATATATATATAAATATATATATTATAATATAAATTAATTTTATATATATATATTTATAAAATTTTAAAAAAAATTTTTTTTTCAACAAGTCGGGTTTGGCTCCCACCGAGGCAGGGTGACCCAAAAAAAAAGAAAAAAAAATCCCCAAAAAGAAAATACTTTTACACATTCAACACTTTTTGACACTCACACATTATCATGCTTTTGCAGAGGTGCTCAGAAAATAACGTTTTTGAAGCATATACGTATAGGATACACAACAATCCCTCCAAAATGCCCAAAATCCCAAACCCCTCCTTTAAAGTTTCAGGCCCCCGTACTTCCCATTTCCAGGAACCCAAATCCCCACTATAATTTAAAATAACCGGGTTTCCCCGAATTTCCCCTTTACTAAATTTACCCGGCCCAAAACCCAACAGATCGTCAGGTCCCAAATATCCCTTCGTTTTCCATTCAATCCCACTAAAAAAGCCCCATGCACGCTTGCTGGAAGTCCAAACCCCTCGCCCACAAAACCTCCTTTACCCCCCCCTTTCCAACCCTTTCGAGGACCCCCCAAACCCCCCTTTCCTTCCCCCATAGATTTTTTTTGCTTTCCATGGGCCCTTTACTTTGGGGGGGATTTCCCTTTTAAAAAAGAAAATAAAATTGCTGTTTTGAAAAAAGAAAAAAATACATTTCCCCCAAATTTAAAATGAAAATTTTGAAAAAAAAATTTTAAAAATTTGGAAAAAGAAAATAATGAAAAATTTTTGAAAAAAAAAAGTTAATAAAAAGAAAGTGGGTAAAAAAAAAAAAAAAAATAAAAAATTTTTTAAAAAAAAAAATTTTTGAATAAATAATAAAAATATTTTTTAAAAATTTAAAAGAAAAAATTTAAAAAAAACCCTGGGAAAAAAAAAAAAGAAAAAAAAAAAAATTAAAAATTTAAAAAACCCCCCCAAAAAAAAAAAAAAATTTTTTTCCAAATAATTTAAAAATTAATTTTTAAAAAGAAAAAAAAATTTAAAAAATTTTAAAAAATAAAAAAAAGCAAAAAATTTTTTTTAAAAAAAAATTCCCTAAGAAAAAATAAAAAAAAGAAAAAGAAAAAAGGGAAAAAGGGAAAATTTTAAAAAAAAATTTTTTAAATTGAAAATGAAAAAAAAATTTTTTAAAAATTAAAATAAATTAAAAAAAAAAGGTGAAAAAAAATTGTTAAGAAAAATTTTTTTAAAAAAAGGTCTTCCCCCCCACACCCCCCCCTCCCCCCCCCCTTCCCATAAAACCTTTCCCCCCGGGGGCCCCCCTTTGCCTTCCCCTTTTCCTCCCGGGAAAACCCCCCCCCCCCCTATCCCCCATCCCTATCCTTTTCCAAATTCCCCCCCCCAAAACCCCCCTTTCCCCCCATCCCAAAAACCTTTCCCCCCCATATAGCCCCAATCCCCCTTCCCCCCCCAAAACCCCCTCCCCCCCCCCCCTTCCCCTCCCCAAACCCCCCCTTCCCCCCGTCCCCCCTTACCCCCCCCCCTTTTTTCCCCCAAAAACCCTCAAAACCCCTTTTTTTTTATCCATTCCCCCCCCCCCCAAAATTTTTCCAAACTCCTTTTCCCCCTTTCCCCCATTGGGGATCCCCTCCCCCCCCCCCAAACCCCATCCCCCCCCCCCATCCCCAATTCCCCCCCATTCCCCCCCAACCCCAAACCCCCCCCCCTTTCCCCCCTTTTTTCCCCCCCTCCCCATTTCCCCGCTTTCCCCCCTTTCCCCCCCCCCCAAACCTTCCCCCCCCCCCCCCTTTTTCCCCCCTCCCCAAAAATCCTCCCCCCATCCCTAAAAATAAAAAATCCCCCCGGAATTTTTCCCTTGAAACCCCCTTTTTTTTTTAAATTTAAAAATTATTTAAAAAATCCCCCAAAACCCCAAATCCCAACCCTATTTTCCCCTTTGGGGTGAAATTATCTCCCATATAAACCCCTTTCCCCCCAAATTTATTTTAGTTTTATTATTAAAATAAATTCCCCCCCCATTAAAAATTTTTTCCCCCTCCCCAAAATTTTTCCCTTCGGGGAAAATTATGTTTTAAAAAATCGGGGCCCCTTTTTAAAATTTTTTACCCCCCCCCCCAAATTAAAAAATTTTTTTTAATTTCCCCCAATTTTTTAAACAAAAAAAATTTTTAACCCCCCCTTAATGTAAAAACCCCCCCCCCAAGCCCAATTAAAGAAGGAAAACCACCTTTTCACCCCTTTCCCCCCAAATTTTTTTTTTTTTAAAGGGTTTTTTAAAAAATTTAAAAAAGTTTACCCCAAAAAACCCCTTTGGGGGTTCCACAATACCCTCCCCTGGACACACCCAAAACCCCATCCTTGGGGGGGGAACCCCCCCATAAAACCCTCCCCCTTTGGGGACCCCCAATTTTCCCATTTCCCTTTTTATACCCTCCTCCCCCAAATTGGATAACCAATTTTTTCCCAAAACCTTTGGTACCCCATACCCAAACCGTTTTGGATTCAAAATTTTTTAAACCCCCCTTTTTTAACACACCCTTCCTCAAATTTATCCACCAACCCAATTTTTCCTTTAGAAACCTCCCATTGCCAGGGGGTTTAAACACAAAAATCCTGGGGGGAATTCCCCATTTAAATTCCCTTTTAATCCCCCCCCCTTCCCCACCCCGTTTATTCCACAAACCCCCTCCCTTTTATTAAAACCCAAACCCCCCTTGGGGGGTTAAACACACCATTTTAAACCCCCTTTTTGGGGGTAGTCCCCCCTTTTTTCCCCCCCTGTGGGGAGTCACACCCATACCCTTTTAGTTTAGTAAAACCAACCCATTTCCTTATTGCCCCAACCCTACCCACCTTGGGGGGTTTATCCACCCCCCATCCTTGGGTTTTAAATCCAAAACCAAAAAACCCCTCCTTTTTTTAAGTTTACAAACCAAAGAAAAAACCTTGGGGGGTTTTCACACCCCCCCCCAATCCTTTAAATTTGTCCCCAAAACCCATTCCCGTTTACCCCTAATTTTTTAAATTTAACCCCCAAACCCCCAAACCAAACCCTTTGGGGGGTTTTTTAAACCATTCCCATTTTTTACACACCTTTTTCCCCTTTTTGGTAAACACACTCCCCAAACCCTTTGGGGGATTCCCCCTTTCCATCTTTTTAAACAAAACCAACCCTCCCTTTTATCCCCCCCAAGGGGGGGGGGGGGGCCATACCCATCCTTTGTTTTTAATTACCCCCCATCCCGTTTGGTATTCCCCCACAACCATTCCCATCCCCGGGGAGGTATCCCACCTAACCCCTCCCGTGGGTGTTAAATTAACCATTTAAATTTTGGGTTGGGAAGTCAAATAATTTGTTAAAAAGTATTTTTAAAATAAAATCCCGGGGTTTTGTTTAAATTTTTAAACCTGGGGTTTTTAAAAAAATTTTAAACCCTTTGGGGGAAAAAAATACCCCCCTTTTGGGTAGTTAAATTTTAAATTTTTTTGGGGTTTTTAGTACACCATAATAAGGGGGGGTATCAAATACCCCAATTTTAGGGGGTAAAAAGGGGTTTGATTTTTTCCCCAACCCTTCCTTTTGAGGGAAAGGGGTAGTTAATCCTTTTTTTTACCATTTTGAAAAGGTTGGGGAAGTAAAAAATTAAACCCCCAAACCTGTGGGTTTAGTAATAAAACCCTTTTTCCCTTTTGGGTTTTATTTTTAAATAAAATTTGGGTTTTAAAAAAAAATTTAACCAACCCCCTAAACCCTCCTGTGGGGGGTAGTCACACCCTAAACCCCTCCTGTGGGGGGGTTTTTCACACCATACCCTTTTCCCGTTGGGGGGTATTTACACCCAAACCCCTCCTGTGGGTGGTAGCACACCATACCCAACCCCGTGGGGGGTAGTCACACCCTACCCAAACCTGTGGGGGGTTGTCACAAAACCCTTCCCATCCTGTGGGGGGTGTCACACCAAAAACCCCTCCTGTGGTTGGGAGCACAAAATACCCATCCTGTGGGTTTTTGTTTCCCCCATACCCCTCCGTTGGGGGGTATCCACCTTTCCCAACCTGGGGTGGTTTGTCCCCAAAAAAAAAAACCCCTTTCCCGTGGTGGGAGTCACAAACCCAAAACCCCCCCCTGTGGTGGTATCACACCAAAAACCCCTCCTGTGGGGGGTAGTCCCAAACCCCCCGTGGGGGGTTAAAAAAACCATACCCATCCTGTGGGGGTTAATCACACCATACCCATCCTGGGGTGGTAGTCACACCATACCAATCCTGTAGGTGGAGTCACAAACCCTACCCATCCTGTTGGTGTTTGGGCACACCATTTCCCATCCTGTGGGTGTTAGTCACACCTTAAACCCCTCCTGTGGTTTGGGAGTTCACACACCATACCCCCTGTGGGTGTTGATCACACCATAACCCATCCTGTGGGTGTTATCACAAACCATACCCTCCGGGGGGTGTTAACACACCCCTACCCATCCAGTTGGGGGTTAGTCACACCCAAACCCATCCTGTGGTGTTAGGGCACACCAAAACCCCCTTCCTGTGGGTTTAGTCACACCATAACCCAACCTGGGTGTATCACACCATACCCACCCTGTGGTGTTAGTCAGCACCATACCCATTCTGTGGGTGTTTGTTCACACCATAGCCCACCCCTGTTTGGGGGTTTGTCACAACCATACCCACCCTGTGGGGGGTAGTCCCCACCTTTCCCACCTGTGGTGTTAGTCACACCAATACCCATTCTTTGGTGAAACACACCATAACCCATCCTGTGGTGTTAGTCACACCAACCCCTCCTGTGGTGTTAGTCCCACCATACCCATTCTGTGGGTGTTAGCACACCATACCCCTCCTGTGGTGTATCACACCATACCCACCTGTGGTGTTAGTCCACCATGCCCTCCCTGTGGTGTTAGTCCACCAACCCACCCTGTGGTGTTAAGTCACACCATACCCATCCCTTGGATTTAGTCACACCCATACCCACCCTGTAGGTGTATCACACCAAACCCTCCGTGGTGTTTAGTCACCCATACCCATCCTGTTGTGTTATTCAAAACCATACCCATCCTGTGGTGGTTTGTCACACCATGACCCATCTGAGGGTGTTTTGTCACCCATACCCCACCGGGGTAGTATCAAAAACAATAACCCATCCGTGGGTGTTGTCACAACACCATACCCATCCTGTAGGTGGTAGTCACACAATACCCATCCTGTAGGTGGTAGTCACACCATACCCACCCTGTAGGTGGTAGTCACACCATACCCATCCTGTGGGTGGTAGTCACACCATACCCATCCTGTGGGTGGAAGTCACACCAAACCCATTCTGTAGGTGGTAGTCACACCATACCCACCCTGTAGGTGGTAGTCACACCATACCCATCCTATTGGTGGTAGTAACCCCATACCCATCCTGTAGGTGGTAGTCACACCATACCCATCCTGTGGGTGGCAGTCACACCATTCCCACCCTGTATGTGGTAGTCACACCATACCCATCCTGTGGGTGGTAGTCACACCATACCCATCCTGTAGGTGGTACTCACCCCATACCCATCCTGTTGGTGGAAGTCACCCCATACCCATCCTGTAGGTGGTAGTCACACCATACCCACACTGTAGGTGGTAGTCACACCATACCCATCCTATTGGTGGTAGACACACCATACCCATCTTGTGGGTGGTAGCCACACCATACCAATCCTGTAGGTGGTAGTCACACCCATACTAATCCTGTAGGTGGTACTCACACCATACCCATACTGTGGGTGCTAGTCACACCATACCCATCCTGTAGGTGGTAGTCAACCCATGCCCATCCTCTGGGTGGTAGTCACACTATATCCATCCTGTGGGTGGTAGACACAATACCCATGCTGTATGTGGTAGTCACCCCATACCCATCATGTAGGTGGTAGTCACACCATACCCATCCTGTAGGTGGTAGTCACACCATACCCATCCTGTAGATGGTAGTCACACCATACCCATCCTCAGGGTGGTAGTCACACTATACCCATCTTGTAGGTGGTAGTCACATCATTCCCATCCTGTAGGTGGTAGTCACACCATACCCATCCTATAGGTCGTAGTCACACCATACCCATCCTGTAGGTGATAGTCATACCACACCCATCCTGTAGGTCGTAGTCACATCATACCCATCCTGTAGATGGTAGTCACCCCATACCCATCATGTAGCTGGTAGTCTCACCATACCCATCCTGTTGGTTGTAGTCACACCATACCCATCCTGCAGGTGGTAGTCACGCCATACCCATCCTGTTGCTGGTAGTCACACCATACCCATCCTCTGGGTGGTAGTCACACCATACCCATCCTGTAGGTGGTAGTCACACCATACCCATCCTTTTGGTGGTAATCACACCATACCCATCCTATAGTTGGTAGTTACACTATACCCAACCTGTAGGTGGCAGTCACCGCATAGCCATCCTGTAGGTGGTACTCATCCCATCCCATCATGTAGGTGGTAGTCTCACCATACCCATCCTGTTGGTGGTAGTCACACCACACCCATCTTATAGGTGGTAGTCACACCATATCCATCCTGTAGGTGGTAGTTACCCCATACCCATCCTGTAGGTGGTAGTCACACCATACCTATCCTGTAGGTGGTAGTAACACCATGCCCATGCAGTAGGTGATAGTCACACCATACCCATCCTGTAATTGGTAGTCACACCATACCCATCGTGAGGATGGGAGTCACACCATACCCACTGTGTAGGTTGTAGTCACCCCATACCCATCCTTTAGGTGATTGTCACCCTATACCCATCTTTTAGGTGGTAGTCACACCATATCCATCCTGTAGGTGGTAGTCACACCATACCCATCCTGTAGGTGGTAATCACACCATACCCATCCTGTAGGTCGTAGTCACACCATACCCATCCTGTGGGGAATAGCCACACCATACCCATCCTGTAGGTGGTAATCACACCATACACATCCTGTAGCTGGTAATTACACCATACCCATCCTGTAGGTGGTAGTCACACCATACCCATCCTGTAGGTGGTAATCACACCATACCCATCCTGTAGCTGGTAATCACACCATACCCATCCTGTAGGTGGTAGTCACACCATACCCATCCTGTAGGTCGTAGTCACACCATACCCATCCTGTGGGGAGTAGCCACACCATACCCATCCTGTTAGTGGTAATCACACCATACACATCCTGTAGCTGGTAATCACACCATACCCATCCTGTAGGTGGTAGTCACACCATACCCATCCTGTAGGTAGTAGTCACTCCATACCCATCCTGTGGGGGTAGTCAAAAGATTACGGAGGTAAATGATGAGTCCAGGGACTGTACCTCAACATTACAGAGGAACATAATGGGTCCAGGGACTGTACCTCAACATTACAGAGGAACATAATTGGTCCAGGGACTGTACCTCAACATTACAGAGGAACATAATGGGTCCAGGGACTGTACCTCAACATTACAGAGGTACAAAATGGGTCCAGGGACTGTACTTCAACATTACAGGCGTACATAATGGGTCCAGGGACTGTACCTCAACCTTACGGGGGAACATAATGGGTCCAAGGACTGTACCTCAACCTTATAGAGGTACATAATGGGTACAGAGACTGTACCTCAACATTACAGAGGTACATAATGGATCCAGGGACTATACCTCAACATAACAGAGGTACATAATGGATCCAGAGAATGTACCTCAACATAACAGAGGTACGTAATGGATCCAGGGACTGTACCTCGACATTACAGAGGTACATAATGGATCCAGGGACTGTACCTCAACATTACAGAGGTAGATAATGGATCCATGGACTGTACCTCAACATAACAGAGGTACATAATGGATCCAGGGACTGTACCTCAACATTACAGAGGTACATAATGGATCAGGACTGTTCCCTCAACATAACAGAGGTACATAATGGATCCAGGGGCCCTGTACCTAAAACATAACAGAGGAAACATAATGGATCCAGGGACTGTACCTCAACATTACAGAGGTACATAAGGGAAATCCAGGGACTGTACCCACATAACCAGAGGTACACAATGGATCCAGGACTGTTACCTCAACATAACAGAGGTACATAATGGACCCAGGGAAATGTACCTCAACATAACAGAGGTACATAATGGACCCGGGGGACTGTACCTCAACATTACAGAGGTACATAATAAATCCGGGGACTGTACCTCGACATTACAGAGGTAATAAATGGATCCAGGGACTGTACCTCAACATTACAGAGGTACATAATGGATCCAGGGACTGTACCTCAACATAACAGAGGTACATAATGGATCCAGGGACTGTACCTCAACATAACAGAGGTACATAATGGGTCCAGGGACTGTACCTCAACATAACAGAGGTACATAATAGGTCCAGGGACTGTACCTCAACAAAACAGAGGTATATAATGGGTCCAGGGACTGGGCCACAAAGTTTTGATAGCTGAACAAGTTACAAAGGTAATGAACTATTTAAATGTTTATATCTGGTTACAATAGTAATGAGTTATGCAGACATTAATTTGGTCACACTCGCAAAGAAAAATAAAGTGGTAATGGTTTATTTACAGTGAGCAAAGTCTGGGTACTTTTCTAGAATAGTTGTTATATACCACTGTAGCTGTATGACCCTTGTAGGTTTAGCGCTCCTTTTTATAATTATAATAATATGTAATAATAATATCAGATTGGAGGGAGAGAGTATGGAGGAGGTGAACGTATTCAGATATTTGGGAGTGGACGTGTCAGCGGATGGGTCTATGAAAGATGAGGTGAATCATAGAATTGATGAGGGGAAAAGAGTGAGTGGTGCACTTAGGAGTCTATGGAGACAAAGAACTTTGTCCTTGGAGGCAAAGAGGGGAATGTATGAGAGCATAGTTTTACCAACGCTCTTATATGGGTGTGAAGCATGGGTGATGATGTGCAGCGAGGAGAAGGCGGAGGCAGTGGAGATGTCATGTCTGAGGGCAATGTGTGGTGTGAATATAACGCAGAGAATTCGTAGTTTGGAAGTTAGGAGGAGGTGCGGGATTACCAAAACTGTTGTCCGGAGGGCTGAGGAGGGGTTGTTGAGGGTGGTTCGGACATTTAGAGAGAATGGAGCCGAAACAGAATGACTTCAAGAGTGTATCAGTCTGTTTGTGGAAGGAAGGCGGGGTAGGGGTCGGCCTAGGAAAGGTTGGAGGGAGGGGGTAAAGGAGGTTTTGTGTGCGAGGGGCTTGGACTTCCAGCAGGCATGCGTGAGCGTGTTTGATAGGAGTGAATGGAGACAAATGGTTTTTAATACTTGACGTGCTGTTGGAGTGTGAGCAAAGTAACATTTATGAAGGGGTTCAGGGAAACCGGCAGGCCGGACTTGAGTCCTGGAGATGGGAAGTACAGTGCCTGCACTCTGAAGGAGGGGTGTTAATGTTGCAGTTTAAAAACTGTAGTGTAAAGCACCCTTCTGGCAAGACAGTGATGGAGTGAATGATGGTGAAAGTTTTTCTTTTTCGGGCCACCCTGCCTTGGTGGGCCACCCTGCCTTGGTGGGAATCGGCCAGTGTGATAATAAAAAAAAATAAAAAAAAATAATCTGTACCACTGTAGATAAAATACTTTGACATTTGTTGAACATTCTGAGTGATATCTGTTGTAGCTGAGGCCAGGATCTTTATTACTCATTCTGCCAATGACTTGACTTGTCTCTCTGAGTGTGATTGGTCTTGTAAGGGGATGTTTATCTTCGAGGATACATATATCAATTAGTGGTATTGGTTGGAATTTAGTCTGGTTGTCGTCTCTCCACTCATTGACACACTGGTAATGGTTATTGTTAAATCTTCTACCATTGTGTGAGAGAATTTTCTCCCACACATCACCATTCAGACTGGCTTGGTCTTGTGGGTCATCAAGTTTGCTTTCCACTTCCTCATCATCATCGTCGGTGAAGGAATGTATTAAGTAATGGGTAGGCTTGTGTTTTGCCCCTAGAAGCTGGCGGATCTTGCTCCAGAACATTACAGGTCGGTGTTTCTATTGATTAGCTTGAAGAACTTTTTTTTTTTTATATTTTATTTAAAACTCAGGTACAAAATATATATGGGTACATAAATTAATATGTCAACGAGATACCAGGCACTAACAAGATTATTATTATATAATAAATATTAAAATCAAAACACTGGAAAATATAAAGACTATACAAAAAACAATGTGACAAAAACGAGCACCCCCGAAAACTCTCTCCAGGTAAACTCCAGGTAAACAGAATTACACACATACACAAGCAATCACGTATTATACAACATGATACAACTGGCATATAACTAGGCGTGGCTTCCGCCTGCCAACACACAACGTATCCAAGACTTAATCTAAGAACTCAGGTGCCTTAAAGAGCACAACAATACGTTAATTTGGGCGACTACCACGGGGTTACTATCATGGACTAAGAATAGGCATTTACAGTTCAAAGGTGGAACAGGATGACGCTACAATTCACAACAATGAAAATATCTAATATAACAAAACGAAACTACACTGTGATATTTGACATCTCAATAAACACAAAGAAAAGACAATGCAAGCAGCTATAAGTGAACTTATACACTGACGAGAGACAAACATTGAAAAATACTGCTTCCACATGTAGTTCAAGCTCCATTACAGTTTACAGAAAAACAAACACTTGCATAGATACATATACTATTGAAAAGCACACGAACACGGCATAAAAATATAAACAGAAATAAGAAAACGTTCACTGTGCTAGGAAGCACACCCCTATACAAAATGTACACCAATGACTTGCATTGAGGCATAAATGACGGAAAAACATTCCTCAAAAGCTGTATATACAAAGCCTTAAGATATATCGTCATCAACGTTACATAGGAGACGCACATAAACACGGAGATCACAAAACATTCACGCACGTGACAAACACAATTAGACACAGCTGACCAGCCAGTTAGATTATCCACTGAACACTCACAACTATCTCAAATCTCGTAACTCCAAGGCTTTATATTCAGGCGGGAAGTCTCTCTCCCATCTCCCCTCATATACCAACCTATTTCGACATTTTGTCCTGTAAATCGTCCCCGCTAAAACCCTAATTCTACTGTTACCTTCAACTTGCTTCATAGCCCATGACACGAAAATATAATCGGCCACAACGTACGACACCGCACGTTGTACACGCCCAAATCAACCCCACCTACATCAAAGCTCAACGCCCGGAGTACAGACAAACCTCCCCCCCCTACCAAACGCAAAACCCTACTGAACCACTCTCCTACCATACCTAAAGTCTCACAGAAAATAAAAAGGGGAAAACGTTTAACCCGCCCAAACCCCCCCCCAAAAACCCCAATTATAAACACAACCCCGGACAACCCAATTTTTCAGAATTTTTAAAACCTTTTCCCGTCTTACCAAAACTTAAACTGGCCCCCCCCAACCCCCCAAAACGGGGATAACCAACCCCCCCCACCCCCCCAACCGCCCTTTTCTAAAGGTACATAATTTTACACCGGCACGTCCCCATGCGAAATAATACCGGAGCTCGTGTCACCAATTAATTCCCCCCTCCCCACCACCTGCGCAGGTCGGATACAATTCACTTAAACCCCCCCATGCACCCACCCGTCGGGAAAAAACGACGTTTCACGTAACAAGCCGACACTAGCCTCTGAGCGTGGTTTCCCCAAAATTTTTTTTAGCTTTTTTACCCAATTTAAACATGCCCAAAAGGGGCCATGTTACCCCTTTCACAAAATGTTGTTATTATTGATTATATGGCTAAACGGAAGTATACAGCCTCGTATTTTCCTAATCCTAGAAAAACCCTTGAAAACGTAAGAACCCCATACATTAATTAAAATTAATAATACTACAAATTCACATAACAGTGGTAAATACTAACTATAACGCACAGGCAGTACACATAAATACCCGCTTATGTCACCTCGGCTGATGCTCACAAAAAACGAGTGTAAATAGAGGCAGCCCAGGAAGTAGTGGGCTGTACTGGACGGTCGTTTTGGGCACGATACTTTTTCCGAGGGATACTGTCAAAATTTCTTTTGGGTTTTTCCCCACAAAATTTGCTATATATTTTTCTTTTTTTAAAATGTTTTAGTTTTTGATGTTTATTGTTATTTGATTTAACTTTTAAAATTACTTAAAATAGGTTTACTTTTCAACTTTTTACACTAAGACAAAATTAACAAAAATCCCCATACAGGGTACCGCTTGTTTTCTTGATTTTCGAATTCATAATTTTTTTTTCTGTCACCCCTCCATTCCCCCCAAAATGGTTTAAAATTTCCCCCAGGGGGTAAATTTACCCCCGTTTGGGAACCACTGCTCTAGAGGAATGAACCCAACCCTCCCCAAAGCATTGTGCTCCACCCCCACTTTTGAGCCAATCGCAACCGAACCCCAGAAAAATCGAAAACCAAAAGCAAAAAACGTTGACGTCCCCCGCAACAGAGGAACAGTGCGCAACATGCCATACTTTGCTAAAAGCAGGGCATTTAATGACCACCGCCCCCCTGATGCAGGGTTTTTGTCGCTCCCCTAAACTATTTTTAAGCGCCCAAGACACTAGTCAACCCCCCCCGAATTCACCCCTCATATGATCGACCTCCCCCCATAAATAACACCACATATAGTGATACGACAACCCCAGTCCCCCCCTCGCATCCACCCCATCCCCCACCCACTCCCAACCCAAAATCTTCGATTTTTTTCTATTAAAACACATCCCCTAGCCTTGCCAAAAATGTCAACAAATCTCCCCAAAAAAACCCCTTGCTCCCTGAACTAATAACACAGGCATCATCTACATAACCCAAAGGGTCGGTCGACCACACTCGACCCCCCTAGTCTCACCCCCGCCAAACACCCCGTAAAAAGGGTCCTGCATACATGCAAAAAGCATTTGAACAGGGGCATCCCTGATAAATCCCCTCCCCCTTTAAAAAAACACCTAACTTTCCCTTTAAACTTGTATTTTAAATCCCACTAAATTATCAACAAAACGGGCCCACATGACGACCTCATTTCCAAAACCCTCCCCTCCAAAAATTTTCCACAAAACCCTCCCTTTCCACCTATCAAAAGCGGTGCCACTTAAACCCAAAACACCACCCCCGCCCCCACCCCGCATTCCTCAACAAAAACCCCTAAAATTTCCCATCCCCACAACGCCTATGGACACCAAACCTCTTATTTATTTATCAAACACTTTTTAATTCTACATAAAAATTTTGAATTATTTTAAGTCACTACACTCACTTGTTTTCCCTTAAATCGCTATCGGCACATCCCCCCCTTTCCAAAACCCTAAACCAACACTGCCATGCTGAAAAAACCTAAAACCCCCCCCTCCTTCCCAAATTTTAAAAACCTAAAATCCTTTTTACCCCCCCTGGATATAAAATTAAAGGGACCAAATCCCTGGTCTTCCCCATACTATTCCTTGTGTGCCTCCCACACCTTGCCTCAGATCCCACCCAGAGAAGGCATACAATCATTTTAATTGATCGTCCCTCCCCATTCCTTATTATCTCCCTCACGTTTTTTCTTTGCTTGATCTTCTATTTATGAAAAATTATTGTTTTTTAAAATTTACATAGTAATTCACCTCACCACTAAAACTCCAATTTATCCCTTTGTTTTTTTTTCTTTTTTTTTCCCTAAGACAAACAGAGGGTTTTGTCACCCCACGAAGCCTCCTTCACCTCACCCAAATGTCGCCCATCAAAAAAACCTTTTTTTTTTCAATACATGGATTGTAAAGGGGCTTACTCAGCCTGTAAAAAACTTCGACGATTACCAAAGGGCTGGCTCCCCCTCAGGGAAAATAAATGTATAGAAAAAGAAAAAAAAAAACTGACAAACATAAACACTTTTTTTTTAGAAAATAAAAAAATATAAAACACTTAAATATGAATATTAACCCAAAATTTTAAAAAAAAAAAAAAATAAAAAAATATAAATGATAACGAATTCAATGCTAATATAAAATTTGGGGGTGTCTGGTGCTGTGACACTGGTGGTTTAAATCGTAGCCGTTGTGATGTGGGGGGGGGTCGCGGGTTGTTGATAAAACCCCCACGGCTTTTCTTCACAAATTTTCTAGCTTTCAATAATCCTTCCAAGACGGGAAAGCGGGTTTTCCCCTGCAATGTTGAGGGGTTTATCCTGCTCTTACATACACAAAACAGGTAAGTGGATCAAAATTTGGGACATCTCAAAAAGTTATTTGTCCCCTTAAATTCTACCTTGTTTTTGCGGGTGCCCCTCTCTGTCATCAAGGTAGGCTGGGAGCTGGGTCTAGGATTATGTTTGGCCCCGGAACCCCACACGTCACCCTTTGGGGGGAAAAGGGGGGGAAAAAAGGGGGGGAAGGGATAGAGGGGCTAGACTGACCCACCTTAAAAAGAAAACCCGGGCAATAAAACTACACTTTTCAGGGTGGGGGAAAAAAGGCGGGAAAGCGGGGCGGGCTTACCCCCTAACAGTAGCCGGCAATGAAACTTTTGTTACATTTTATAACTCCATCGCTACTCCTATTTTTGAATTTTTTCCCCAACTCCCCCATACCAAACTTATAGTAAGGAGTATAAGAAAAATAGGCGAGGAAAATTTTCTAACATGGGGAAGCAAAATGCAACAAATTTTCTCTGTGTCACACTTAACCAGTCGAAAAATAATTGGTGAACCATTGAATACACAAATGGAATTTAAAACCCCGGGGGCCAATGTCCACCTCAAGAGGCGACGGGGGGTTCCCTTAAAGTTTTACGTAAAAAGGGTTTGTGGTCCGTTTCTAAAATGAATTCTTTTCCCGCAAATAAATTTAAGTTTGGAAGACCCCACACAAGGGCTAAACTTTCCTTTCTTTTGTGGGGTATCTCTTTTCTGCGGGAAGGATTTTCCGGCTTAGGAAGCATGCCGGGAAAGGAGTCCATAAAGGAATTGTGAAACACCGCACCTAAGCCAGTATTGGAGGCTCAGTTTTTAAGAAAAAATGTTTATTAATATAGGGAATTTTTAAAGTTAGGGTCTTTCGAAAAGATATTTTTTAATCTCATTAAATTTTCCCGAGCTACGGGGAAAAAGCTCAAAAGTTCCTTTACAATTTTTTAAGGAAGTCAGAAAGATGCCGAAATCAGAAAGGGTTTGGGGGATAAAAACCATGCATAAAAATTACGAACCAAAAAGCATGCATATTTTCTTGGTTTTTGGGGGAAGGCCTGCAGAGAGTTATTAAAAAGTATCGCCAAGATATTAACTTGTTAAAAACCCAAGAAGCTTTTCTTCGCTTGGCAGTGAGGCCTGTGAGCGTAACCTACACAAAACTGATTTTAAATGTTTGGTAGTTCGCCCCACGGGGATGTCATTCGTAAAGATAGCAAAATAAACTGAAACATTTGGAAATAACCCAAGCCCTTCCCACATCTACTGATAGCAATGGCAGTTACCAAACTGAAGGCATAGTTTTATACTGCTCTCCTTGGTGTGTAGGAAAAGGGGTGTACTGCTTAGAAGAAGGATTAACATTACTTATGATAATGCCTGTGCAATATAATCTCTGAAAAAAAGGGAAAAGCGAAAAAAATTTTGTGTAGTAGTATTTTTAAAAGGGCATAGGTCACATCCCACCGAGTTATGCATTAAGGCCTCCTGAGCAATACAAGTCTATATGAATTATCCTCCTTCTTAACTATGACTACTGGTGAGAAATATGCAGTAGAGGTTTTCAATGATTTTTTAGTTTTAATAATTTGTCCCCTCTCGGTCAAATGCACCCTTAAGAGAACGGAACTGGGTTTAAAAATTTTTCGTTTATAGGATTGCCCCGTCACTAAGTCAATCTTATGACTACCGTGAGGTAACCCCGGAAAATAGAAGACGTCTGAAAAGTTCTCACACATTAAAGTAGTTCTGTCTCTTAGGCATCCAAAGATTCATTAATTTTAATTTTGGGTTTTCGCCCGATGGTCAAGATACCAAGTCATGTATTTTCTTCACAAGTCTAATTTAGGGGTTCAATTATGCCCCCTTACATTCTTCATTTTGTCTTATCAAGTTGGGGGAAAAAAACTAAGTAAAAGTTATTAAGGCTTAAACTGAATTTTTCGGTAATATTTTTTAAGGATTTTGATATGAAAAACTTGGGTTTTCCCCTTTGACTCTTGAGGTAGTCACTTTCCCCAAATTTTTAATACTTTATAGGCCCTTTTCCATGCTACTAATAATTTTTTTTGACTTGATGGGGCAAAAGTACCAAACTTCATCCCTATTTTTAAAATTTCTCCTCTGATTTTTTGGAATCAAAATGGGTTTTTGTACTGGTCCATTGCAAATTTAAATTTTTTTTCGAATTTGTCAGGGTCTCCTCAAGTTTGGTTTAAGGGTAAAGGAAAACGGGAAGAAGATGAACCTCAGCACTCACCCCTCATTACCCAAAATCATGAAGGATGGACAGTGGGCCTTGGGCCTTTACCATAGAGAAGTTCAAAAGGTCAAAACCCCAAAGAGTCACGGGGAACTTTCCCTCAGGCAAACAAACACGGGTAGGTAACGATTTCACTCCTTGGGTTAAGGGAGAAAATTTTTCCCTTAAAGGGGGATTTTAAATCAAATGCGGGCGCTCATCCTCCCATTACAGCGGGATGATAGGGTGTGGTGAAAAAGGCTTCACCCCAAAAAGTTGATGTAGATGTTGCTTTAAAGGGCAGATTGAATTGTGTCCCCCGGTCAAAAAAAATTTCTCTAGGGGTGCCCACTCTGGAGAAGATGGACAAAAAGGCTTCACCACCTCCTGTATGGTTATGGGCTTTAAAAAGGGAGGGGTTCCGGGAAAAATCAACATAATCAACTAAAGTTAATATATATCTATGTCCCCCAATGAAAAGGGGAAAAAAGGCCTACGATTCAATAGCTCTCTTTCAAAGGTACCCTAAAGACTGGCATTTTTACCATAGGATCGCCGTACCTCGGGGGGATGAAGTTGGCAAACTTTAAACCTACAATGGTTTGTGTATCTGAGGAATTTTAGGGAAAAAAAAGGTTTCCCTAATTTTTTTAGGTTTTACGATCGAGAAATGCCGGCCCCTGGCGGGCATGACCTTTTTTAAGAAAAGTCTCTCTGCATTTACTGGAATGCTAAGATGGAAAAGTCTTCTCATTTGAATTAATTTTAATACTGACTTGTACAAGATACCTTTTATAATTCAAATTTATTAAAAGTTTTTTTCCCTTTTGGTAACTTTATTTTGTTTTTCGGTATTGGCAATTTTGAAGGAAAAGGGAATTACGTTTAATTGACAAAGGAGTCCCTTTGATATATCTAAAGGCTTAAGTCAGGGAAAAACAAAGGATGGAAGTAGGGGAAGCCGGCTTTGGTCTGAGCCCTAGCAAGACATTTTGGTATCTGAGGTTATCTTCACTTTCATCAACAAGTTTTAAACCCGGGGATCCTACTACCTCCTTTGAGATAGCATCACTGGTTTTTTAAACCCACATGAATCTCGCGAACATTGTCTCATCTGAACTTTCGAGGGGGTTCCTGATTCACAGGAAAAGACTGAAAAGCTTATGTCCACCTTTGGTGAAGAAAGTCATCTCAAAAAAGAAGGACCTTTTTTCATTACCTATTTGTACGGAGCAAGAAGTATGGGAGCTAGACGGTTCGACCAACCTGTGCCATTTAGACCTAAAGTAACAACGGGTGGGGGAAAAAAATGCCGTACGGCCCCCGTGTTGAAAATATAGCAGGGGAATGAGTTTTTTTTTAGATTTGGAAAAGCTTTTTCGAAAGATAAAGTGCATCCCGTGTCTCGTAAAAGAGACATTAATCCTTAACTGTTCGAACGAAAGTGCTTGGGCATTACGCTTTAAACACTTCCAACTTTTTGGACTTCTTTAAAAAGGGCAAACCCGGCGTTTTATGTCCTTTAAAAACCACAAAATGCAAAAGGGAAAAAAGAAGTCATTTTTCTTTCCACTAGGGGCTTTTTTATTTCTTAAGATCTATAACACTTGCCCTTAGGGTTTGATCCCTTTAGGTCTTTAAAAAGGAATTTGGAGCCTCACATACAGGTCAGCAGCCTCCAATTCCCCAGCTTTAATCAGGGTTTGTTTTCTAAAATGTTCGTATCTGTGAGGGAAGAGCTTCAGGAATTTTCACAACCATGAAGTCTCTAAGAATCATAACTGTGATCAATTCCTGAACTCTCATCCAAATCGAACAAACAAAGAGTGTTTCCGTAACGCTGAAAGTTTTGGCCATGCGTAAGGGGGCTGCCTGAAAACTTTCCTGGGGTTTTCCTGGAGAGGTTCCGGGGGGGAACGCCCCCCCCGGCCCGTCTGTACCAGGCCCCCCTGGTGGGTCAGAGCCCCAACCAGGGGTTGCTGCTGGTGCACGCAAAACCAACTACAGCCACAGCCGGTGATCCTGTAGAATTGGTGATTTTTTGATATGCTTTAAGGGTTGCCTTTTTCAGTAGGTTATAATTTCATTGATATCCTCGACAAAGTTTCATAGATATTAAGGCGTACCAGAAAATAAAATTCCTAAACCCGGGAGCCCCGGGTCAGCAGGCCATTCACAGAGGGTAGCGGGATTTTTTAAACCTGATAATTATGAAGTTATGTCTTCCCCCCCGGAAGGGGGGTAAATTGGTGTTTGGAAAATTTTGCACTACTTGCATGATGTCAGTTTCTCCTTCCTCTAATTGTTGTTGTTTTAAAAGTTAACTTTTTATTCTTAATTCAAGGCGAGATTTTTCGAGCTCCGATCCTTTTCTCTTCTATTAACTCAGGTTTCTACTTATTCCCCAACTTCTCTATCCCTTTTTCTTTTCCCCAAGTTCCTTATTTTTTGCCTTTTCCTCCAAATATTTTTTCCTGTTCCTCATTATTTTGCCTGTTCCTCACTTCTCTAGTCTTTCTTTACATCAAATCTATCACGCTCCTTTTTGTCTTCTCTTTCTCTTTTTAACCATCTTTTTTGGATTTTTCCCCTCAATTCTCTCTCTTCCTTACTCTTCTCTTTCGATTCTCCCCTCTCTTTCTTCTTCTCTTTCCCTTTCTAACTGTCTCTCTTCTCTCCAATTTTCTCTCTTTCAATCTTTCCTGGATCTTAGCACTAAAAAAGTCTAAATTTTTCCCGTTTTCCAAATTACTTCCAGCGTTCTCCAAAAAAATGGGATTCCTCCCGCTTCAAGAATAAAAAACTATAAGGGGGAAGAAAAAGGGGGAATAAAGAAAAAGGAGGTTCAATTCCTGCTTCGCCCAAAATGTAAAAAAACCAGGGGCCGATCCCCCACTTTTAATTAAACAATATGTTTTTAATTAAAAACGAAGGGTTTTTATGCGGCTCCGAGCAAAAATAGTAGAATGGGGGCACTTGACCATCCAATCTTCTCACCAACAAACAAGAGTGTCCTATACATTTTCCCTTTATAAAAAAAGGCTCAAAGAAAAAAATTTTGTTTTTGGGAAGAACATACAACATTAGACACTTTATTTCCCAAAAGTTTTGCCTCACAGTAGGCTTCTTTAGTAATACAGAAAGAGGCAGGGAAAAGAAGATGTGAAGACGAGTAATCATCCATCACCCTTGAAGTCGTAGAATTGAGGTTGTCAGTCCCCAGCCCGAGCATTCATTTATAGTCAGGAATATCGAAGACAAGCGACATGCGAGACTTAAATACTTCGGAAGGAGAGGGGCAGAGTAGTAGTAGTAGTGAAAATTAGCCCGTGAGAGGTCATGCCCTCTCAGATCCAACCTTTTAACCTTTAAAAACTTTTCCCAAAGGGGTTTCGTAAAAAATGCCATTGTTGCGTGTTGCGGGGAACATCAAAATGTATACAATACCGACAGGTTTTAGAAGAACATATCAACATTAAAACTTTATCCGAAACGTTTCGCCTACACAGAGGCTTCTTATCGAAACAGAAAATAGGCAGGGAAAAGTAGAGAGTGGCTACTTTTCACTACTACTACTATCTGCACCTCTCCTTCCGCTATTTAAGTTCCGCATGTCGCTTGATCTTTAGTGTTCCCCACTATGGAACTGAACGCTCAGGCTGAGGGGGGACAACCTCAAATTCTAAATTCAAGGTGATGGATGATTACATCGTCTTCACATCTCTCTGTTCCTGCCTACTTTCTGTATTTCGCTGAAGAAGCCTACTTTGGGGAAACGTTTTCGGAAAAGAGAATGTTTTCTCATGGCTGGTGGTAACCATCTGTGGTATGCGGCATTGAAGTTCCAATAGTAGATTCGAGATGGAGTTAAATCTTGATTCAGTAGAGTTGATCCTGGCAAGGTCGCCACTTGTGAAGACTTACTCAGCCCTGTAACAACTTCAGACAGTATTACTAAGGCTGGCTCCTCCTCAGGAAAATTAATGTATAGAAAAAGAATAAAAACTGACAAACATAAACACTTTATTATTTAGAAAATATAAAATATAAAACACTTAAATATGAAGTATTAATCCTACATTAAAGAAAATGAAAAATGAAAAATATAAATGATAACTGAATTCAACGCTAATATAAAACTTCGTTGTCTGGTGCTGGTGACACTGCGTGTTGTTGAAATCGTAGCCGTTGCTGATGATGATGGGGGGGGGGGTCGCAGGTGTTGATGACAACCCACCGGCTTGTTCTTCACAAATTTTCTAGCTTTTAATAATCCTTCCAGATGACAGGAAAGCAGGTTTTCTCCACTGCAATGATGAGGGGTTATATCCTGCTACTTACATACACAAACAGGTAAGTGGATCAAAATTTGGGACATCTCAGAACGTTAGTCCGTCTCCTTCAATTCTACTCGTTGATTGGCAGGTGATCCTCTCTGTCATCCAAGAGTAGTGCTGGGAGCTGTGAGTCTAGTGATTACTCTTTGGACCGGAGCCCCACACATCACCTTTCGGGGGGGGGAAGAAGGAGGGGAAGGGATAGCAGGAGCTAGACTGACCCTACCTTAACAAGCAGCCGGCAATCAAACTATCACTTTCAGGGTGGGGGAAAAAAGGGGAATAGCAAAGCGGGCTACCCTCCCTTAACAAGTACCCGGGCAATGAAACATTGTTACTATAATTCCCATGTACCCACCATTAACTTTTCCCCTCACATGGTTTTGTTCTTTAAAGCGTCAATCCATCCACAGTAAACCCCGATCCCTCTCCCTGCGCATAACTTGTCTAGATACCCCAGGTATCCAGAAAACCATACTCCAAGTGGTGGCCCCCTTTTCCCCGATGCACAAAAAACCCTTAATTCGAGGCTTCATAACCCTCATCCCACCGCGCACTAAACCCACCCTCCCAAGTCACTCCCATAACGCCCATTAGCCGTGAAATGCCCTATCATCTTCATGTGTAGCATCTGCATTTTAAATTTTCCCAGTATCCCTTAAAACGTTTGGGGACCCCCCACCAGTCGAGCCTACAAAAACTCCCCAGTGGCAGGAAAAAGAATTAAAAACCACGCACATTGATTTTGCCACCCCCCCGAGAAACCCTACACCCAAACAAACATGCCACTACCCCTACACACAAAATATGCTCTATCTCCAATCACGCCTCGCGTACAAATACCAACCCCACCCAACAAAAATTACCCAAAATAAGGCGAACAGAACCCCCCCCCTCGGTTCAAAAAGTCTTTTAAAAGGCTCACCCCCAAAAGTTCCATCACCACCCACCACTTTTAAAATTTTTCCGGGAGGGCCTCAAAAAATACACTAAGAAAATCTCAACAAAAGATTTTTAATTTAACATCATGTTCAGGGGGGGGGGCCGAAAAATACCCCTATGAAACCCCCTTCCCCCCAATCCCCCCCCCACTGACCACGAACCGCCCCCTTTCCTCCCCTTTTAAAAAACACAATAACTTCCAAACGTACCCAACCCTAAAACCCTTCTCTTTCCCGAGACCGACTTTTCATCCTCACCCAATTTTCCACCCTCCCCCCATTTTTAACGAGGAGCTGATCTTTAAAAATCGATTTGGGATGACACCCCAAAAACTTACCTTAAACTGACAAAACCAACTATTATGTTTGGTAGCAGAGCAGGAGACCCCCAAAAATTAACTTTAAACGCAACACCTAATTCCCCAACATAATAGGGCAAATTCTGGGCCTATCCCTTGACAAAAAACCGAATTTCACACCCAAACCCAACACAAAACCCAAAAAAAAGTATCCAAAACATTGGGATCCCCCCAAGATACAAAACGTGCCCAAAATGCCCTTCTCACACTATACCACTCACTTTTTTATCCAACCTCACCATGCTATTTTGTTTGGGGATCAACTGCAGCAACACACCTAAAGCCAATAATAACCCAACAAAGCTGCATAAGAATAAACACTAAATCCCATCCCCGGCAAAAAACACCCCCCCACTCTTCATGATCAAACTTACTCCCCGTTCAGTACATCCCCACTTCACTGGCAACTCATCACAGCCTTAAACTCCAAAATCAACCTTTACCTAAAAAAGCTTTCTTGATATTGGACAGAACCCCCAGGGATAACACCAGACCAAACACTCTACCATTCCCATCTCCCACTAAACCTTTTCAAAAATCATTGTAGTCAAAAAGGGCCCCAAAATCGGAAAAAACCCACCTGAAACCTAGAACTGCAGACACTTCATCACCTTTAAAAACCCATTAGAAAACATCTTTTCTCCTGATAAACCCCTCAACTAAATACACGAATACCACCTGGTGGGGTTTACACTTACACCACCACCCATTTGACCATAAACAAAAATAATCCAATCTTTAAAAAATGAATCCTTGATACTCCAATACTGAAACTATGTAATGTGCCAAAACAAGAGCTTCACATTTTCAAACTCACAAACTAGTATTTATCACTTAGCCATAATACCAACTTTCCTCATAAATTTTTAATAATTTTTAAAAAAAAGAATTAAACTAAGCCTTCCCCAAAGTCTAGCCATGCTAGGCGTTCTATGGCACTCTGTAATCATTTTTTAACTACATTAAACCACACAACAACCAAATTTCTGAAAAAATTTAACATTGTAATCTTTAAAAAATAACTTTGAATTTGAATTTTTAATTTGAATGTCTCATCACAAACGGGCTGGGCACTTTTATCAACACAGCCACTCCACTTTCAGACGTCTTGAGCAAGTCACATAAATGTCATAACCATCCATCTCAAACAAACTTCCTACCTTATAGTTATGTTCTTGCATAAAACACACACCACAGCAAAACGATTCAACCACTCATGCACCTGCACACACTTCTGACAGATTTCAAACCATTAACATTAATAGTTACACACTAACTGTGCTAAGGTGGCTTTCCTCTAGGGCCACAACTCCCTTTTTCTCTTTGTGTCGGCAAGCACCCAAAGGGAAATCCCCGCACCTTTGCAATCCCCGTGATATTACCTGCTGTTCTGGACTTTCGCGACTCCCCCCACCCGTGATTTCCGACCACGTTTTTTTTCCCTGAACGTTGTCCAGGGTCAAGACGTCATCGGGGTCAGACGGGGGAGCCGCACGCTTCCTAAAAAAAGCATTGTCAAACATGTCAGTACTTGGAGTGTTTCTCCTTGCGAATGCTGCCTCAACAGTATGAACCCTCGAACTCTCCAAATCTCGCACTTTAGCTATCTGAAACAGCATCATCTACACGTATTTTTTCCCCCTCATCAGAACACTTCAACAAAGGCACACACGGCACAGAAAACAACTCATGCGAGCTAAAAGGTCCATCAATGCAGATACAATACACCTGCCCTCTTTCTAGAGGGATCTCACTGCTCATATGTTCCACCTCGTCAAGGGAGGCAGTCCCAGTAGAGTCACACAAGATGACTCTAGTAGCATGGCCCAATCAACCTCAGCACTCCACGATGTCAGACACGGCGAATCCTCGACAACCTCTTCTTCCGAAGCCTGACGGGGTACCTCGCCATCAGGACGACGACCACGCCCCGAGGGTGGCTGGCGCTGAACACATTGAGCCGCCATGTGATCCAAAGCTCCACAGAGGTGGCAAGTTCTTCTCTGTCCAGGATACGTAATGTACACCTGGGAACGAAAATCCTCCATGTGTACATAAGAAGGAATCGGCTGATGCAGGGACATTTTCAAAGTAAATGACCCCTCCTGAAGACCAGCATAGAGGCCATCAGACCACCTACCCATGGTGACCAGGTGGATCTTCCCATAACGTTCAAAAACGTCACGTATATCTACTTCATTGGCCTCAAGAGGCATGTTTCGCACACGTACCCACGTATAGTGTGGTGAAACGTCATGTATGAAAAGAATTTTTTGGCGTTCTGGTAGCGGGTGGTTAATGATATGTCTTCGGAGGCTTCTTCGTTTATTGTTAAGTCGTGGTGGGTACACAGGCTTGTGTGTTTGTGCCCATGGCCCGGGCAGGGCCATCCCACGAGAGAGAGCTACTAGTACTTGTGTCCTTCCTGCTAGGCCACATGTGTGAGAGAGGGCGAAGCAAGTCTGGGCATACTGAAGTGGCACGGCCTATAGTGGCAGCACCACATGGCGCGAAATATGAACTAAGCTTGGCAGACAGCATGGGCTGTCTGTGCAGACAGTACAGGCTGTCTACATACGCTCGCCACCTACCGCGCATCGTCCCGACGCGACAATACTGGTAGTAAAGGAACTCGGTCTCTCTACTCGTAGGAACAGGCACAGAACACAAAAATAAAACATATATACATATGGACATGAAAAGAAAACTTCCTACAGGGAGGAAGAAAAAAACAATGTGGGGTGTCTAAACATCGTGGTCAAAGGCAGTGTGCGTCGAAGGGCATCACTGCACGCCTTCCTGTGTCTGGACAGATACTACAACACGGAGACATCGCTGTGGCTGAGCTGTGACGTAACAGGGTACGGTCTCCTCTGGAATGGTGAAGCAGACATCGTAGGAGTCGCTGCAGGTTTTCACTCAACCTGGGCACGACATGCTTGGTGCCTCGAGTGAGGCATCGACAAAACTCGGCAACGGGCAGGACTTCTGGCAAGTGACTCAGGAGGACACTTCTCGACTGGTACTGTCGCTGGGCTGTCACTTCCGGCGAGCGTGGAGCGAGTTGTGGAGCGAGTCGTGGCAGAGACGACTGGGCGAAACATCTGGGAGTCGTAACATCATACACCAGACTGCAGTGAGAGAGCTAGCAGTCAAAGTGACATCTTTGTGCAGGCTGCTCACTGAAGCTTGTGACACGAGGCTGACACAGCGCCTGCCGACAGGGCTAACTGCGGCTTGGTGAGTATCATTCGGCAGTTGGAGTTATAGTAGAGGTTAGCCTAAGCGTCCCCAGACTTGTTTCTCTACATATAACTGCACTCTGAAGGTCTGGAGGTGAAGTGAAACAAATCTCGATGGGAATCGTAGCAGGTACGATTCTGCAGAACATCACGAGCGACGAGCATAAAAGCTTTCTGTACAAGAGGGCTCATACGCTCAGGGCTGAGTAATCAGCTGTCAAACACACTGGTCACACGGAAACTTTAAAAACCCACGGTACAACAACAAGTGAGAACACTGACTGAGAGGAATTAACACACGACATATATCTTCTCTCAATCTTCTCAACATACTGAAATAATTACTGAACACTCGATGGTGACATCATGTGATGTCAGGCGTGATGTTCCGAGGTGACGTCACAGGACTGTGACGTCAGCAGACATCTCGAGGTAGATGTCAGCAGACATCGTGACATCATGAAGTCGGTCTGCATCATGGTGACGTCAATGTGATGCGGCAGCAGACCACGGCATGTGCCTGGGACATCTGTAACTCATGTGGCTGGTAGATCTACGTGACATCGCCCACACCCACATGGCGTCGGGATCTATGTGGCATGCTGATCCACGTAGCTTCGAGTGGCCTCGGGCACTCGGATACACAGCTCTGGCAATGAATCACACGAAAAACAGCAGAAAACACAGCAGAGGGAGTGGGCAGTGGTGAGTGGTGTATGGTAGTTTGGTGGCGAGGAGCGTGCGTGAGTGTATGGCCATTCCTCCTCCTCCCACCCACAAACACAGGGAAACACACTGGATGCAGAAATCACCACAAAACTCACCTCTGGCTTGCTGAAACAGCTGTGCTGAGCTGAACAACAACAGCAACATACAAACATACAAGTGACGCTGAACACGTGACTTGAGAAACAGCGTGGGACGCTGTAGCGTGGGGTCACTTACAATTCTCGGAGAATTTCGGCAAATTTCGGCTGGATCCTGCTTGTACCTGTGTCTGGAGCTCAAACGTGCAGACATGACATCAGATAACTCGTTGAGAGACGGATGCTTCTGTGTAGGGTGATGAAGTGAAGATGACTTCATACCTCTCCTTCCTCGCTTTGGGCAAACAACTGCTGCGACCACAGCTGCTACCATTTATAACGAAAAAGAATTATTTGGTGTTCTGGTAGCGGGTGGTTAATGATACGTCTTCGGAGGCTTCTTCGTTTATTGTTAAGTTCGTGGTGGGTACACAGCTTGTGTGTTTGTGCCCATGGCCCGGACAGGGCCATCCCACGAGAGAGAGCTACTAGTACTTGTGTCTTCCTGCTAGGCCGCTGTGTGAGTGAGGGCGAAGCAAGTCTGGCATACTGAAGTGCAAGGCCTATATGTTGGCAGCACCAGCATGGTGCGAAATATGAACTAAGCTGGCAGACAGCATGGCCTGTGTGTGCAGACAGTACAGGCTGTCTACACATGCAACTGGACAGTAACAGCTGGGGTGACTTGCTTACTTATATCCTGGTACTGGGTCACAATCTTCTCGTAAATCTGAGTATCACAAAACTTGACGAAGATCCGTGAAGTTCCATTCAAGGCGACGCCACACAAGAATTCACGCTGAATGCCATATGTATCGTGAATGATGGCTGGCATTAACACATTTATTGATTCACTGGTGATAGAGCCCTGTGTTAGTTGAATTCAAACAGTATTAACACGCCGGCGAAACGCAGTCGCCATTGTTGTAGTTGTAGCAAAAAACTCCTCCACCAGGTGTTGGGACTGAGGAGAAGCAGCTGACAACCGCTCAGCACAACGTCTGAGCAGAGAATGAGCTTGAAGAACTAGATATTTCCATATTTCACTATTGTGTTGCGTGATCATGGTAAGTAATTCTCTTCTCAACTTCTCAACCTCTGCGATATAGCCCTTGTGGACTGTCTCGATTGGTGATGCCTTCTACACTCAGCTTGAAAATAATTGTCTTCTCAACCTTTGCAGTATATCCCTTGTGGACTGTCTTGCTTGGTAGTGCCTTCTACACTCTGCTTGATAATTGTCTTCTCAACCTCTGAAGTATAGCATTTGTGGACTGCCTTGTTTGGTGGTGCCTTCTACACTCTGCTTGATAATTGTCTTCTCAACCTCTGAAGTATAGCAGTTGTGGGCTGTCTTGTTTGGTGGTGCCTTTTGCACTCTGCTTGATAATTGTCTTCTCAACCTCTGAAGTATAGCAGTTGTGGGCTGTCTTGTTTGGTGGTGCCTTCTACACTCTGCTTGATAATTGTCTTCTCAACCTCTGAAGTATAGCAGTTGTGGACTGTCTTGTTTGGTGGTGCCTTCTACACCCTGCTTGATAATTGTCTTCTCAACCTCTGAAGTATAGCAGTTGTGGGCAGTCTTGTTTGGTGGTGCCTTCTACACTCTGCTTGATAATTAATTGTCTTCACAACCTCTGCAGTACAGCACTAGTGGCTGTCTTGTTTAGTGGTACCTTCTACATTCTGCTTATAATTGTCTTCAAAACCTCTGCAGTATAGCCCTTGTGGGCTGTCTTGTTTGGTGTGTCTTCTACACTTTGACAATTAATTGTCTTCTCAACCGCTGTAGTACAGCCCTTGTGGGCTGTCTTGTTTAGTGGTACCTTCAACACTCTGCTTGATAATTTATTGTCTTCTAAACCCCTGCAGTATAGCCTTTGTGGGCTTGTTTGGTGGTGCTTTCTACACTCTGCTGATACTTGTCTTCTCAACATCTGCACTATAGTCTTTGTAGGCCGTATTCTTTGGTGGTGTCTTCTACACTCTGCTTGATAATTAATTGTCTTCTCAACCTCCGCAGTGTAGCGTTTGGGACTGCTTTGTTTGTTGGTGCCTTTTACACTCTGCTTGATAATTGTCTTCTCAACCTCTGCTGTATAGTCTTGTGGTCTGTGTTGTTTGTGGTGTGCCTTCTACATTCTGCTTGATATTTAGTTGTCTTCTCAACCTCTGCAGTATAGCCGTTGTGAAGGTTTTGTTTGATGGTGGCCTTCTGCACTCTGCTTGATAATTGTCTTCTCAACCTCTGCAGTATAGCTCTTGTGAGCTGTCCTTGTTTGGTGGTGCCTTCTATACTGTGCTTGAAATTAAATGTCTTTTCAACCTCTGCAGTATAGCCCTTGTTGACTGTTTTGTTTGGTGGTGCCTTCTACACTCTGCTTGATAATTGTCTTCTCAACCTCTGAAGTATAGCAAGTTGTGGACTGTCTTTTTGGTGGTACCTTCTACACTCTGCTTGATAATTGTCTTCTCAACCTCTGAAGTATAGCAGTTGTGGACTGTCTTGTTTGTGGTGGCCTTCTACACTCTGCTTCATAATTGTCTTCTCAACCTCTGAAGTATAGCAGTTGTGGACTGTCTTGTTTGGTGGTGCCTTCTACACTCTGCTTGATAATTGTCTTCTCAACCTCTGAAGTATAGCAGTTGTGGGCTGTCTTGTTTGGTGGTGCCTTCTACACTCTGCTTGATAATTTCATGCAGTTCATAATTTCCCTGGTTGGTTTATATTGCTGATAGATCTTTTGGTATATTTAATTTACAACATTCATGACTGACCTCTAATATTCTCTCCTGAAAGGAGCTGATGCCTAGTCAATTGCAGTTGATGACTGGTTCTTAAGAGAAAGATAAGGTCATTGTCTAGGTAGTTCCTGAAGGAACCAAATCCTAGAGTTTTTAGGATGGGTTTCAGAGGTATGGGCATTCTAACTGGCTATGTTTGTAGTGTTATGATAACAGGGATGTGGTCTGTTCCTACATTTGCACCAGGGGACACTACAATGATATAGGTCACAATCTGTGTTGGTTAAGACAATATCAGATGTCCCCGGGTGACGGCCTACATATGACTTAAAGAATGAACCTTGGAATTATAGATTTCTTGCTGTCATTACATTTAATATTTGTTTTTCCTTTAGGTCACCCAGCGGATGTCCGGCGCCGCAGCTGAAGAGTGCAGGGTGATGGGCGTTAAAATCTCCTGCCAGGATTGTTGGAACATTTCTACTCAGTATCTGGTGTAGGGGAATGGATTCTGTATATAGCTGTCTTGGAGGAAAATATCCAGTTCAAACTTTTACTTGATCATATAAGGTCATCAGTTCTATTGCTATAATGCTGTCTTCGTCAATGTGGATGTTACTAGATATATATCCTAGTTTCACTAGGACGGCCTCTCCACTAAAGGGTCCTGTCTGTTTCTGGACAGTAGAGTAACCACACATTTTTATATGTTGGTCTGGTCTGGCGGCGTTCTCATTCAGAAGGATGATGTCTGGATTGTGATTGCATAGGTCAACTTCAAGGATATAGCGGTTGTTAAAGAAATTTGAATGTTAATTTGTATTTTTGCTCTGCGTACCGAGAGTTGTCTGAGATTATAGTTGCAAGGTGTGTGCAAGCTCCTTGTACTCGACTCGTCAAGGGAAGGATTGTAGTCCTGAGTGGTTTTCTGTGCACCGGATATTTTATCCTCATCACTGCTGCTAGTGATATTAACTGTGGAGTCAGACTCAAAATCTGGCAACTGTGACATGTGAAATGCCTCAGTCACAAAACGTACTGCCTCATCATTCACAACCTCAGTCGGCATATTCATACTAATTACGATAGAAGACAGTGGGGGCTCCATGTGGAGCCCCCACTGTCTCCTATATCTTTGTGCTTGGTAGAGATATGGAGTAACCAAAGTTGGATACGAAGAACTAGGGGGTGAGGTGTATCAAGTTTACACTTAGCCTGTAAAACACTAAGGTAGAATGAGACGGCCACAAATGGTGACACAGGCACACATGCAATACGGATAAGTGCTACAAGAATGGCATACAATTCAGCCGTAAAAATACTAGCCAAGGATAATAAATGCCCTCGCACGACACTGTCCGGGATGGCATGAGAAAGAGAGCGGGAAGCTACTGCAGGTGGTTGGGCGTTCGCGCATGGCAGTAGGAAAGAACAGACACGAACAGCTGGAACTTCCCAAGGGGGGTAGGGAAAAGCGAGATTCTACATGAATATAGAAAGGTGGTAACAGAAGGGAAGACAAGAGCGAATGTAGGAGAAGAGAAAAGGGATGGAGTAAACAGGGGCGGCGAACAAATAAAGAACGTCTACTAACATCAGTGACTATACTATATATGGAAGGAATGTGGAGGTCATGAGAGCGAACATAATAGCGAAGGCAATGAGCATCATGGCGATCAGGCAAGGATGGAATATTCGCTTCTGCATAGAGCCTCTCAACCGGTGAAGAGCGAAAAGTACCAAGGCATAAACGTAATCCATGGTGATGGATGGGATTAAGGCTAGAGAGATAGCAGGAGAGGCTGCCGAATAGAGCTGGTCGCCATAATGGAGTTTCAATAAAATTAGAGCTGAATGTAGGTGAAGGAGAGTTCTATGATCAGCTCCCCATGAAAGATGAGCCAAGGTTTTAAGAAGGTTCAGCTGGCTACGACAAGTTACCTTCAGAGAGGTAATGTGAGGTTTCCAGGATAACCTACGGTCAAGCAGAAGGCAGAGAAACCTTACAGTATCACGTTCTGGGATACGCAAGCCATATAGGTACAACGGATGATCAGAGACGATTGAACGTTTAGTGAAAGTAATTTAATGAGTTTTACTGCTCGAAAATTTAAACCCATGAGTGGTGGCCCAATTGGAAACACGGTTGACTGCATGCTGGAGAGAAACTGCAATGAAGTGACAGTCAGCACCTGCACAAGCTACAGCAAAGTCATCAACATAGATCGATGACCAAATATCGGGGGGAAGAATAGATACTATATCATTTATAGCGAGAAGAAAAAGTGTTGTGCTCAAAACACATCTCTGGGGGACACCTTCAGCTTGGGTAAAGTTCGGGGAAAGCATATAATTAACCTGGACACGGAAATGTCTTTCAGTTAAGAAGTTCTTAAGGGAAAATGGCAGATTGTCTCGGAGGCCTAAGGAGTGGACCTGGGCCAAGATATTATACCTCCAAATTGTGTCATATGCCTTCTCAAGGTCTAAAAAGATGGCGATAACAGAGTGAGTATTAGCAAAGGCATTACCAATATACGTATCCATGCATAGTAAGGAATCAATGGTAGAACGGCCCTTACGAAAGCCATATTGACTAGTGGATAGACTATTGTGAGCCTCTAAATGCCACATCAAACGTCTATTTACCAGACGTTCCATCACCTTGCAAATTGCACTGGTAAGAGCAATGGGACGATAATGGGAGGCATCATGCCCCGTCGTACCCGATTTGTGGAAAGGTAGAACATTGGCAGATTTCCACAGCTGGGGAAGAACTCCTTGTGACCAAATAAGATTAAATAGTCGTAAGAGGACTGCAAGGGCTGAATGATGTAAATGCTGTAGCATACGAATATGAATGGCTTCAGGCCCAGCTGCCGATGATCGACAAGCGGAGAGTGTTGCTTGCAGTTCTAGAAAAGTAAAAGGCACATTATAGGATTATTCTCCTATAGAAGAAAAATCTAAGGGCTCCAACTCTCTGGCAGACTTCGAGGAAAGAAAAGAGGGGCATAGATGAAGCCTCTGAGAAATATGGACCAGATGATTTCCAATTTCAGTAGCAATGGCAAGAGGGTCTGCTATATCGACACCGACAACCCGAAGAATAGGAGCTGGGTCGGGGGAGTATTTACCACTCACTTTCCATATTTTTTTCCAGACTGCACTCACAGAGGAAAGCTGAAGTGACGGTAGAAACATAATCCCACCAGCAAGTGCATTTAGCGTCACGGATGACACGGCGAGCGACTGCTCTCTTCTGCTTAAAATCAAGGAGTCTCTCTGCAGTTCTGTTGTACTGGTACCTACCCCACGAAGCGCGATTCAGACGTACTGCCCGAGCACAAGCAGGAGACCACCAAGGCATGTACTTCTAAGAATGCTTGCCTGAAGTTAGGGGTATAGAGTGTGAAGCTGCGGTTAAGACTGAGGTCGAGAAAAGGAGTAAAATCTCATCAATGAAGGACCGGGAAGAAGCCTCATTAAAAGCAATTAGATGCAAATAAAGGTCCCAATTTACCCTGTCAAATTCCCAGCATGGGCTACGAGGTGATGGGGAGTACGAAGGAGAGATTAGGATGATTGGAAAATGATCGCTGTCATACAAGTCCGGAAGGACAAACCAGGTGAAGTCTAGGGCAGTTGAGGAAGAGCAGACCGAGAGATCGATGCAAGAGAGAGTATGAGTACGAGGATCAAAATGGGTGGTAGTACCTGAATTTAAAACATGGATGGGGTCAGAAGCAAGAAAAGCCTCTAACTGAATGCCACGGAAGTCATAGTGAGACCCCCCCCCTTCCCCCGAGGAAATGGTGGGCATTAAAATCGCTAAGTAACAGAAGTGGTAGCGCTAAGGACGAAACTAGAAAGGCAACATCTGAGACAGATAATGCCCAAGAAGGAGACAGATACAAAGAACAGACTGTATACCACTTATTCAAGTGGATATGGGCTGCAGTGTAATGCAGCAAAGTATGAACAAAGAACTGACAGTATGGAATATCAGTTAGTGGGCTGGATTTGTCATTCTGTTAGTGGGCTGGAATTGTCATTCTGTTAGTGGGCTGGATTTGTCATTCTGTTAGTGGGCTGGATTTGTGAAGGGCCTGCCATGTATGGGGCAACAAGCCTGCTGCAGTGTTCCTCCGTTCTTATGTTCTTATGGCACTTTCATTAAAGGTTCCATCGGAAAAAGGATCCTATGAATACAATAAATCATAACCTGAGATGGGATGAATCACAGTGGAGTATAACACCAACAGGGTAAAACTGGGAGGGCAACATCTGAAGCTCACCCCAATTGCCTCTGGTAACGAGAAAGATACAAGAAATCTGCAGGTAAAGGTATCTATGGACTAGAAGGGTTAGAAAAGTCCACATGTGGCAGCGGCAGAAAACGTTCAAGCAGCGAAGGAATGGGACGCTGCAAAGAAAGGAGTTGCGTAGATGGAGAGGTGGGAAGAGGAGTAACAGGAAGTAGATCGGTGTCCATGGATGATCTAGTCTCCTCAATATATTCTGAGATAGTTTAAAGTGTTTTGGAAGACAAGGACGTTGTATGGGAAACAATATTGGAGATGAAAGGAGGAGGGTGAGTAAAGATTGGGACGACAATGGGTTGCTTTAAAGTAGGGGGGACGAAAGGGTAGAGGGAACTGGAGAAGAAGTGTGGGAGGAGAGAGAAGAGGAAGGAACCTGGGAGGGGGTGGAAGAGAAAAAAACTTGGGAGGGGACGTGGGAGGAAGGTACAGTAAGAGAAGGAGGGTGAACCTCCACACTTGTAACAGAGCTAGTTAGAGGTGAAGAACCAGGTACAGAGACTGGAAAAGCAAAATGTGGAGGTTGAAGAAGGAAAGGAGGGGTTAAAGGAGATTTGAGCAATGGGAATTTCTTGAACTTCTGAGAAGTAGAGGGGCGATGGGGGGAAAGTGTTGTGCGAGGTCTAGTCGACACCAGAACTTGTGAGTGAGAAGATGAAGAAATGAGAACAGACTGAGATGTTGAGGTAGGAACTTCTGAGTGAGGGACAGCAAAAGAATTAGAGACAGCAGTGACTGTGGAAGGGGTAACCACAGAGGAGGCTGCAGAAGGTGGGACCCCAGGGTTGGGGAGATGTTTAGAAACACGAGAATAAGAAATACAGAGGAGTCTCCCTCGGAGGCATAGATGAGAGACTGCCATAGCATAGAGGAAACCTTATGCCTCTTTGAGACAACGGATTTCTCTCTCATTTAAGTAAACTTGTCAATGGCGAGAGTAAGATGGGTGAGCCTCATGACAATTAAGACAAGAAGGAAGTAGACTACAAGACGTATTCGTATGGCCATCAGCACCACAGATTGGGCATTTGGCTATGGACCTGCAATATTTTGCTGGATGACCAAAATGCCAGCAATTTTCTAGACTGTTCCGGTGTAGGGATCACCTTTCGAACTTGTAAACGATGTCCCGCTATATAAACAGAGGATGGGGACTCATGGCAGCCGAAAGTTAATTGAGCTACATTGAAAGACTATCGTCTCCGCCCGCAGGCAGGGAGGACATAAGTCTCTACTTTGAGGACTGGGAGGTCTTGGAGTTCCAGCTGTTCCAGAATGTCATCACCATATGCCTGCAAATTCTGTTGGACAATGGTATGGGGCAGAATGACAGTACCACTACAAGAATTGAGAGAATGATGTTTTTCAATAGTTTACAGGGACAGTATCGATAGTTGTATCGTGAGCTAGGTTAGCATTCTGGACAGTGATGATGCGAGTACCGCTCTTGAAAGCATGAAAGGATATATCTCTACCAACATGGCATAGGAGTGCCTTGCCAATACTATGGTCGGAAAGATAGGCAGTAGAGGAAGTCAGTTGTAAAGTAAAAAAATTCGTCCATTGTGTATTTTGAAACAGCGTGGAAAAGGAGTGCGTGGTGTGTCAGTTTTTTTCTGAGTAGAACGAGAAGGAAGCGAAGAAGTATCATCAGGTAATTGTTGTGGGCGTTTAGGTGTGGAACCAGAGTTGGTACGACTTGGGACGGGCTGGCGATTCGAAAATTGCAGCACCATAGAGGGAGAAGCCGGAAGCATAGTCAAAGAAGAGTAGAGGTCAGACATGTCAGACATGTAGATGAATGGTTCAGAGAACCGACATGTTGATAAATGTCAGACATATCGAAGGAATCAATCAAAACCCGGGTACCTGAAGTGGGCAACAAAACGGCACCAGCAAGATGTACAGGGGCATTAGAAGTGTCCAAAGAGTGGTCACAAAACGAGGCAGGGTCAGAACGGGTTGTGGTATCAGGAAGGGGCTCAGGGGGAGCAGGTTCATGGATTTGAGACTCCATGGTTACGTCACTTCTTCCTGTTTTTTTTTTTTTAGAAAAAAAACAGAAAGAAGGAAAGAAATAAAAGGTGGGGACATGGAGGAATAGCTCCTAGGAGGCAAAAGGGCTGTAAATCCCCTCCACATCCAAGAGGACCTCAGCACCGCAAGTAGTGCAGATGCGGCATGGAACCTGTGCCATACCCCAACCTTCATGGCAGTAAACTAGCAATCCAGGATAGCAACCTCACATCCACCAAGCCACCACAATGGACAAAAGAGAGGGCGGCCGGACACCAACCACAAAGCATACCTCCTTCGGCCACCACCCCCTGGAATCCGAGAGGCAGCTTTCAGAGATGCACCCATCACCCGAAAAACACCCAAAGCCACCACCCGAGGGACCAGAGAGGGATCGGAACGTTCTCAGGTGATCCAGATTCCACGGTAAACTACATCACCGCCAAAGACTTCAATGGAATGGGATGGACCCCGGTACCCTTCCCCCTCCTAGGAACTAGAGTATCTGTGGGAAGAATCCCAAATGCTTAAAATAGGAAGGGAACAGGGGAGGGATGGGGAGGAGGAGTAGGAAAGGGAAAAAAGGGGGGATGGGATAGGGAAGAGGGGATTGGGGGGTAATTAGGTTCGGTCTGAGGAAGGAGACTAAAAGGTCTAATTCTTCAGACCAAGAGCCTCTTCGCCGCGCCAAGGAACCCCCGTTGAAGAGGACACCAGTCAAAAGATGGGGCAGAAGAGAGACAACAGTGTAACACTTCGTCTCACCACGGCAGCTACGTGAGCAATGAGAAGTCACTGTTAAGCGTGGCGGCAGGCCGTGACATTATGCTAATGTCTGCTACCCAGCAGAAAGCACTGACGAAAAAATATCCCCCTGTATGGTAGGCCTTTGATTTTCGCCACGGCATTATGCCGGGGAGCTCACCCAGCATAATGCCGTGACGAGCACTGTAATATGTCCCTCTTGGACTTCTGGTTATCAGTAACAAGAATTCTTACTCTTATCTTCGGCATGATGCCCAGTAAGGTTCAGCTAACAAATAAGATATGCTGTAGAAAAGAACTTTTCTGTGTGTCATTCGTATGAAGGTCAGTCCCTAACACAGCCTACCCTCGAGGAGTGAGGGCGACGGGGCCCAAGGAAATGATCGAACAGAGTTTAATATACGTCACGGGCTACTGGATGGTCATCTTGCCTTGTTTTAAGTCGCCAGAGTAGAAGATGACGAAAAAGAAGACAGGAAATGTACTAGGACAGCAATGTGCGTGGTTAGGTTAGTACGTTTGGGGGGTTAGGATGGGATGGTGACGGAGTACTGGGGGGTAGAGGGTAGAACAAGCAAGCTAGTCACCACATTACCCTCTTGATGGGATGGGACAGCAAGGAAATTTCCTTTCATTTCTGATCAATCTATTACACAAGATAACCCCAATAATGTAACTTTGGGTCTCAGTGTTCAGAGTGAGTACACCGGCTTCCTCTCGCCGGTGTATGCACTCTCGTCTTGCAGAATCCTGTAATCTTTGCTGCTAGCGTGTGATGGTCACTCTTACAACTGACGCATGGACTAACAGTAATGGAGGTACAGGATGTATAGTTACGGCCGTCATTTCCGCATGTAGAGCAGGTCTTCTTATCCTTTATGTGACATTCGGTGGTGGAGCGGTTGTACGAATAAGAAGACCAACATGGAGATATGTGCTTGAAGAATTCTGGCTCGATGTGGCGAGGGTTGATGAAATAGTAAGAAATAGCCAGACCGTCTGACAGGGCTCTGGCAGCCATAGTGATACCACAAAATGCCATGGAATGATAGTGTCTTTCTTTGTACTTAGCTTCTTCTAGCTTCTAATGACCAGAGCTTTGGTAAGATGGGGAAGGAAGAAGGATGGGTAAGGATGGAAATATTGGAAGAGGGTTGGAGGGGGGGGAGAGGTAGGATATAAAAGGTAAGTGGCCCAACCACTTTGGTGTAATTTAAAAAGTGTATTTGAATTGATAAGATTATTTTTTAAGAGGTATAATACTAACCCACCAGGGTCACATAAATATAATAGGTATATAAGTACATGACTCTGAATTGGTTGTAATTATACAAGTTGCAATTGCTTTTTTTTTTTTTTTTTTTTTTTTTTTTTTTTTTTTTTTTTTTTTTTTTTTTTTTTTTTTTTTTTCGCGATTGCACAACGGATATTTATACGACAGGAAAGGCAATATTTTCTGGCCAGTTTATGAGCTCGTGACAATAGCTTCTTAATGGTGGTGTCCAACCATAGTCAATAGCATAATTTTACATTAGAAAGTTATTTAAGATGTCTCCCTAATTGGGGGCGATGATTTGTTCAGTATACATAGAAGGGTTCTGGTAGTATCCAATCTTCTTCGTCAGGTAAGTTGCTCAAATCATGGGTCGAGGGTAATCATCTTTGTGAATAAAACGACGAACCCTCTGTGGGAGAGTCATTCTTTGAGTCCTGTGAGGTGGAGTATTGATGGTGTAATCGGTGGTATTTATCACTTGTATAGGATGTTCTCTATCTGGCATGTATAGTTCTTGCATTGTATAAAGTTGTTTCTTTTTTAGGGTGTCAAGGCGTACATTTATGGCAGTGATATCTTGTTGTGTGTGTAAATCTGCCATTTTAACTCTGTCTCTCCTCCTGGTATTGGTAATAAATCGAAGAGCTCTATTCTGGACCCTTTGTAACCGTAGCATGTTGGTCTTTGTTGTTAATGATATTGGGACACAAGGGTATTCAAGTATAGGTCTTATTATCATTTTATACAGATGTTTTTTGACATGTTGAGGGGCTTGATTGAATCGAAAGAGTCTGCTAAGACCGGCTTTGGCTGTGTTGATCTTTTTAGTTACATGAGATGTTGAGTGGAGCAGCCTGTCTATTTCATATCCCAAGATCTTGTTAGGGTTTCTAATGGCTACAGGTGTACCTCTGATGGAGATACCCCCTTTATCTTCAATGGTTGATGCAAAACATCCTATCGTGCTAAAAAAGGCCTTGTAGGATTAGTCGTAATTCCCCATTTTTCTCCCAATTTAGATTTCGACAAGTTCAATATTCATTTTTTCTATGACTCCTCTACTTGTTTTTCCCTGTTAGGAGTTGAGAGACGCATGAAAAACATATCTGCAAACGTGTCAAAATTTGTTCTTTAAACTCTGGTTGAGGAAGGTCATTCAAAAAATGTTAAACAAAAGTGGACTGAGACAAAACTTTGGGAAACCCCACCCGTGGGGTAAAAAAAGGGTTTTGTGCTTGCATAAAAGGGGGGAATGATTTTTCTTTGAGTTAAGAAATTATAGATTACTCTGAAAAAGCCCGTTAGGGTCTGGTAGGTCAAGAGTTTGTATTAAAAGGCCCATCATGCCATAACTATCAAACTTTGTGAAATTCTGGGGGCAATTAGGCAAGATTGCCCTGCTTTTTTAGACTTGCTACAGTGCAAAAATAACATTTTTGCAGGGTTGGTACCTCATGTGTTCAAAAACCAAATTTTTTTCAGTAAAAAATTTTAAAAACTCCATATGAAAATTCAATTTTGGGGGAAATGACTTTCTCAAGATTTTTTTCCAGTGACTTCAAGTAAAGATATAGGTCTAATTCCCCCAGGTTGGTGAATTTTTTATTGGGCTTAGCAAGAAAGATCATCCTACAGTTTTAAAAAACAACAGGAAAATTCTGAGGCCAAGATGGCTTTAAAAGATATTTACCAAGGACGTTTGCAATTTCTGGGTAGGTACTTTATTTGTTTCATTTTTTCCCCAGAGACCAGGGGCTTATTTCTATTCTTCCAAAAACCTGTTATCTCTAGTAATGTAATGGTCTGTAAGCGGGGGGGGTTATTTTCAAGATTTAAGACGAGGGTTGGGGTGTGGGGTAGATCACCAAATTCTCATCTCCCCATTATTTACAATGATAATGATTTTTAATTAAATTGAGTTTATTATGAGGAGTTTTTCTCCCATACTTCACCCATAAATTTACCCTGGCCCTTGGATCGTCAAGTTTAATTTCAACATCTTCATCATTTTATCAGGAAGGTAAAAAAAGTAGTTAGGAACCTTGTGTTTTCCCCCCTAAAAGTTGTCGGATCTTACCCCAAAAATTTTGCTGGTCCGTTTATATTGTTTAGCTTGAAAACAAAAAATTTCCTATGTCTCGTTTTGTGTTGACTTTTTCATGTTAATTAATTCTTCCTTTAAATCGGTCAATGTAGCTGCTGGTGGTTGTCTTGTTTGAGATGCCTTCTAATTTTTTGATAATTTCTTAAAGTATCTTAATTTCTCTAGTAGGTTTATATTTTGGGTATATTTTTGTGGAAGCAAATTGGCAAGTGCATTGGTAGCTTAATTATTCGATTGTGCAGGGCCCTGATTGCATCATCAATTTTGCACTGGAGGTAGATTTTCCAAGGAAAAATTTTCATCATCACCCAAATCCCCTAAAGGGGGTCAAATCCTGGGGTGTTAAAAATTGGTTTAGGAGTTACAGGTATTCTAAATGGAAAATTTTGTAGTTGTATTATAACGGGGATAGGCAACCTACATTTCCACCAGAGATATACACAGTGAAAGATGTCACAGTCTTTTTTGTCAGTACAATATCGGGGTTTTTCCGGGATGGGTCCAATGACGTTTTGAAGAAGGGGCCCTTGAAATACAAGTTTTAGCTGTCTGATTTTAAAAGAGTTTTTTTCCCTTTTTAAGTCCCCCCGGGGAAATACCACCCCACAGTTAAGAGGGCAGGGTGATGAGTTTAAAATCTCCACAAAAATTTTTTGGAAATATTTTGTTTAATACCCTTTGTAAGGGGTTGCTCTTATATGGCTGTCTGGGGGGAAAAAACCATTCCCTTTAAAATTGTCCATGCCTTGTTAGTTCTATTCAAGAAGTTATCTTAACATGAATATTTTTAAATGTATACCTTTTTTAACCAGGAGGGCTACCCCACTAAACTTCCTCTCGATTTTCAACAGTACATTTCCCATAATTTAATAGTTGATCAACTCTTGCAGCTGTCTCGTTCAAAAGTTAACATCGGGATTGTAGTTATGTATTTAAACCCTAAAGAAGGTAAGGGTTTTAAAGAAATTTTGAACAAAGTTGGAAATTTAATCCCCATATTTTTATTTTCGCCGTACACGGGTTTTCAAAGCTGCAAGTAATTTTATGTGTTGTATCTGTACTACCCTTGCTGGACTCTTCAATGGAAAAGGAAATTTTGGGGGAAGCTTGGTATTAACAATCCATCATCTTATCTTCACTGTGGCGTAATTTTAACAGACTCATTAAAATCAATAAAATGTTAAGGTCGTTAAGTCGTCATCATAAAAACTGAGGTATGCTTATTTTTCAGGAATCAGAGGTTTGGGTGAGATTAATGGGAGAGGGGTTAGGCCCCAAATAAAATATTGATAGGCAAGGTGATTCCCCTTGGGAAAGTTCCGTTCAAAGGTTACTAAAAATAGCGGGAGAGGGGCACCATTTTTGGGGGCATTGTTATGTTCGGGTGTTGACTTTTCGGGTTAGAAATTGAAAACCCGGGTTTGCGAGGAGGCGATCCCTGAGCCCGGGATGACTTAGGCTTTTATTAATGTAGAGTATGGTACATATTTGTTAAGAAAGGGGGGTCATAATGGGTTCACATTTTCAGGGATAATGATGGGGGTATCCCATTTAGCTTTTTCATATCATTCAAAACACGAGAGCAATTTTTAATATCACCACCAGCTGTGTCTTTCCCCCCAAGTACATTAGTTTTGCTCTCATTAATCCCCATCTTATACCCACACAGAGGGCCCTGCCTTGGGTTTTTTTCTGTTTGTAAGAGAGGGTTAGATTGGGGCTCTCCAAGAGGGGCAGAATTCCACACATTGGAACCCTTGGTAGAGACCCCGAGGAGTCCCACTTTATCCAGGCAGGTGGGAAAGGGAAATTTGGGGCTGGTTTGGCGGTGCCTGAGGGGTGGGTTTTTAGATGTGGAAGTTTTTTTGGGGTCAAGAATTTTCTGCATTTCCTTTTTTTTTTTCGGACAAATAGCAGAAACAGAGATGTTTTCCCCTTACAAGGCACATTTAGGGGAAATTTTTTTGGGCAAACACATAGGGAAAGTTGGCCAAGCAAATCACAAATTTGCCCTTGTTTTTCTGCATTTGTTGTTGTTATGACCAAAGGCTAACACTTTAAACATTGTGCACATGACAAAGCGTTCCCTGGAAATTTGGGCGATGTAACTGGGATTGAAACATTTGAAGCCATTTTGAACCAGTTTGGCCTCTTTCAGGGGTCTCGGTATTATTTTTAAAATTTCCTTATTTTGTTGGGGTTTAGAATTTATGTGCTTCAACAGCCCTAGGGCAGAAATTTTCGTATTTAATTTTTCAACAATTTCCTTAACATTCTTTTTTTCATAAAAAAATGTTGATTCTGGCCACAAACACAGTCCTTGAGCTTGATAGCTGTCATTTCAATGGGGTAACACCAAATCTTCGTTTATCCCGGACATCATGCTTTAGGGTTTTTGGGGATAACTTTTTTCCGAGAGAGGAAAGTACACTCCGTGTGGGGTTTTTTAAAAAATCCAGGGGGCAACGTTGATTAGGCAAATACAATTTGGGAATTTCTTTTGGGAAAAATTTCATTTCCCCCAATGGAATCTTAACGAATCCCCCCTGATGCCTAGGAAGGAGCAATGGGCAAAGTTGCTTAACAAAAAGGGATCTTTCCTTAAAAGTTAGCCTAAAAACCTATTTCAGCTATTTGAGGTCGCTCCTAAGAAGCCTACCCTCGGTAGTGAGGGGAAAGGGCCCCCGGGAAAGATGGCTGGATTTTTTAAAAAACACACGGGCTACCAGATGGTCAAAAGCTTGGTTTAAATCGCAAAGCGAAGTGCCGAAAAATAAGAAAATAGGACAGCAGAAGGATAGCAAGTATGAGTGTGTTTTAAATGTGTGGGCCAGTGTTGATGTATAGGGGGGGGGAGGTGGGGAAGGGTGGGGGGGGGTGGGGGGTGAAGGGGTGAAAAAAGCAAGCAAGTCACCGCCTTACCCCCTTTATGGATGGGGGTCGAGTGCTGCAAAAAGTTCCTCTCAGCTTGGTGAAGATACCAGGTAACCAATAAATTCTCGGAACATGTTGATTTTTCTCAGTGAAAGCGGGAACGACGACTTTCTCTCCACGGTGGCTGGGCTGCGACTCCTTGTTATCTTTTCTTGTCATTTGTCGTATTTCCTTTTTACTTACAAATGAAATTGTTATTACACATTGTAACCTTTGCAAAGAAATAACTTTTTCTTTTTTTTTATGTCCCGAAACGTGACCCTTTGGATCAAGGGGGCGATGGTTTTTCGTGATGCTCTCCACCGAGGGCCAGGGGGTTTTGTGCCCCTCGATGGGGACTTGAGTTCTTCGTTGGATAAACCGTGATGATCCCCAAGACGTTTTAAAGCCGGATCTTTTAGCCCCCCAATAAGGAGAGGTTTAGATAACAAAGCCACGTTCGTCCCAAACTTTTATAGCAGTTGGGAAAATAAGGACTTTCTCACTTCCCCGTCATCAATGAAAGGGACTAGGGGAAAGGGTTTCTCAGTGATCGATGCCTTAGAACTTGCCTGAGGCAGCTTTTTTAGGGGGTCAAATGCAACTTTGGGCATCGTGTACCCCCGAGCTTTTGGGTTTTTTTTCACACAATGAACATCGTGGAAGATAGGTCACTTAGACATAGGTAAAAGTTCCCTTTTAAAACGGGGGGTCGTATGTAGACTGCAGAGGTGGAACAGAACGACTGTGATTAGGGGGTTTGGCCCCCAGGGGCTGGCAATCTTACTCCAAATGATCAGGGGGCGGGATTTTTAATGGTTAATCTGGAAACAAATTTTCTATATTTCGCTTTTGTGTTTGGGTGATTAGGAGGGGAAATTAAACCCCAGTTGCCGAGTGGGCTGTCCCGCTTTGAAGCTTTTACCTTGGTAAATTTTTTAAGCTGTTCTTAAAAATTTCCCCCGGTTTTTTTATTTTGGTAACCATCAATGTTGATAGTTTCCCCGCATGTTGGTAGCCTCAAGATTTTTTTTGGGGGGGGAGCTGATTTCAGTTTAGGGCTGGTTCTCAAACGATACAGTAGGGTCATTGCCTACGTAGTTTTGAAAGGGTCAAAGCCTACGGTTTTTAAGTTGGGTTTCAGAGAAGCAAGTACCAGGAATGGCGAAGTCGGGAGCTTTATTACGACAGGAATGCGGTCTGATTCGACATTTCCACGAGGGAAAACTCTAAGGACTACGTTAGGAGTCTCCGGGTGAGGGTCCACATATGACTTGAAAAAAGTTCCTTGGAACGATAGGTTTCTTGCTGCCATTATATTGAACAGCTGTTTTCCCTTTAGGTCACCTAGCGGTTGGGCGATGCTGCAGTTGAAGAGAGTGGGGTAATGGGCATTAAAATCTCCTGCTATGACTTTTGGGGACATTTCTGCTGTTTAGGGAAGCTCCCCATTATGAGGTAATCAGTTCTATCGCTATGATGCTGTCTTTGTCAACATAGATGTTACGGAATGCATATCCTTGTTTCACTAGGATGGCCACCTACTGTGCGAACCTCTGATTTCTCAAGTGTAGAGTAACCAAGCAGTTTTATATGTTGGTTTGGTCTGGCAGCTGTCTTATTCAGGATGATGATGGTCAGATTGTGATTGTTTAGTTCAACTTCTAGGAGGTAGCGGTTGTTGAAGAAGTGTCTGATGTTGAGTTGTAAAATTGTCATCCCCATTATTTCAAGTGTCCTGTGTTGTTGCTGCGTGCAGAGAGTTGGTGTCTGAGGTTATAGCTGCAAGGTGTGCGCATGCTCTCACTACTCGACTCTAGGGGGCCTGTAGTCCTTAGTGGTTTTCTGAGTATAGAATATTTGGTCCTCTTCAATGCTACTAGTGTTGCTGACGAGTCAGTCTCGTCTTCTGACACCAGGGATGCGTCGGACACCTCGTTCACTACACGCACTAACTCTACATATCCATGCCTCTGTAGATAGGAGACAGTGGGGACTCATCGTGAAAAGGTACAAAAGCGAGTTGATCTAGAAACTCAGAAACTACTCCATTCTGGGCAGCGTTGGAGCCCTATTGGTCGTTTGGGTCAGCTTCTGTTTCACTTAAGTCACTATGACTTTTTTAGGTTATCCTAGGTTCTTTACACATATGCTGCTATGTATGATAATCTATGTAACTGTATTTGTGTATACCTGAATAAATTTGCTTACTGCCTCCATGGCGACGGATTGTGCACCAGTGTCTAGTACAAGTACTGGGGCCGTTATTACCCAGCTGTCTGTGTTGCTGTTTGAATCGGGTTCTCCTCCACAGGTGGTCCTTGGTTGTGGGAGGAGGGTTGATGTGGTGGGAGTGCTGGGGGGAGGAACATTCACAGTGGTTTGAGGGAAACTTACTGTACGGCTCCATTTGAATGGTATGCCTAAATTTGTCTATAACAGGTCTTTGAGAAGTTGAAAAAAAGGGTGGACATTGTTACCTGCAC
>NC_069437.1:39438614-39463351 GCF_026875155.1 Cherax quadricarinatus | reverse complement strand
GCAAAGGAAGACAACTCTTACGAACACTGCAAGGGAAGGACAACTCTTACGGAACACTCAAGAGGAAGGTAACTCTTAGGGGACACACTGCAAGGGAATGATAACTCTTACGACACACTGCAAGAGGAAGGATAACTCTTACGACACACTGCAAGAGGAAGGATAACTCTTACGACACACTGCAAGAGGAAGGACAACTCTTACGACACACTTGCAAGAGGAATGATAACTCTTATGACACACTGCAAGAGGAAGGATAACTCTTACGACACACTGCAAGAGGAAGGATAACTCTTACGACACACTGCAAGAGGAAGGACAACTTACGACACACTGCAAGAGTAAGGACAAACTCTTACGACACACTGCAAGAGGAAGAAAACACCCTGAAAATACAAGAAAATAGAATATTACTGTAGGCTGAATTAATTGCAAAATAAGCTGTCTGTACTCTCACTTTAATAAAGGAATTTACTAATACGATTGTAAATTAATGCAAAAAATATAAAATAGAATCATGAAATTGAATGCAAAATAAGGTAACTTAGAAAATAAATATTTTCTAAGAGAGCATAAACCAAAAAATATTGAACATGGCACAAAAATAAGAATATATGAACAATAGCAATCTACCTGGAGTCTACCTGGAGTCTACCTGGAGTCTACCTGGAGTCTACCTGGAGTCTACCTGGAGTCTACCTGGAGGTTATTTCGAGGATCAACGCCCCCACGGCCCGGGCCACGACCAGGCCTTCGATGGATCAGGGCCTGATCAACCAGGTGTTGCAATGAAAAAGAATAAATCACTGTATAACAAACAGCACAATAAAAATAAATTCCAGAATTAATCAATGTATCAATAAAAATTACACTGGGATATGATAGCTTAAAAAAACAATAAAAATATTAAGACAGACTGGTTTGAACAATTTAACTATTAATTGCAAATTAGGCATAACAATTTACTCAACCAGAATAAGAGAACAATTAACTTTTAAATAAGTTAAAATAACACTAAGAGTGAATTTCATCAAAGAAATATGAATATGAATAAAATTGACACAAGATACAGACTGGAAATATAAACACTTACAAAAGTGGCAGGACACATACACAACAAGGATCATTCACTTCACTTTTGCATAAATTGTTCTTGCAACAAGATCTTGCTGTGACAGAGATATACAAACAATACTCTTGCTAGCATACAAAATAATGGTACAGAATTTTTGGAAAAAAATTCGGGGGGAATGAGGCCTGTTGGCACAAAAAATGGTCCCAAAACAGAATATTTGGGTAATTTTTTATAGGCGTAAATAGAACTGCAAAAATTTTATACATAGAATTAGCGGGGAAAAAATACGAAAAAAAAAGGGGGGGGAAATAAAAATTTGTTTTGAAATTTATGGAGAAAATAAATTAAAACAACACTAAAAATATGGTGCAAAAAAAACAACACTGAAAAAAACACGAAAGAAAAAAAATAATAAAGGGGACTTCACTGTGGGGAAGGGACTGAGCAAGGGACTGCAAATACTGCACACAAGGAGGGAATAAATATGTTGAGACGAGTATAAAATTTTTCCCGGCAGTGTAGAGGAGTAATACAACAAAAACATAGTATTTTTACACGCAATAAAAATAAAATTGAAAAAAAAAAGGCAAAATTTACCGTGACTGGAACAACACACAAAAAACCCCGAAAGAAAAAAAAAAGAGGGAGTTTACGACGACGTTTCGGTCTGACGGGACCATTTAAAAACTCACCCCTTGATTTTTGGGTAAATGGCCCAAAAAGTCGGACCAAAAACTTTCGCCCGAAAGGGCTCCTCTTTTTTTTGTGCGGGTTTTTGTGTAAGAATAAATTTGTAACAGCAAAAAATAATATTAAATTCAGGTGTAACCCAACAAAAAAAGAACCAGATATTTTAATAAAAAAAGAAACAGGGAAAGGGGTGAATGTAACCAAAAAAAAAATAATGCAAAATAACGAGTCAAAGAAAACACGGGTTTTCTACACTGAAAATCACTGTAAATGTTTCCCCCACGAAAACCGTCTTATATAAAAACATCCTAAATTTTCAGCACCCTTATCCAACACAAAACCCCAAAAAAGTACCCAAAAACGGTGGGGACCCCTTCTCCAAGAAAAAGGATACTACTTTCCCCGAAAAACTCCCCCCTTCTCACACTATCCCCATTCCCCCCTTTACCCCTTTTACCTCACCTATGTTATTTGGTTTGGGTTTCAACTGCAGAAAAAATCCCCCAAAAACCCATTAATAAAAAAACCCAAAAAAGCTCAGTAAGAATAATCCCTAAATCCCATCCCGGGGAAAACCCCCCCCCCATCTTCTTTGTTTCTAAAACTTCCCCCTGTTCAAAAACACCCACACTTACTACTGTGAAATCTATATCTAAAAAGGCCCTTAAAAAATTCCAATATTTAACCCCTTGAAAAAAAAGGGTTTCCTTGATGTTGGGGACGGGAAACCCAAAAGGCATAACCCCAGACAAAAAACATCTTACGACATTCCCCCGGTCCAAACTAAATCATAAAAAAAATTCAATGTAGTCAAAGGCCCAAAAAACGGGAAAACCCCCTAACTGAAAACTTTTGAAATCCCAGACCCCATTATCACCTTAAAAAACTCCCGTTAGAAAAACTTTCTTATCCCCCTGATCCCCCCCATAAAAACTAACATTTTTTTTTTTTTTTTTTAAAAAACAAAACTTTTAAAAAAATTTAGAATAAAAACTAAAAATCATAAAAAAGTAAAACCCCAACACCAAAAACCATTAAAACTTTATGTCCCCCTGCGGAGGTTTAAATACCTTAAAAACATTGCCTAAAAACCCAAAAGGTTTTCCCCTTCCCATCTTACAAATTCAGTAGGACCTAAAAATATTAACATCATTTCACGAATCAACAAAATTTTTTTTCTACCTTAAAATTAAAAATTTAAAAATTAAAAACCCGTCTTTCCCTTTCCCCATCAGGGTGCTTTTCGTATTTCCCCTTAATTTTACAAACAATAAAAATTTTCCCCAAAAATATTTGGGGTTTTTTATTCCCATATTTATTTTCCCCACATCCCATGAAAAAAAACCATTGAGTGTTGACCATTTCCCCAAATTTTATATATCTTCTGCTTTTTTTAACAAATTTATAAAATTGGACAACCATGGCTGCCCATAGGGATCTATCAAAAACCAAAGGGAAATTTTTTAACCCCCAAAAACCTTTCACTTCCTAAACAACACGAAAATTTTCCCCCTTTAAACCCCCCCATTTTTGGTTTTTAAATTAACGGTATAGTTAAATATTACTAGCTAAAATTAGTGAGTACCTTTTATCTCACAAAAACCCATTAGGATTGCAATACAAAAAAGGTAAACCCTTACACAAAAGCAGTTTTTTTAAAAAATTTTGGTAACATAAAAATCCCTTTACTTTCATTTTATATACTCGACAAACTTTACCCACCCGGGCTCATAACCCCAACTTTAAAAACGCAAAAATTAGATAAGACTTTGTTAAAACCCTTATTTTTTAATCCTTTATTAAAAAAAAAAGCAAGGAAATTTGGGAATAATTTTGAAAAAAAACATGATTACTTGAAACCTTTATCCCCAAAATGTTTAGATCCCTTTGATTGTTCCCTTTGTAGTTGTCTAAATTTAAACAAAGATCATTTACTTTATTAAATCTATGATCAGAAAGGGGTTTTTAATTGTTTTTAAAAACACATGGGCTAATCCAAAACTTTCCCCAACACTTTAAAAGCCCCCCAAAATTTAAACACCCACATCTGACATACCCTCCCCCCCCAAAATTTCCCCATGACAACCCTCCCACATTTACTATCCTTCTTTTGGGCATATTCCCCTTTTAAAAAAAGGAAAAATTGGCCCCTTTTGGGCCCTTAAAGTTCCAAGTTATGAGCCCCTTTACTTTTTGTATTTCTATTTGCCCCCGGGGGGAAACCAAATTTGCCCACCTTTTACCATAAAGTTTTTATTTATACGGGACTGTCCCGAAAAAATTTCCCTGAAATTCCCCTTACCCTAATCCCCCCCCCTTTTTCCCTTAAAACCCCCAGGAAAAAAACAAAAAATTCTGTCAAATTTTACAGAATGGCTTTTCTTTACAACTTCGGGACCCCCCCTTCTTCTAAGTTTAGGGCACGCAGGAGCTTTTAAAATTGCCCCCCCCTTTAAACTTGAAGACTCTAGCCAGCCAACCGTCCCTGCCCCCAACTCCCTAAAAAAAATTACATGGCATAAAAGGGGCCGGGGTTTCCGATTCCTCAAAATTTTTGGGTTTTCGTTCCCTTACAAAAACCCAATCACACACAAAGCCTGCTTTGACGCTAAAAATTCCCCTTTTCAAACCCTTTTTAAACTAACCCCCTTCCCCTCGGCTTTAATCAAAAGTTTTCGGGGAAATTTCGGGAAAAAATCTTTACCCCAATCAACAAAGGGTAAAACCCCCACCCTTTCCCATGACTTCGGTTTTCCCTTCTAAATCTCTATTTAACCTTCCCCCCTTTGAGCTTTTTTCCCATCCCCCTATTACTTTTTAAAAACCCTTAGTTATTCTCACATTCCATTAAGTTTTTTCCCCCCCCACCATCGACGTACATCCTCCATACCCCCCCAAACCCCCTCACCCCTTTTCCCCCCCCTCCCTTTTGTACCTCTTTTTTTAACATTCGGGGCCCTTTTTTACCCTCGGCCCTAGCATAAAAGCCCACTCCCCATTTTTTTTAAAAATTTTCGTCTTTCCCAAACTCTTTACTTAGCCAGGGCCCATCCAAAAACCCCAATATAAATGAAAGCACCATTTCCTGTATCTTTTTTACTCCTTTTCCCCCAAAAAGGATACACCACTGCCACGTTCCACACTTTGCTATAAAACCAAATTAAATTTTAATTATTTCCCCTTTGCTTTAAAAGAAAATTCCTTTGCTCCACTACCCCTTTTCCCCTCCTTTCCCCCCCCCGAAAAGGTGACGTGGGGGCCCCGGCCCAAACAAGTAATCACTAGATCACAGCTCCCGGCACTACTGAAATTTTACATCCCCTGCCTTGTTAAATTCTGTGGTTTTTTTGGGGAAAAGCTTCCCCCTTTTTTTCCCCCCTATAATCCCCCTTGTCTTTTCAGTCGGCTCTAGGTTGATGTTGTAATAATAACCGCATTTTTTAAGGTATTGTACTTATCGGAGGTGATTTCTTAACCCAGGGGGAAACCTGTCTATTTTTCCGGCTTGGAGGACAGAGAGGGGTCCCCTCCCCAATCAACGAGTGAATTGATGGAGAGGGGACTAAACGTCCTGGGGGAATTTCCCCTTTTTGGGGGATTTAATTACTGGGCCCCGGTATGAAATTGCGGGACGTAACCCCTTCATCTTTCCCACCCCAAAAAAGGGAAACCGGTTTTCCCTTCATCGGGATAAAAATACTCAGGGGGGCCTATTCTGTGAAGGGAACCCGAGCCGGTGGGTTGTCATAAAAACCCCCTGCGACCCCCCCACATCATCGGAACGGCTACAATTTAAACCTCCCCATTTGTCCCCCAACCCCCAGACACCAAGTTTTATATTACCCTTTTAAATTTCAGTTATCATTTATATTTTTTTTTTTCCCATTTTTTTTTTAATGTAGGATCAATATTTCATATTTAAATGTTTTTTTTTCATATTTTCTAAATAAAAAAGTGTTTTGAGTTTGCCCATTTTTTTATTTTTTTTTTTATACTTTAAAAATTTTCCCTAAAGGGAGAAGCCAGCTTTGGTAAACGTTGAAGTTGGGGGAACCCTTTCCCCGGGATCAACTCGGGGAATCAAGATTAACTCCCTCTCAAATTTTCCCCAAATTTGGAACTTAAAAGGGCCGCATACCACAGTTGGTTACCACCCAGCCATGAGAAATTCATTCACTATGGGTGGGGGATTTACGGTACAGGTTTTAAAAAGTTTGGGGTGATTGTTATAGTCTAAATTTTTTGGTAAGTCAAGTCAGGCAGGTATTTTTAAATTTCCCAAACCTTTTTGTTCGAGCTTAAAACCACTTTTGGAGGATTGGGACTCTAGGGACCCGGTTTTCCCAGTGACAATTTGTTTATTAAAGTCTTTATTTTCAAGGGAACTGCGTGGAACTCTTGTTTTGGTGGTGGGGAAGATTGGAGGGGTCAAGGGACTCCATTCTATTTAAATTTGTTTGCTTGGACCCGGCCCAAAAAAAACCCTTTTTCGTTTTCTTTTAAAAATTTATTTTTTAAAATTGAAGCGGGGACGACCCCTCTGATTTTTTCCCTTTTGAGGGAAAGGGGAAATTTGGGAAACCCTCCTTTTCTTTAATACCGTTTCTTTTTCCCCCTGGTGGATTTAATTTTATTCTTGAAAAATAGGAAGAATACCAGTTTTGGGATAAATGCGGGGAAGTAATTTTAGGAAAAACCCGGAAAAAAAATTTAGAAATCTTTCATTAGTGCAAAAAAAAGATCCAGGAAAGACTTAAAAGAGAGAGAATTGAGGGGAAAAAGGAAAAGACGGGTTAGAAAGGGAAAAGAAAAGAAAAAGGAAAAAGGAGAAAAAGGGAAAATTTGGGGGAGAGAAACCCAAAGGGAAAGGGAAGGTTAAAAAAGAGAGAGAGAAAAAAAAAGGGACCCGGTGATAAGACTTGTTTCGTGAGGGGGAGGGGCTAGATTTCGGGGGGAAAAAGCAAAAATAGTAAAAAAAAAAGTAAGGAAAACGTGAGGAAAAAAAGGGGTTTAAAATTTAAAAGAACTTGAGGGGGGGAAAAAGGCCCAAAGGGTAGAGAAGTTTAGGAAAAAGCTTGACAACATGAGTTAATAGAAAAAGAGAAAAGGGGCGGGGGAGCTCGAAAAAAACTCACCTTGATTTAGAAAAATTTAAAAAATTAAAATTTTACACAAAAAAACCCAATTTAAAAGGGAAGGGAAGTTTTTGGAAAAAAAGTGCAGTCAGTGCAAAATTTTTCCAACACCTTAAATTTTCCTCCCCCTTTCCCGAGGAGGAAAAACATTTCGTATACTTTCAGGGTTTGAAAATACTGTAAAACCCCTTTTGAATGGCTGCTGACCCTGGGGCTACCAGGTTAGGAATGTTATTTTTTGGGACAGCCCTTTAATATCTATTTCAACTTTGTCGGGAGGTATATGGAAATTTTTAAAATACTGAAGAAAAGGGAATCCCTTTAAACATATCCCAAAAAAACCCTAATTCTTAAAAAGGGGAAAAATTTTTTAGGGTTTTTCCCCTTACAGCCCGGGGCCCGAAAATTTCAGCAGTTAAGGTTAAAAATCTTTTGGTTTTTTCGACTTTTGGATAGAAGTTCAGGGGATTGATGCAAATTATGAATCTCTTTGAAAACTTCATGGTTTTGACCAGTTCCTGAAGCTCTTCCCCCTCAGATTGGGAAAAATTTATCAGGGGAACATAACCGGATTTTAAAACTGAGGGAAATTGGGTGGGGCTGCTGACCCGTATGCTGGGTCACAAATTTCCCTTTTAAAGGAAATAAAGGGATCGAGCCCTTTAAAAGGAAGGGGGTTTATCCCGACCTTAAAAAAAATCAAAGCCTCTAGGGGAAAATAAAATGACTTCTTTTTATTTTTTGTTTGTAATTTTTGTGGGGTTAAAGGGGCATAATTTGTCCCGATTGTCCTTCTAAGAAGGTCCAAAAAGTTGGAAGTTTTTTTAAAGACTGTTTTTAAAGACCAAGCACCCCTTTTGTTCGGAAAAAATTTAATTGGGACTTAAAGTTTTACCATTTAACGGGGGCCCCTGGATGCCCCCATGTATAGTCATTTTTTAATAAGCTGTTCCCTAACCTTAAAGAAAATCATTCCCTTTTTCTTTTTACTTTCAGGACACTTGGGCCGTACGGACACTTTCCCCACCCTCCGTTGGTTTAAATTTGGGTTTAAAATAGTTCACAGGGTTTGGGCGGAAAACCGTAAATAGCTCCCATTTACTTCTTTTTCCCTACTAATAGGGGAATGTAAAAATAAAAGGTTTCCATTTTCCCTTTTTGAGATTGACCTTTCTCACCAAAGGGTGGACATAGGGGGTTTCAATCCTCTTTCTGTAGAGTCAGGAAGGGCCCCCCGAAAGTTTTAGATTTTAGGGCAAAAGTCTCGTGGGGTTTTATTTTGGGATTTAAAAACTAGTGATGCTTCTCTCCCTAAAACGAGGGAGTAGGTTCACCGGTTCACTTATTAGATGAAAGTGAAGATATCCCTCCCCATACTATAAAAAGTCTTGACTAGGGCTCGACCAAAAACCCCGGCTTCTCCTATGTTCCCTCCTTTTATTTTCCCTGACTTTAAGCCTTTGACTATCGAAGGACTCCTTTGTCAATTTTTTCAACGAAAATTTCCCCTTTTCTTAGGAAAATTCCCTAAGGGGCCCTAAAAAAAAATCAAATTATTTCCCAAAAGGAAAAAAATTTTCATTTAAAATTTTAATTTATAAAAAGGGATCTTTTACAAGTCCCGTAATTTAAAATTTAAAATTTGATTTAGACAGGGGCTATTCCATTTAGTTGTTCCCAAGGGCAATTTCAAAAAGGACTGTTTTTTTAAAAAGGGGTCTTTACCCCGCCCGTGACCGGAAAATTTCTCGCATCGTAAACCTTAAATAAAATTAGGGAAACCCCATTTTTTGGCCCAAAAAGGGACCGATGTCACTACCTTTTGTAGACGTGTAAAGTTTGCCAAATGTCATCCTCCCAGGTACCGGGGGGTACCTTTTGGTCAAAATTTCCAGGGCTTTTCGGTACCTTTTTAAAGAGACGCTAATTTACATCGTTGGGTTTCCCATTTTCTCCACTTTCATTGGGGGACCCTTGATATATATTAACCCTTAGTTGATTATGCTTCGAGTTCCCTTTAAGCCGTTCCCTTAAAAACCCTAAACTATACAGGGTGGCTGAAGCCCCTTTTGTCCTCTTCTCCAGAGTGGGTTTCCCCAGAGGAAAATTTTTTTCTGCCCTGGGCCCCAATTCAAATTTTGACTTAATGCAAACCCTCTTTACCAATTTGGGAGTTGGGAAACCCCCTCTTCAACCCCATCCTTTCATCCCGCTGTAATGGGAAAGGGTTTAAAACCACAGCATTTTGATTCTAAAGTCAATTTTAAGGAAAACTTTGCTCCCTTAAAAACCCAAGGAAATGGCATGTTTTCCTACCCGTGCCCTTTTTTTGCCTGAGGGGAAGTTCCCCTTTAAACCCTTTTGGTTTTCCCCCTTTTGAACTTTTTTCTATGGTAGACGGCCAAAAGGGCCACTGTCCCCCTTCAAAAACTTATGGCTAATGGGGGGTTTTAAAAGCTGAGGGGTTTTAGTCTTTTACCACTTTCTCCTTGGGCATTAGATTCCAACTTGAGGAGCCCTCTGACATAGTTTTCCCAAAAAAATTAAGTTTTTTCAATTTGGGCCCCGGTTTCAAAACCTATTTTGATTCCCAAAAATCAGGGAGAAAATTTTTTAAAATAGGTGATGAAGTTTTGTATTTTGCCCATCAAGCCAAAAAAAATTATTAGTAGCAGGAAAGGTCCATATAAAAAAATTTAAAAAAATTTTTGGGGAAAATTTACCCACCTCAAGAAGTTAAGGGGAAACCCCAAAATTTATCATGTCAACACCTTAAGAAATATTTTTCCGAAGAAATTCGGGTTTTAAACTGCCTTATAAAATTTGACTTAGTTTTTCCCCACGAACATGGGTACGAACAAACCCGAAGAAAGTAAAGGGGTTTTCGTATTGGGCAACCCATAAATTAAAACTATGATGAAGCCCCCAAAGAATTTTGGGGGACTCTTGACAATCGGGCAACCAACAAAAATATTAATGAATCTTTGGATGACCCCTTTAAAAGGGCTGAATTTCTTCAATTGCGAGTACTTTTCGACGTTTTTTAACCCGATAATTTCCCGGGGGTTTTCCCCCACGGTTTGTCCATTAAAATTGACTTTGTGACGGACAATTCCCATCAAACGAAAAAAATACACCCGTTTTCCCGTTCACTTAGGGGTGCCCTTTGGACCCAGAGGTAGACAAATTTTTTAAAAAATAAAGATATTGAACCTTCCAAAATATTTGAAAAAAAGGTCACCAAATTGTCAGGGTTTTTGGAGGGGATAATTCATATAGGGGTTGCTAATTTACTTCAGAGGCCCTTTAAAGCTTTTAACTCGGTGGGATGGGTGAAAACCCTTTTGCCCTTAATAGATACCCATCTACACAAAAATTTTTTGGCTCTTCCTTATTTTCAAGTTTTATATTGGGGCAGGCATATCTCAAGTAATGTTGGGTCCCCTTTTTCTAAGCGTTTCACCCGGGTTTTTCCTTTTCACCCAAAGGGCTTGATGCAATATGAACTATGCCCTTCGGTTTGGCAACTGGGCCCGTGCTACCTAGTGAGACTGATGGAAAAGGTTTGGGTAATATGCCAAATTTTTTTCAGTTTATTTTGACCAAAACTTACGTTAAAGACAAACCCCGTGGGGCGAAATATCCAAAATTTTAAAATAGTTTTTCGTAGGTTTCGCCCCAAAATGGCCTCATGCCCAAACCCAAAAAAATTTCCCTTCCCTTGGGGGTTTTTAAAAGATTAGATATCTTGGGGGTGAACATTCTATTAAAATCTCTGCGCCTTCCCCGTAAGATCAAAACTTTATTAGAATTTTAAAATTCCCCAAAAAAACCCAAAAAGCTCATGCGTAGTTTTCTTGGTTCCTGGAGTTTTCCTTTGGGGAGAGTTCCGGGGGTTTAAAACCCCCCTGGCCCGGTTTGTGAGGCTTTCTGGTGGGATCAGAGCCCGATCAAAACCCGGCTCTTGCTGCTGGTTTTTCAAGCAAACAACGTTCGAGCCACAGCCCGGGTGGTCAGGAAACCCAAATTTTGGTGTTGTCCCGTGCCGCTTGAAGAAATGCCAGGGGTCCCCTTGGTAAACCCCCTTATGTTTGCTGGGGGGTAGTTTTTAAAATTCGGGCCCCTGACCCCTTTTGGATGGTTTTTAAGTGCTTGTGAACACCCCTGCTTTTTCATTGGGGGGGGGGTTGGGTCGTCTGCCAAATTTTTTTTTTTTTTTGCTTTCGTGGGAGTGAATTTTTTGTTTTTGGGAAGTTGGTACTAGTCCTCTAGGATTTTTTCCCGGTTTTAATTAAAACAAAGTAAACTCTCCCGCGGGTTTCCCAGGGAAAAACAGTTTTAGGAAAACCTCAAGGGTTTTCCCCGTAAAATTTAGGTGTTTTATCTTGTTAAAGCGCGCCGTTTAATTTTTTGTTTCTTTTTTTAGGTCTGTAAAAATTTTTTTGCACGGTTTTCCCCCCAAAACCCTTTTGATCTTACAGGCATTTTTTATCGCTTTTCCCTTTAAAAATCTGTGAAGGAACCTCTTGAACTTTCCGGGCGTTTGTCGGGGGGAAAAAAATTTAAAGAGAAATTTAAAAAATCTTTTTGAAAGACCCTATACTTAAATTTTCCCGATATTAATAAAATTTTGTTTTTTAAAAATGTGCCTAAAAACTGGCTTGGTGCGGTGTTAAACAATACCATGATGGTACTCCCCTTCCCCTGTATGCTTCCCCAAGCCGGAAAATCCCTTCCCACAGAAAAAGAGAACTCCCCATTTGAAAAGAAAAGTTTGGCCCTTGTGTGGGGTTTTTCTCCAAAAAATTAATTTTATTTGCTGGGGGAAAAGAATTCATTTTAGAAAAAGGACCCCAAACCTTTGGGTTAGTAGAAAACTTTTAAGGGAAACCAAAAGTCGCCTTTGAGGTGGGGCATTGGCACTCCGGCTTTTGTTCCATATTGTGTATATCAATGGTTCATCCAATTATTTCTCTGATGGTTAAGTCGTGACAGTCAGTAGAAGATTTGTTAAGAGTAAGACACATGTGCAACATCTGGGTATCTTTTTTTGTAAAACGTTTCGCCATCCAGTGGCTTTATCAATACAAATTCCAGGACATAACTTGAAGACAGTAGAACTATGTACAGAAGATGAGGTAATCAGTCCCTCAACCTAGGAGTAGGTGCAACAGCACCATAGTCGTGGAGATTCTGAAGCAGAAGAAAGAATCCTGGCGCTTATATAGTAACGTCAGGTGAAGCAGACGAGGGCAAATTCACTGGTGGGCGGGATTCCCCAGTGGAAGTAGGCCCTTCCCAAAAGAGATGGGTTAGTTGTAGTAGTAGTAGTTTTTCGTAGTTGTGAAGGTTATGTACATTTTCCTCAGAATTAAGATTCCATGATGTTGCAGTGTCTGACAAGTTGTGTACGAATGGTATATAATACCGCAAGATGAGAGTAAGACACATGTGCAACATCTGGGGTATCTTTATTGTAGACGTTTCGCCATCCAGTGGCTTTATCAATACAAATTCCAGGACAGAACTTGAAGACAGTAGAACTATGTACAGAAGATGAGGTAATCAGTCCCTAAACCCTAGGAGTAGGTGCGAAAGCACCATAGTCGTGGAGATTCTGAAGCAGAAAGAAAGAACCCTGGCGCTTATATAGTAACGTCAGGTGAAGCAGACGAGGGCAAATTCACTGGTGGGACGGATTCCCCAGGGGAAAATTTAATTCTGGGGAAACATGTACATAACCTTCACAACTACGACAACTACTACTACTACAACTAACCCATCTCTTTGGGAAGGACCTACTTCCACTGGGGAATCCCGCCCACCAGTGAATTTGCCCTCGTCTGCTTCACCTGACGTTACTATATAAGCGCCAGGATTTTTTTTTTTCTGCTTCAAGAATCTCCACGACTATGGTGCTGTTCGCACCTACTCCTAGGTTGAGGGACTGATTACCTCATCTTCTGTACATAGTTCTACTGTCTTCAAGTTATGTCCTGGAATTTGTATTGATAAAGCCACTGGATGGCGAAACGTCTACAATAAAGATACCCAGATTTTTGCACATTTTTGTCTTACTCTCATCTTGTCGGTATTTTTTATACCTTGTACACAACTTGTCAGACACTGCAACATCATGGAATCTTAATTCTGAGGACATGTACATAACCTTCACAACTACGACAACTACTACTACTACAACTAACCCATCTCTTTGGGAAGGACCTACTTCCACTGGGGAATCCCGCCCACCAGTGAATTTGCCCTCGTCTGCTTCACCTGACGTTACTATATAAGCGCCAGGATTCTTTCTTCTGCTTCAGAATCTCCACGACTATGGTGCTGTTCGCACCTACTCCTAGGTTGAGGGACTGATTACCTCATCTTCTGTACATAGTTCTACTGTCTTCAAGTTATGTCCTGGAATTTGTATTGATAAAGCCACTGGATGGCGAAACGTCTACAATAAAGATACCCAGATGTTGCACATGTGTCTTACTCTCATCTTGTCGGTATTATATACCATTCGTACACAGAAGATTTGTTGCCTTACGTGACTTCCACATGTTAGAACTTTTTCCTCGCCTATTCTTCTCATACTCCTTGACTATAAGTCTTGGTATGGGGGAGTGTGAGGGAAAAGTTCAATAGAAAGGAGTAGCGATGGAGTATATAGTAACAATAGTTTCATTGCCGGCTACTTGTTAAGGTAGGGTAAGTCCAGCTCCCGCTATTCCTGCCTTTTTTCCCCCACCCCGAAAGTGATAGTTTGATTGCCGGCTGCTTGTTAAGGTAGGGTCAGTCTAGCTCCCGCTATCCCTTCCCCTCCTCCCCCCCCCCCACGAAAGGTGACGTGTGGGGCTCCGGTCCAAACAGTAATCACTAGACTCACAGCTCCCAGCACTACTATAAGTACATGCCTGCCTTGTATTCTAGTGGATTTATTGGTTGAAAGCTTCACTTTTGACCAATAATAAACTTAGTCCTTTCAGTCTTGCTCTAGGTTGACTGTTGTAATAATCACCACATCTTTTAGGTATTGTACTTATCATGGAGAGTGATTTCTTAAGCAGTGGGTAACCTGTCTATCTTTCCAGCTTGGATGACAGAGAGGGTCACCTGCCAATCAACGAGTAGAATTGATGGAGATGGACTAACCTCCTGAGACTTCCCCTTTTTTGGATTTAATTACCTGTGCACCTGTATGAAATTGCAGGACGTACCCCCTCATCATTGCAGCAGTAAAGAACCTGCTTTCCTGTCATCGGGATAGAATACTCACGGCTATTCTGTGAAGAACAAGTTGGTGGGTTGTCATCAACACCTGCGACCTCCCCCCCACATCATCGGCAATGGCTATGATTTCAACAACACGCAGTGTCACCAACACCAGACACCCAAGTTTTATATTAGCATTGAATTCAGTTATCATTTATATTTTTCATTTTTCATTTTCTTTAATGTAGGATCAATATTTCATATTTAAGTGTTTTATATTTTATATTTTCTAAATAATAAAGTGTTTATGTTTGTCAGTTTTTATTCATTTTCTATTCATTAATTTTCCTGAGGAGAAGCCAGCTTTGGTAATACTGACTGAAGTTGTTACAGGGCTTAGTAAGCCTTCACACACACAGTCATAAGCATTCTCTCAATCAATGTCCAAAATTCCACCCCCCTTACAACCCTTCAAAAATTCCCTAATTCGACTATGTCCATCCCTCATACTACGGCCCAGAATCCCCAACTAACCCTTGTGCATAATACCACCTATCACCCTCTTCATCCTGTTCCCTAGAATCTTCAGAAAATCTTATAATCCATACACATTAAAGATATGGCCCTGTACGTGCTCAGTGTTCTCCCCTCCCTCTTTTTCTTTACAAGCACGACCACGCCCGTCCTTTGTGACATTCCCAATTTCCCTTCCTTCAGCATGCTACTCAATACCTGAACCAAACAAACATTTATGGTTTCCCAATGCACTCTAAAAAAATCTTTGGGAAAGCCCACGTTTTCCTTGCTTTTCCCCCCTTATTTAAAATTGAACATGCCTCTTTCCCCTTTTTTCCATCCCTTTTTAAATTCCCTCCAACCCCCTCTGTCCTCCCCCCCCCCTTTCCCCCAAAGGCCTTCACCCCCCTCCTCTTTCTTTTTTAAACTATCCCCCACATTCCCTTTTTCCCTCCCTTTTCCTTTTTAAAAAAAACCAATAACCCCGCAAAAATTACTTTTTCCCCCTCATTTGTCACCAACATTTGCCCCTTAGATAACCTTCCAAAATTCCCCCCGCAACCCCCCTAAAAGTTTTAATAGGGGACTCCTTTTTGTCAAATTTTCAAAAAAAAATTTTCTTAACACACTACCCGAGGGTTTTATTCCCCACAGTACGGAAACCCCCATCCCACCCTTACCCTTATTTCACCAAATCTTTCATTATGTAATTCCTTAATCTCTCTCTTGGGCCCTATTTTTTCTTCAAAAGATTTTTCCCTCCTCTCTCACAAAAACACTCCCCTGAGCTGCTGTTCCCAAATAATTCTGTAAACCGTACCCCCCTCGCCCCCCCCCTTCCTTTATTTTTAAAAAAACCCCCGTAAATACCGGGTTTTAGGCCCTATTTTCCCCAAACCTACCAAAATACTCCCTACCCCACCCCCTTGCCCTCCAAAATTTGCCCTCCACCAGTCTCAAAATTCTGCATTCACCCATTTTAAACCTCCTCCCCAAATCCGCATTTAACTTCCAGAAGCTTGAAAAATACCTTACCAAAACCCCCCCAAAATCCAGCTCTCCCAAAAATTTCCCCCCAATAAATTTCGAAAACCCAACATCAACTGTTTTTAACCCCTCCTACACAAATTTGCCCCCGTTATAAAAATCCTATCTAACCTCACTGAATAACCCTCTCCTAACAAAAGTAAAATTTCCACTCTCCAAGCCTCACCCCCCCCTCCACGATTCTCACCCCTGCACCCGGGTAAAAAAATTGTGTAACGACCGTAAACAAAACCTACCCGCCCCCCCCCTTGGCTCCACGTCCCCCCCCCTTATAAAAACCAGTTCCTCCCTAAAATTTAAAAGTTACTAGAGGAAAAACCCCTTTAAAAAAATACACCAAAACGTCTCTCCCCAAAAACCCTTTCCTTTTTAATTTTTGGGTTTATATTCCCCGCTGGCAATAAACCCCAATGAAACATGGGTCAGATGCTCCCCACTCACCATCCACCCCCTCAAAAAAACCCTCCCCCCCTTTCCCTTCCCCATTTTCATAATATGAAAAGGGACTATTTTCCTTCACAGCCACTTCCCCCACCCCCCCTTTTTTTAACCTAAAAACCCACTTACTTTCCCAATTTAAAACCTTTTAACCCCAAAGCAAAAGCCAAATCTTAAAATTATGTTTTTTGTATAAAGTATACACCACATTATATCTCCTAAAGAGCCATTCCATCCATACCTGTTTAAACTTCATTCCTCAATCCCTTTTCTTTTTTCAGTTACTAGCCGGAATTATTTTTTAAAAATGGCGGGTTTTCCTTTTTTTCTTGGCCATACCCACCAAAAACCATCCTGCTTATTGGGGGTCTTTCTTTACAGCTTGCTTATTCCCCCCCCCAAACCCTCCATTATTCCCCCAGAACCCTTAAAACCCCTTTTTATCCCTCCCCTCTTTCCCCCCTTTTGACATCTTTTTCCCTTTTACCAAGATTTTTCTCTTGTTCTTTTTCCTGGAGTAAAAAACAACGTTTCCCTCTCGGACGTTTTCCCGCAAATTTTTCCCCTTTTGAGAACTCCCCTCCCCACAGACCCCATCACCTGTCCTTTTTTTTTTCCCATGGCCTTTTGTGGGCCCCAACGTTGTTCCCCAATTTTAAAATTTTGCACACATTTTTCCCAAACTCCAGATTCCCTTTCTGCCTGCTGCCGCCCGGGGGTTACACCCTTCACCCCCTGTTCCCCCCCTCAACGTCCCTTTCAAAAAGGAGCTTTGTACCTTTCCTCCACAAGCCCCTCCTGTTGGCCCGTACTCCCTAGCAATGTCCAAAGTCGTTTTTTTCCCCTTTTCAAACCCCTTTGTGTTCAACCCTTTCCCCATAGCCGCCTCCCAAACCTTTTTCCATTCTTTACCCCAATTTGGGAAGGAATTTTGTTTGGGCCCTTTCTCCTTCCTTCAAAAGCCCCCATAAACCCTTTTCCCTGATGTAAGATCACTGGGGACCTGTTTCCCCCGTCCACTTTTTTAAAAGCACTGGGCCCCATATGTTTTAAAAGATCCACAAAAATCTGCAAGTCCCTTTGGGTGCCCTGGGTAGTTTCACGTAGACCTGGGTCCGGAAGACCTCCAGGTAACGTTTGATGGAATCGGGGTGCCTCAACGTCATTTTCAGGCCCTAAATGATTTCCCCGGTAGCCCCCTTTATAAGGCCCATTTTGCCCCCAACCCCCCAACAAATAACCAATTTCTTTAAAAAACTTGAGATCTCCAGTGAATACTAAAAAGGGCTGCCCCTTCTAGCATTCAGCCTTTTCTGGGTTTTTTTTTTAAAAAGTTTGTTCCCGTATCCTTTTCCAATTATCCATTAAAATTCAATAAAATTAATAGTGGGTTCACATTAAAAACTGGGTAGGCACTAACAAGAAATTAAAATTTAATAAATTTTTTAATAAAATTAAAATTTTTTCTAGGGGTATATAAATTTTAAATTTTAAATTTAAAATCAACAAAATAGAAAAATCAACCTTTTTCTCGTGTACAGTAGTTTTTTGTGCCAAAACACAAATCAATATTTAAAGTCTTAATTTCCGTTGGTACATTAACATTTAAAAACAAATAAAAGCCCAAAAAAGTTTGTGTGTATTTGTAAGTGCCTTAAAAAGTTGTTTTGGGCTCACGACTCGGGAAATAGACTTAAACAAGTGACCCGACAAGGCCTCAAATAAACAACTTCATGACCAACAGGCAAACAAACCCGTCAGCTTTAACAACAAAAAGAATCTAACCCCAATAGCAATACAACAAGGCAACTGTGAACACAGAATCAAGGGTCAAGAAAAATAATATAAAGACACTAAGTAGGGACCTCACAAAACCCCCACAAAAGTCACCAAACCCCCAAATACTGAATCTAATTCAAACATAAGAAAATCCCCCCACCCGTGACAGTACACAGATACCCGTAAAAAATTTAAAGTCAGAAGCTACAGCTCAGGACCTGAGTTTTCCCAAAACAAAAAACGAAAACACAAGTCTTAAAGATGTTCTTTTGAACATAGTCCCCCCAGAACCTACAAAAAAAAAATGAAACAGAGATGCCCCCAACAAAGGGCCCAAAAAGGGGGAAATTTTGGCCCCCCGTCCCTTTTCAAAAATACGCCAACCACCAAGCGAGTCTAGACCAGACTGAATACTTCAGGCGAGGTGTGATCACCCCCACTCGATCACGTGATAGCTCCGTGGACAGTTGCTGCGCAGCAACACCAAAGCCGGCAGACTAACGAGCGATGAGCGATAATTACAGTAGTTAGACAATCAAACTTGAACTATGAGCACATAATAATATATGAAGGTTACATCCTACCTAACAAAAGTAACTAAGTCAAATAATAATATAAAGCAATATTTTACGATTTAGCTATTATCGCAAATATAAGCAATATAAAATTATATGAAAAGGTAATATACATTATATACATATACATAATATACAACATATACATTGTGACCCATTCAGGGGTTGCAACAACCCCCATATCAGCTGAGTGGATTTTTCCATAGCTGCTAAACACCGCCATCACATCATGCTCTGTCGCCTCAAAAGGCACGTTTCGTACTTTCCACACCATGTCACATAGCTGGACACATCATGTAAGCAACTTCCACCATAGTGTTCACTGATAGCCTTTTCTCTTGATATTTGTTGACTATGCTTGCGTAGAAATCCTGCGTCTTTAAACTTAATGAAAATCCTTGACACACCATTTACTGCTACTCCATATAATTCTTTGTTTGGTATTCCATATACCTCACTGATGATTGCAGGCAGTAACACCTTGCATTGTTTGTTCCTGTAAGCGTGCCACGTACCAATTCCACACAAACAGTGTTTCGCCCGGTGTCCAATGCGATCCGCCATGTTGTATGCACAAAACAGGAAAAAACTGCTCATAAACCATTGATTCAGGAGCTACTGCAAAAGCCCGTCCACACGGCCCGAGAGCAATGAGGACAATGACCGTCAACTAACTACATAAAAAACCACCTGGTGGTTCACACTTACACTCACTCACTTACCCATTTGACTATAAGCACAGAAATACGTATCTTAATCTTTAAATAATGATTCCTAACTAGTCACAAGTTTGCCTGTGATACTCCAATATAGAAACAAATTTTATTGGGCCAAAACAAAAGCATTCACATTGCTAAATTCACAAACTAGTATTTAGTCACTTAGTATTTAGTCACTTAGTATTTATTCAACTTACTCCACAATTTGTAATAATTTAGGGTGTTCTAGGTGCTCTAGTGGCCCCCTCTGTAATTAGTATTTTATTACATGTATACCACACAATAACCAAAATCTGTAAACCCCGCATTGTAATCCTTATAGAGAATAAACTTTGATTTGATTTGATTTGATTTGATTTGAAACAGAAAATTACAAGTACTGTTGATTGTAGGTCTAGAAGCGATGGCAGTGGTGGATCAGCGTAGAGAAAGTGAGAGTAGGTGGTGGGAAGAGTCACTGGGGTCAGTGGCAACACCATACCTCACACTTGGAGAAACTCGAAGAAATGAAAATAATCTGATGACTTACTCAGGCTTTCTAAAGGTGACACGTAGAAGATCTAGCTCTTGGTCTTGACCAAGTGTGTAAGTGGCACAAAGAAGGGTGAAGAATACCACAGTGGATAAGGCTTAGTGGTGGGTGAGTAGTGGAGGTTGGAGGTGGTGTTGGTAGCGGTGGTGGCGGTGGTGGCAGTGGTGGCGGAGGTTTGGGTGACTAACCTAAATCTCATGGCTCAGAAACAACCCTTCACCACTCATGAGAAAACCCAGGTGACTTAAGCCACAATATGCCACGGGTCATTGTTCGCATCGCTCTCGAGCCGTGTGGACCTGCTGCGCAGATGCTCCTGTCTAGGCTGGCTTTCTGCGCAGTTTTCCCTGTTTAGAATACTCAAAATGGCGGATAGACATGGTCGCCGTGTAAATATTGTGTGTGTCGAATTGCTTCGTGGAACTCTTACAAGTTCAGCGATGCAGGTGCTCCTGCCTACGATCATCGGCGAGGTATATGGCATACTGAATGACGAATTGTATGGTGTAGCTATAAATGGAATTACAAGGATCTTCATCTTTATAAATCTTCATTACAAGGATCTAGCATCGTTAACAAATATCAAGGGAGAAGACTGGCCGTCAACACTGCAGTAGAGGTATGCCTCCATGATGTGTCGAGTTACATGATGTGGGTAAAAGTAAGGAATGTACCATTTGAGGCAACAGAGCATGATGTGGTAGCAGTTTTCCGTAACTATGGAAAAATCCACTCAGCTGAGTTGGGAGTGTGGAAAAATGGACCTTATGAGGGGTTGCCTGAGGGATCATTTACACTGAAAATAACCTTATGGCAGCCAATTCCATTGTATGTGCTGCTGGACGTCTTCAGGATTCAGGTCTACGTGTATTACTCAGGACAGAGGAAGACATGCAGATTGTGTGGGTCTTATGACCATATGGCAGCCCAATGCCATAAGAAAGCAGGAAGGAGGGAACAGATACCATTGCCTATAAGTCGGCAGCAAGGTATAGAGGCGTCGGAGACTGGGGTACTCCCCAAAACGACACCTTGTCATTGGAGTGAGAAAGTTGATAAGGCAGAGGAGGCAATGAACGAATGTGTAACGTTACCGGTTGACACAAAAACTGCAACAGCGACGACGAGAACGAGTGATGACGAGTGTGAAGGACCACAGAATGGATTACTGGAGAAGGTTATAAACTCCTTTCTAAGTGAAGTTGAGGGTGGTCTGGAGCAAGCAAGGAGTACACACATGTCGGTGACATCACATAATGATTTGGTGGTTGGGGAAAATTTGCGCACTAATGGCACTGTGCACACAGTTGTGGCAGAAGTACATAGGGAGGGAACGAGAGATGAAGAAGCATGTGGTGATGGAAGTTCGCATAAGCGATTGGCTGGAACATCGGAGATGGACGACGTTCTCACTCCAGGACAGAGATCAGGGGTAAAGTCTTGGAAAAAGGAAGTGAGCCAAAGGGGAAGAGGGGGGAAAGGGAAATAATGAAGGGAGAATAGTTCTAAAGACAAGGGGGGGTAGGGGGGTTGAACAGGCAGGCTGCCAAACGAGAACCTTTTCACCAGGAAAGTATAGTAGGACATCTACCAAGGTGGAAGGGAAAGCCGCCGCTATTAAAGTAATACAAGGTAGCAACAATTAATGTAAATGGATTGAGGAATGAAGTGAAAAGAGTCTGGATGGAATGGTTCCTCAGGAGGTATAATGTAGATGTATGTTTTATACAAGAACATAATTATAAGCTCGTCTGTACATTATTACTGAAAGGTTATAAGTTATGTGAGTGGGTCTATGAGGTTAAAAGGAGGAGTGGCTGTGGCTGTGAAGGAAAGCAGTCCCTTACGTATAATAAAGTGGGAGGAGGGGGGGAGGGTGGTGAGGGTGGATGGTGAGTGGGGTGAAACTAGAGTATGTTTTATAGGGGTTTACATGCCAGCGGAGAGCACAGTCAGAATAAAAGAGGATTTTGTAAGAGACATTTTGTTGTATCATTTACGGGGTTTACCTTTAGTCACTATAATTGGAGGAGATTGGAACTGTGTCATAAGGGGGGGGACGTGGAGCCGAGGGGGCGGGGGGTTGTTTAGGGGCGTTACGCAATGTTTTGCAGGATGCGGGGGTAGGGATGTGGGGGAGGGGGCCTGGAGAATAGAGTTTAAACCCTTTTTCAGAAGAGGTTATTCAACACTTTAGATAGAATCTATAAAATCGGGGTCAGTTAGCATGAGGGAAGTAAGAACAGTGGACGTGGGGTTTTCTGACCATAGGGCAGTTTTGGCTGAAATGATTGGTGGATGTAGTTAAGATACAATCAGGGTTTGGGAAGTTAAATGCGAGACCTAGTGAGGAGTGAGGTGGTGATTGGTATTGGTGAATGGTGGCAAAATTTTTGGGGTGCCAGGGAGGGGAAGACGAGTATCTTGGAATGGTGGGAAAATAAAGCTAAACCAGGTATAGCGGGTTTTTATAAATGTAAGGGACAGGAGGAGGCGAGGTGGAGGTATGGATTGCAAAATTATTTGGAGCAACACCTTAATGAGTGTTATGAGGAAGGGGAGGGAAGCAGTACGAAAAGATATTGCTGCTCAGAGGTAGATTGAAGGAAATACATAATGAAAGATTTGATGAAATAAGGTAAGGGCGGGATGGAAGCATACTGTGGGGAATAAGCCTTCGGGAAGTGTTTTGAGAAGTTTTAAAATCAGGCAAAAGGAGTCAACTATTTTAAACTAGAGGTTAGTGAAGATTTGGGAAGATATTATAAGGGGCAAATGCTAGCGACAACTGAAGGAATGAGTAATTAGCTGATTTTTGGGTTTTAAAAGAAGTGGGCGAGGGGAAAAGTTGGGGTAGTTTGTGAGGAAGGGCAATGGGTGCAAGCCTTGGGACGTGTGGGGAGGAGATAGTTGGAATGGATGGTGTAATTAGTATAGATGAAGTGAAAGAGGCAGTGCTCAATTTAAGTATGGGAAAAGCGCCAGGAAAAAGATGGGATTTCGAATGATTTTTATAGAGTTTCAATGGACCATATAACTATTGTCTGGTACAGGTAATGAATTGTAAAGCTGAGGGAAGGTAAGTTAGGAATAACACAGCGGACGGGTGGGTCTGTTAGAAAGAAAAGCAGAGGGAAGAACACTGAGCACGTACAGGCCATATCTTTAGTGTGTACAGACTAAGATTTTTGCGAAGATACTAGGGGAAAAGGATGAAAGGGTGACAGGGGGTATACTACATAAGGGACAGTTGGGGATTCCGGGACGTAGCATGAGAGATGGGCATAGCCGGATTAGGGAATTTTTGAAGGTTGCAATTGGAGTGGAATTTTAGGTATTGATTGTGAGAAAAGCATATGACGGTGTGAATAGGGAGTTTTTTGGGGCCAGTTTGAGACGTCTGGTTTTTGGGGAGGAATTTGTAAAGTGAGTTGAGATACTGTATTCTGGGGCGATATACAGGTGCAAATTAATGGTAGGTTGGGCAGGGTTTTGGGAAAAGGAGAGGGGTCCCGAGAACAGGGTGTCCTATGTCTCCAAATTTTTTTTCGCATGCATACACACCCGTTTATGAAATGGTTGAGGAAAGGGGATTTTACATGGGGAGGGGTGGGGTTTAATGTGGTGGTAGGATATGTGGACGATACAACTGTACTGATCACTGGTGTAGAAGGATTGAGAACGACAGGGAGGGTTTTGAAGGTTTTTGGGAGGGCGTCAGGAATGAGCGTCAACAGAGCTAAATCAAAATTATTAGAGATAGGTGCTTGGGTGGGGGGTGGAATGGGGTTTGGAGTTTGGATGGGAAGTGGCGGAAAAGATTGAAAATTTTTTGGATTCTATGTATGGCTGATGACAGTAGGCTCGTCGAGTGAGCTCGGAGTTGGTAGGAGAGAAGGTAGTGAAAAGGATACAGAGCCTAAGAGCAGTGATGTTACTTTATTGCAAAGGCGAATTATAAAAAATCATTGGTGTATAGTAAAGTGTGGAATTTGCTGTGGTGTATCCTTTACGGGTGCAGGAGATACATGAGATACAGAGGAGGGCGCTCAGTTATGTGTGGGTTTTTGGAGGGCATGGTTCAGTAAAGAGGGGGTCATGTCAAATGTAAGAAAGGAGGGGAAGGACTTTTGGCACTGGGCCGAGAGTAAAGGCCATGTATGTAAAACAAGGTTTGTGCAGGAGGGGGAGTGAGAGGGTAAGAGTGGGGAAAATGATGGGGGAATGTGCGACGGTGGGGAGGAAAGGAATTAATTGAATCGAGACTATGCTCAGGTTACTGTTATTCGTCGGAGAGGCACAAAACTTAAGGGTTTGGAAGGTTGGTGAAGATGAGTAGGAAACCGGAAACCATGCAAGGGTATCGGTATACCCCTGTATGATTGGGGTAAGATTTGGCATGATTTCCAAAGCTTAGATTAATGCCGAGGGTGAGGGATTTTGTTATAGATTTGTAACGGAATTTAGCTTAAAAGTCTGCCTTGTGAGTAATGGGTTTGGTGAGGGAAGCGACATGCGAAAAGTGTTAGGAACCAGAAACAGCTTTTCAAAGCAGTTTATTTCTGGTAAAGATTGGGGGAGGTACGGTTGTGGTTGACAAGAGTTTCAGGTTGATGGGGGGGGGGTAATTAAGATTCTGAGAGCCCCCAACATTCGAAGTAAGAGGGGTCTCTGAAGACGTGAGAAGAGCTATTTTGTACTAAGGCAGATTTCTTGTATTTTTCTTGGGGATTGAGGGACAAAGTGGGGATTAGAATTAGGGCGGTTGCGGCAGGAATATATCGACTGTATGTAGAAATAAACTCATTTATGGGGAACATGGAGAACGCGTTTTCCGGACTCATACAGAAATATTACAGTAAAGGGACCATTAATGTGCCACACTAAGTATAGATTAAGGGACCGTTTCCTTTTTTTCGGGGGTATATAATATTGAGGGGGATGATAGGGAAGGTTATCTGGAAGTTTGTATGGTTTGGGAAGGGGTATGTCAAACGGGGGTTTTTTTTTGAG
>NC_069437.1:39399874-39438114 GCF_026875155.1 Cherax quadricarinatus | reverse complement strand
GGGGGGATGATGTCGGGGATTTATGTAAGAAGACAATACCAGAAAGTTGTGCATAAATTGGCACACTAATGAATAATGTATTACATCATACAGTAGCACTAAGAACTACTGCATTATACAGCAATACTAAGAACTACTTAATGTAGTACTAGAAACTACTGTATTGTACAGTATTATATATCTGAATGTCCGCTCACACACACACACACACACACACACACACACACACACACACACACACACACAAAGCTCATGGTTCAGGGAGAGTGACCCAATAGTGACCAGTGAAGAGGCGGGGCCAGGAGCTCGGACTCGACCCCCGCAACCTCAACTAGGTGAGTACACACACTAGCAGAGGTTGCCAGAAAGACCTACATGAGCAGGTCACAGTTACTCATCATGGTGGATTTTAACCATAAGAAGACTGACTAGGAGAATCTGGAGCCACATGGGGGACCAGAGATGTGGAGAGCGAAGATACTGGAAAACTTCATGTACTTCATGTGATCTCAAACCCGGCCGCGGGGGCGTTGACCCCCGAAACACTCTTCAGGTAAACTCCAGGTAACCAAAATGTTAGGGACACAACCAGAGAGAGAGGAGATGATGAACCAGCAAGTCTGGACCTCTTATTCCCCTTCAACAGTTCAAACATAGAGAATCTCACACACGAAAGGCCCATAGGTGCTAACAATCACGTGGTCTTGAGTTTCAAATACATTGTAGAGTTAACAATGGAGTGTGAAGCAGTACAAGAAGGGTGGGAGGAGCCAAACTTCCAAAAATGGACTACACAAGTATGAGGCAATTGCTACATGAGGTGCAGTGGGTAAGTGAGCTAGAGCAGAACTTGTGACCACAAAGGGCAGGGAGGCAGTGGAGAAGTTCGTACCAAGGAGCAACTAAAACAACAAGAAGACAAGAGTAAGCCCATAGTTTACCAGAAGGTATGAAGAGGCCAAACCCAAGTGTGCTAGAGCATGGAAAAAGTGTATAAGGAAGAGGACCTAGATAAATGGGAGTTGAGCAAAAGAGCCAGAAATGAATATGCAGGGATAAGGAGAGAGACCCAGCGTCAATACGAGAATCACATAGCATCAAGAGTCAAGTCTGACCTACAGTTGTTATACAGCCACATCAGGAGGAAAAAACAGTCAAGGACCAGGTAATCTGGCTGAGGAAGGAAGGAAGAAAGCTCACGGGGAGTGACCAGGAAATGAATAATGAGCTCAGCTCATTATTCAGAGAGGTATTCACAGTAGAAACAGAGAGGCTTCCAGCAAACCGGTTGTGTCCAATGTGTCCTGCAAGTGCTGGACACACTCCAAACAACCGAGGAGGAGGTGAAAAACTACTAGGGAAACTAGATACCTCGAAGGTGGTGGGTCCGAATAATATCTCTCCTTCGGTCCTAAGAGAGGGAGCAGATACACTGTGTGCCACTAACAACAGACTTCAATAAATCTATTGAAACAGGGAAACTGCCTGAGGTGTGGAAGACAGCAAATGTAGTCCCGATTTTTAAGAAAGGAGACAGACAGGCTACACTAAATTACAGACCAGTGCAGCTGACATGTATAGTATGTAAAGTTATGGAGAAGTTTATCAGGAGAAGAGTGGTGGAACACCTAGAAAGGAATGGATTCACACATGGCAATCAGTACAGCTTCGGGGAAGGGAAATCCTGCTTCACAGTCCTATTTGAGCTCTTTGACAACGTAACAAAAGTAAGACAGGAAAGAGAAGGATGGGTAGACTGCATCTTCTTGGATTGAAAGAAGGCTTTCGATAAAGTGCCACACAAGAGACTGCTCGAAAAGCTAGATGAGCAGGCAGAAAGAGGAAGGAAAGTACTGCAGTGGATCAGGGAATACCTGACAGGAAGGTGTTAGAGTAGGTGCATGTGTCGAGAGGGGTTCCATAGTGTCAGTCATAGGTCCGGTGCTGTTTCTTGTATATGTGAATGAAATGACGGAAGGGATAGATTCAGTGTCCCTCTTCATAGACGACGTGAAGCTAATGAGAAGAATACAAGTTGACGAGGAACAATTAAACTTACAAGGGAAACTAGACAGGCTGCAAGCCTGGTCCAACAAATGGCTCCTGGAGTTTAACCCCCAGCAAGTGCAAAGTTACGAAGCTTGGGGAGGACGAAAAAGACAGTACATGGAGTACTGCCTAAGAGGGCAGAGGCTGCAAAACTCACCCAAGGAAAAGGATCTTGAGGTGAGTATCATACCGAGCATATCTCCTGAGAGGCATATCAACCAAATAATTGCTGCAGCATACGGGCGCTTGGCAAACCTGAGAATAGCGTTACGACTTCTGAGTAAAGAGTCATTCACGATACTGTACACCGTATACGTCATGCCCATGTTGGAGTACGTAGCACCAGCACGGAACCCACACCTGGTCAAACAAAACAAGATATAAAAGAAAGTGCAAAGGTTTGCCACAAGACTAGTCCTGGAGCTGAGGAGTTTATCCTACGAGGAGAGGTTAAGGGAGCTCAGTCTGACAGCACTGGAGGACAGGAGGGAGAGGAATTGTCAAGGTGGATAGGGACAGAATGTGACACAATAATAAGGGGCCACAACTGGAAGTTGAAAACTCAGATGAATCACAGGGATGTTAGGAAGTACTTCTTCAGTTATAGAATTGTCAGGATGTGGACCAATCTGGAAAGTGACGTAGTGGAGGCAGGATCCATACATACCTTAAAGAGGTATGCTAAAACTTATGGGACAGGGAGAGAGTGGACTTAGTAGCGACCAGTGAAGAGGCGTTGCCAGGAGCTTTGACTCGACTGCAATTACGTGAGTACACACACTAATATAGCTACCGGCAAAGAGGCAGGACCAGGAGCTGTGAGTCGACCCCTGCAACCACAAATAGGTGAATACACACACTCGCACACACATACACATACACTCTCCGGAATATGGAGGCTGTATATTGTAGGTCAGATTATCTGTGTACTCAGAAGGTCGGGGACCCGACCTCCTGAGTACTCCTAAGGTCCGGGACCCGACCTCCTGAGTACTCCTAAGGTCCGGGACCCGACCTCCTGAGCACTCCTAAGGTCGGGGACCCGACCTCCTGAGTACTCCTAAGGTCGGGGACCCGACCTCCTGAGTACTCCTAAGGTCGGGGACCCGACCTCCTGAGCACTCCTGAGGTCGGGGTAAATTACCACAAATGGGGTAAAAAGGAAAATCTCGGGGTAATGAAGACCAATAAATATATAATTATTATCAAAAAGCTTTAATTTTGATGTATCAAAACCTGAAGTGAAAAATTTTTTTGCAATGAAATTCCTTTATGAGATTTTTATTAATTTTTTCTGTTAGTGTTTTTAATTTCATGGTGTTGATCTGTTATTTTATTATTGTGTTTATTTTGTGTTTTATTTAACGCTGGTTTATGGTGTATAATACAAACTTCTCAGCTTGTATCATTGTATTCTTCACTTAAATGAATTCAGTAAATTATTTTGACTTTGAGTGTTCCTGGTGTTTTCCAGATTCTGTCAACTTTCAACTATTGTGGAAAATTTCGCTTGACACAAATTTGTTTTGGGGTAATAACCCCCCCCCCCCCCCCCAAAAAAAAAGTCTGCCGACCTCTGGTGTACTAACTGAATTGTCTTTGATAGTGTCGAGATGCAGCTCCTGACCCCCGACTTTTATTTTCATAATTGGCTGATATTCACTGGTTTCTCACCATCACGCAGCATTACAACTGATCTTCAAACTATCTTATTTAACTTCCTTTGTGAGAAATGTTATTGACCTCTTTCTTGGTCTGAATAATACCTGTTTTAAAACTGCGCGTGAGATATACATATTGTGCCTTGTCTTGCTGCTGCTGCTACTGCTACTGCTACTGCTACTGCTACTGCTGCTGTTACTGCTGCTGCTGCAGGCTGACGGGGATGCTGGAGAACTTGCTGTGTCGGCTGACAGTGATGGCAAGGAGTGAAAGCTTGCTGGCGCCTGCGCTGAGGGATGTCTTGCAACTGCGGCTCCTGCGGGAGGCTTCCTGCGGTGGTCGTAGCCTTTGGAGCTGCATTCTCATCTCCAGGATCCGCGCTGCGCTACTCATCTTACAACGACGATTTCTGGAACACCAACATGACAACTCCCCGGCTGACAACCAACTGTCCGTGGTTAGTAGTACTGGTTGTTACTGTGGTTAGTAGTACTGGTTGTTACTGTGGTTACTAATACTGGTTGTTACTGTGGTTAGTAATACTGGTTGTTACAATGGTTAGTAGTACTGGTTGTTACTGTGGTTAGTAGTACTGGTTGTTACTGTGGTTAGTAGTACTGGTTGTTACTGTGGTTAGTAATACTGGTTGTTACTATGGTTAGTAGTACTGGTTGTTACTATGGTTAGTAGTATTGGTTGTTACTGTGGTTAGTAGTACTGGTTGTTACTCTGGTTAGTAGTACTGGTTGTTACTCTGGTTAGTAGTACTGGTTGTTACTGTGGTTAGTAGTACTGGTTGTTACTGTGGTTAGTAGTACTGGTTGTTACTATGGTTAGTAGTACTGGGTTGTTACTGTTGTTAATAGTAAATAGTGTTACTGTGGTTAGTAGTACTGGTTGTTACTGTGGTTAGTAGTACTGGTTGTTACTGTGGTTAGTAGTACTGGTTGTTACTGTTGTTACTGGTACTGGTTGTTACTGTGGTTAGTAGTACTGGTTGTTACTGTGGTTAGTAGTACTGGTTGTTACTATGGTTAGTAGTACTGGTTGTTACTATGGTTAGTAGTACTGGTTGTTACTGTTGTTAGTAGTACTGAGTGTTACTGTGGTTAGTAGTACTGATTGTTACTGTGGTTAGTTTTACTGGTTGTTACTATGGTTAGTAGTACTGGTTGTTACTGTTGTTAGTAGTACTGGTTGTTACTGTTGTTACTGGTACTGGTTGTTACTGTGGTTAGTAGTACTGGTTGTTACTATGGTTAGTAGTACTAGTTGTTACTGTTGTTAGTAGTACTGGTTGTTACTGTTGTTAGTAGTACTGAGTGTTACTGTGGTTAGTAGTACTGGTTGTTACTGTTGTTAGTAGTACTGAGTGTTACTGTGGTTAGTAGTACTGGTTGTTACTGTGGTTAGTAGTACTGGTTGTTAATATGGTTAGTAGTACTGGTTGTTACTGTTGTTAGTAGTACTGGGTGTTACTGTTGTTAGTAGTACTGGTTGTTACTGTTGTTACTGGTACTGGTTGTTACTGTGGTTAGTAGTACTGGTTGTACTGTGGTTAGTAGTACTGGTTGTTACTATGGTTAGTAGTACTGGTTGTTACTGTTGTTACTAGTACTGATTGTTACTGTGGTTAGTAGTACTGGTTGTTACTGTGGTTAGTAGTACTGGTTGTTACTATGGTTAGTAGTACTGGTTGTTACTGTTGTTAGTAGTACTGGTTGTTACTGTTGTTACTAGTACTGGTTGTTACTCTGGTTATTAGTACTGGTTGTTACTGTTGTTAGTGGTACTGGTTATTACTATGGTTAGTAATACTGGCTGCTACTGCTGTTAGTAGTACTAGTTACTGTTGTTAGTAGTACTGAGTGTTACTGTTGTTACTAGTACTGGTTGTTACTGTGGTTAGTAGTGCTAGTTGTTACTGTTGTTAATAGTACTGGTTGTTAGTGCTAGTAGTACTGGTTGTTGCTGTGGTTTGTAGTATCGGTTGTTACTGTTGTCAGTAGTACTGGTTGTTGCTGTGGTTAGTAGTACTGGTTGTTACTGTGGTTAGCAGTATTGGTTGTTACTGTGGTTAGTAGTATTGGTTGTTACTGTGGTTAGTAGTATTGGTAGGTACAGTGCATGGTAGTGATGATAGTTACTGTCCATGTAAGTACTTGTAGGTACTGTGCATTGTAGTGATGGTAGTTACTGTCCATGGAAGTACTGGTAGGCACTGTGCATGGTAGTGATGGTAATTACTGTTCATGTAAGTACTTTTAGGTACTGTGCATTGTAGTGATGGTAGTTACTGTCCATGGAAGTACTGATAGGTACCGTGCATAGTAGTGATGATAGGTACTGTGCATGGCAGTGATGGCATTTACTGTGCATGGTAGTGATAGCAGGTATTTTGCATGGTAGTGATGGTAGGTACTGTGCATGGCAGCGATGGTAGCTACTGTGCATGGTAGTGATAGGTACTGTTCATGGTAGTGATGGTAGGTACTGTGCATGGTAGTGATAGTAGGTACTGTGCATGGTAGTGATGATAAGTAGTGCATATTTTAGTGATGGTAGGTACTGTGCATAGTAGTGATGGTAGGTACTGTACATGGTAGTGATGGTAGCTACTGTGCATGATAGTGATGGTAGGTACTGTGCATCGTAGTGATGGTAGGTACTGTGCATCGTAATAATGGTAGGTACTGTGCATCGTAGTAATGGTAGGTACTGTGCATGATAGTGATGGCAGGTACTGTGCATGGCAGTGATGGCGGGTACTGTGAATGGTAGTGATGGCGGGCACTGTGTATGGTAGTGATGGTAGCTGCTGTGCATGGTAGTGATGGTAGCTACTGTGCATGATAGTGATGGCGGGTACTGTGTATGGTAGTGATGGCGGGTACTGTGTATGGTAGTGATGGCGGGTACTGTGTATGGTAGTGATGGTAGCTACTGTGCATGGTAGTGATGGTAGCTACTGTGCATGATAGTGATGGCGGGTACTGTGCATGGTAGTGATGGTAGCTACTGTGCATGGTAGTGATGGTAGCTACTGTGCATGGTAGTGATGGTAGCTACTGTGCATGGTAGTGATGGTAGGTACTGTGCATGGTAGTGATGGTAGCTACTGTGCATGGTAGTGATGGTAGCTACTGTGCATGGTAGTGATGGTAGCTACTGTGCATGGTAGTGATGGCAGGTACTGTGCATGGTAGTACTGGATGAAGTCACTCAGATTGAATAACTGCCGAGAACGACACAATGTCTTGTTATGAGTAGTTTCCAACCAGGCTTGCTGGCTTGCTGGCTTGCTGGCTTGCTGGCTGGCTTGCTGGCTTGCTGGCTTGCTGGCTTGCTGGCTTGCTTGCTGGCTTGCTGGCTTGCTGACTTGCTGGCTGGCTTGCTGGCTTGCTGGCTTGCTGGCTGGCTTGCTGGCTTGCTGGCTTGCTGGCTGGCTTGCTGGCTTGCTGGCTTGCTGGCTTGCTTGCTGGCTTGCTGGCTGGCTTGCTGGCTTGCTGGCTTTCTGGCTTGCTGGCTGGCTTGCTGGCTTGCTGGCTTGCTGGCTGGCTTGCTGGCTTGCTGGCTTGCTGGTTTGCTGGCTTGCTGGCTGGCTTGCTGGCTGGACGGCTTGCTGGCTGGATGGCTTGCTGGCTGGATGGCTGGATGGCTTGCTGGCTTGCTTGCTGGCTTGCTGGCTTGCTGGCTTGCTGGCTTGCTTGCTTGCTTGCTTGCTGGCTTGCTTACTGGCTTGCTGGCTTGCTGGCTGGCTTGCTGGCTTGCTGGCTTGCTGGCTTGCTGGCTGGCTTGCTGGCTTGCTGGCTTGCTGGCTTGCTGGTTTGCTGGCTTGCTGGCTGGCTTGCTGGCTTGCTGGCTGGCTTGCTGGCTTGCTGGCTTGCTGGCTAGCTTGCTGGCTTGCTGGCTGGCTTCCTGGCTTGCTGGTTGGCTTGCTGGCTTGCTGGCTTGCTGGCTGGCTTGCTGGCTTGCTGGGCTGCTTGCTGCTTGCTGGCTTGCTGGCTTGCTGGCTTGCTGGCTGGCTTGCTGGCTTGCTGGCTGGATGGCTTGCTGGCTGGATGGCTTGCTGGCTGGATGGCTGGATGGCTTTCTGGCTTGCTTGCTGGCTTGCTGGCTTGCTGGCTTGCTTGCTTGCTTGCTTGCTGGCTTGCTTACTGGCTTGCTGGCTTGCTGGCTGGCTTGCTGGCTTGCTGGCTTGCTTGCTGGGCTTGCTTGCTGGCTTGCTGGCTTGATGGCTTGCTGGCTTGATTGCTGGCTTGCTGGCTTGCTGGCTTGCTGGCTTGCTTGCTGGCTTGCTTGCTGGCTTGCTGGCTTGCTTGCTGGCTTGCTGGCTTGCTGGCTTGATGGCTTGCTGGCTTGATTGCTGGCTTGCTGGCTTGCTGGCTGGATGGCTTGCTGGCGGGATGGCTTTGCTGGCTGGATGGCTTGATGGCTTGCTGGTTGCTGGCTGGATGACTTGCTGGCTTGCTTGCTGGCTTGCTGGCTTGCTGGTTTGCTTGCTGGCTTGCTTGCTGGCTTGTTTGCTGGCTTGCTGACTTGCTTGCTGGCTTGCTGACTTGCTTGCTGGCTGGTTTGCTTGCTTGCTTGCTTGCTGGCTTGCTGGCTTGCTTGCTGGCTTGCTTGCTGGCTTGCTTGCTGGCTTGCTTGCTGGATGTTGGCTTGCTGGTTTTCTTGTTTGCTTGCATGCTTGCTTGTTTGCTTGCTTGCTTGTTGGCTTGCTGGCTTGTTGGATCAACTGTAACCCACAGTGTGTGGCTATGTATTTTCTCGTCTCTCACCATTATTAGAGATGTTCTTTACCAATAATTTAAGCAGCAAGACGGAAGACTCTCATTCTTATTTCAAATAAATTTGAATGTTGAAAGAAAATTTCCCTGTTAACATGATGGCTGGATGTTTCCCATTTTCCTTCATGAAAAAACTGTTTGACAGCTGTAAGTGTTCCGTTTTTCCTGATCACTTACGCAAAAAAAAATAGATTTTAGATAGCTTGTTTATACGGCTATTAAAAGTTTATATCTTTCCCTGGTAACTTGAGCTTTTCCTAAACAGTCGGTGCTCAGCTTCCTTGATGGATAAAATAGTAAGGTGGTAGTGTCCTTGATCAATAAAACTGTTGTTCTCCTAGGTGTCGACACAGAAGAGGTTCTCGCGGAGGAAGGGAGTTCTTAAGCCTAGCCAATGGTCACACTTGGGACTTTTACATCAACGCTCTTCCACAGCTTTCTTGGTGGCCCTCAAACACTACCTAACTCGTGAATACTCCAGTGACCATAGCTTCTACACGGCCCCTGATTCCTCCAACATTCACGGAGCTTCTGGCTATACAGACGTCCATGGTCTCTCCAACACTCTGGGCTCACAAAACAAATTTATTGACTCCTCCAACAGCGGCTCCCTTGATGTCAGTTCTTCGAGAAACTTCGACTTTCAGAAAGACCTTGAATGCTTCAATTCTTCAGGTGGTTTTCATTGTTTTAACCGCAAGAAGAACACCGTCAATTAGGCAGATATCTTCGACGCTGATAGATCCATCAATCGTCTAGGCTCGGGATGGATCCATTAATAATTCATCTCTCAAAGAATTTCCCAGCTACTCTGGCCATCACAAGGATTTCACAGCATGAAAGGATTTTGGATTTAAAGCTTACTTATTTAAAGCTTCATTACCTTTGATCACGCCTTCAACCTCTCTAACAACTTTTCAAGTCCATCAAACGACCCACCCAGCCTTTTAAACGACCCAAAGAGCCTCTCCACTGAGTTTACCAACGACCAGTTCAACCTCTCCAGTGACTCCTCCATTTTCAACAACCGCTCCAGCTTTAACAACGACCCTTACATCTTCCAAAACTACCCATACAGCTTCTCCAACGACCCCTTTAATTCTCATCAGCCTAGGTACTTTCACAGCCTACAAAGGCTTATCTCTTGCTTCCCAATTTACTTCTCCAACCATATTTATTCCGAAAAGAAAATAAATCTTCCATTACCGAAGATGTATAAGAAGATAAACCAAGAGAAGACAAAGAAATCCAGGTTCCAGGTTCCAGGTTCCATATTTAACCAAACACTCGACCATGATAATGATGATGATGATAATACTAGAAAGGCTATTTTTTATAAGTAGAAATTATTTAATGTCATTTAAAAATGCCAGATACCTTGAGTGTTTAAGTGAGACACATAATGTCACAATAAACCCAGCAAATTCCCAGCCGCTTTTGTCTTAGTATTCCCATATAACATTTTGTTTGTCGTAGCAAAAACTCTGCTTGAAGCAGCTGAAACATTTTTGGTGCGGAAAATAAAGAGATAATATTATCCTTTACTTTAATCAAATATGATAACCATGCAGTTCCTCAGATGCTGAATAATACTAACATTAACCCGGGGGATGAAGTTCTTGAGGTCCTTCATACATTTAAAGAGAATATAACAAAATAGGATGATCTGGAGGGAGTATAAATCTGTAGTGGAGGGAAGGAGGAGTAGGGATCGTCCTGTGGAGGGAGGAGGATAAAGGTTTTGTGTGCGAGAGGCTTAGACATCCAGCCACAATGTGTCAGCGTGTCATACGTGAGTGGAGGCAAGTGGTTTTTATGCCTTGACGTGCTGATGGAGTGTGAGCAAGGTAACATTTATGAAGGGATTCAGGGAAACCAGTTAACTGGACTTAAGCCCTGGAAGGTGGAAGTACAGTGGCTGCACTCTGATGGAGTTAGTTTAATATCAACATTATGTACACTATACCCATCCTGTAGGCGATAGTCAAAAATATTACAGTGGTAGATTATGGGTTCAGGAACTGGGCCGCAAAGTTTTGATAACTGAACAAGTTACAGCGGTACTGAACTATTTAATGTTTATATCTGGTTACAATCGTAATGAGTTATTTATGCAGACATGAGTTAAGTCACACAAGGCACAGTACTCGCTCCATCCTGTTCCTCATCCTTGTATCTGACATAGACAGGGATGTAAGCCACAGCTCAATCTCTTCCTTGGCAGATGACACTGACACTCTTCAGGTCGCTTATTCTATCTAAGCTGGAATATTGCTGCACACTAACAGCACCTTTCAAGGCAGGTGAAATTGCTGACCTAGAAAATGTACAGAGAACCTTCACAGCTTACATAACTGCGATGAAACACCTCAGTTATTGGGAACGCTTGAAGTTCCTCAACCTGTATTCCCTAGAACGCAGGAGGGAGAGATACATGATTATATACAACTGGAAAATTCTAGAGGGACTAGTACCGAACTTGCTCACAAAAATCACTCACAACGAAAGCAAAAGACTTGGCAGACGATGCAACATCTCCCCCAGTGAAAAGCAGGGGCGCCACTAGCACGATAAGAGACAACACAATAAGTATCAGGGGCTCAAGACTTTTCAACTGCCTTCCAGCATACATAAGGGGGATTACCAATATACCCCTGGCTGTCTTCAAGCAGGCGCTGGGCAGGCACCTAAAGTCAGTACCTGATCAGCCGTGTTGTTGTTACACCATGAGGCCTGGTCACAGACCGGTCTGCGGGGGCGTTGACCCCCGTAACTCTCTCCAGGTATACTCCAGGTATCGGCATAGGTTCCATAGACTGGTTAAAGTCTTATCTTAGCAATACGAAACAAATTGTCAAAATCAACTAAACAAAATCAGAAACCCTGCCGATAGCATGTGGAGCTCCCCAAGGTAGTATTCTGGGTCCCTTATTATTTCTATGTTATGTAAACGACATGTCCATCAGTGTCAAGTGCAAACTCCTACGATATGCGGATGACAGTGCTCTGTTAGCGTCAGATAAAGATCCAAAAGATGTGTAGCTAATGTATTAACACTGGCACTGGAGTCCTGCAGCAGATGGTTAGTAGACAACAAACTATCGTTACACCTCGGGAAAACGGAAGCCATACTCTTTGGCACGAAGCATAAACTGAGAAGGGTAAATAATTTTAATGTCCGGTGTAATGGGGGACCTATCACTTCAGTTTCCTCAGTAAAATATCTGGGAATCCCCTTCGATCCATGCATGTCAGGATAACTGATAGGTAACAGTGTAGTAAGGAAAGCGATTGCCAAGCACAGTGTCTACCTACTGAGGCTCGCAGGACCCTATGTCTGGTATGTCATATGGTCTACGCTTGTTCTTCATGGTACTCTCTCTTGACAAAAAAATATGAAAGATAGACTGCAAATCACCCAGAACAAAATGGTAAGATTCATCCTGGACCTGGGACCAAGAGAACATGTAGGCCAGGATGAATTACAGCAGTTGGATATGCTGAATGTTGAAGACAGAGTAAAACAACTGAAGTTAAATCATGTTTATAAAATTGCTCACAAACAGTGTCCAGAATATCTTGCTGCTAGTTTTATCAAGGTTGGGAATCAAAGCAATCATAATACTAGAGGGAGAGAGCACAGCTTTGTAGTACCCACAGTCAGTGGCCAGGCTTCAAACACCTTTTATTGTACAGCAATAAAGGAATGGAACAGACTGCCCGCACATGTCAAAGCCAGTCATAGTATGAACCAGTTCAAGAAGAGAACCAAAAGGTGTCTGATGAATGTAGCGAGAGAAAGGGAAAAGAATGATTATTATTTTTTTTAGCTAACACACATGCAAATATAAATTACTCCTTTTACCTTATTCCTAGTATATATCCTTTATAGAGTAATAATAAGATATTATCTCTTTCAGAGTATAATAATAAGGTATTAAAAGGACCTCCAAAGGACTTTCTGGGTTATTTTAGGTTCGCTACACATATGCTGCTATGTATGATAATCTACGTAACTGTATTCGTGTATATCTGAATAAATTTACTTACTTAGAAACCCTGATGTACATAATGGCCGAATAAGTAGCAGGTAACAATGTCCATCTCTTTTCAACTATTCTCAAAGACCTGTTATAGACAAATTTAGGCATACCATTCAAATGGAGCCGTACAGTAAGTTTCCCCTCAAACCACTGTGAATGTTCCTCCCCCCAGCACTCCCACCACATCAACCCTCCTCCACAACCAAGGACCACCTGTGGAGGGAGAACCCGATTCAAACAGCAACACGACCAGCTGGGTAATAACGGCCCCAGTACTTGTACTAGACACTGGTGCACAATCCGTCGCCATGGAGGCAGTAAGCAAATTTATTCAGGTATACACAAATACAGTTACATAGATTATCATACATAGCAGCATATGTGTAAAGAACCTAGGATAACCTAAAAAAGTCATAGTGACTTAAGTGAAACAGAAGCTGACCCAAACGACCAATAGGGCTCCAACGCTGCCCAGAATGGAGTAGTTTCTGAGTTTCTAGATCAACTCGCTTTTGTACCTTTTCACGATGAGTCCCCACTGTCTCCTATCTACAGAGGCATGGATATGTAGAGTTAGTGCGTGTAGTGAACGAGGTGTCCGACGCATCCCTGGTGTCAGAAGACGAGACTGACTCGTCAGCAACACTAGTAGCATTGAAGAGGACCAAATATTTTTATACTCAGAAAACCACTAAGGACTACAGGCCCCCTAGAGTCGAGTAGTGAGAGCATGCGCACACCTTGCAGCTATAACCTCAGACACCAACTCTCTGCACGCAGCAACAACACAGGACACTTGAAATAATGGGGATGACAATTTTACAACTCAACATCAGACACTTCTTCAACAACCGCTACCTCCTAGAAGTTGAACTAAACAATCACAATCTGACCATCATCATCCTGAATAAGACAGCTGCCAGACCAAACCAACATATAAAACTGCTTGGTTACTCTACACTTGAGAAATCAAGAGGTTCGCACAGTAGGGTGGCCATCCTAGTGAAACAAGGATATGCATTCCGTAACATCTATGTTGACAAAGACAGCATCATAGCGATAGAACTGATTACCTCATATGGGCAGCTTCCCTAAACAGCAGAAATGTCCCAACAGTCATAGCAGGAGATTTTAATGCCCATTACCCCACTCTCTTCAACTGCAGCATCGCCCAACCGCTAGGTGACCTAAAGGGAAAACAGCTGTTCAATATAATGGCAGCAAGAAACCTATCGTTCCAAGGAACTTTTTTCAAGTCATATGTGGACCCTCACCCGGAGACTCCTAACGTAGTCCTTAGAGTTTTCCCTCGTGGAAATGTCGAATCAGACCGCATTCCTGTCGTAATAAAGCTCCCGACTTCGCCATTCCTGGTACTTGCTTCTCTGAAACCCAACTTAAAAACCGTAGGCTTTGACCCTTTCAGAAACTACGTAGGCAATGACCATACTGTATCGTTTGAGAACCAGCCCTCAACTGCAATCAGCTCCCTCCACAAAAGAATCTCTGAGGCTACCCATACATGCTGGGAACTATCAACATTGATGGTCTACCAGAAGTACAAACCAACCAGGGAAATTAAGAACAGCTTGAAAAATTACCAGAGTGTAGAAAGCATTACTAAGCAGGACAGCCCACTCGGGCTATACTGCAGGGATTAATTCCCTCCTAATCACCCAACACAAAAGCGAAATATAGAAATATATTGTTTCCAGATTAACCATTCAAACTCCGTCCTGATCAGTTCTGGAGTAAGATTCGCCAGCTCCTGGGGGCCAAACCCCCTGGCAAGTCACAGTCGTTCTGTTACACACCTCTGCAGTCTACATACGATCCCCGTTTTAGAAGGGAACTTTTACCTATGTCTAAGTGACTCTACTCTTCCACGATGTCTCATTGTGTGAAGATAAAACCCAAAAGCTCTGTGGTACACGATGCCCAGAAGCTTGCACTTGAGGCTGCCCTGAAAAGCTGCCTGCAGGTCAAGTTCTAAGGCATCGTATCACTGAGAGAAGCCTTCCTAGTCACCTTCATTGATGACGAGGAAGCTGAGAAAGTCCTTACTCCAACTGCTATAAAAGCTCTGGACGAACGTGGCTTTGTTATCTAAACCTCTCCTTACTTGAGGGCTAAAAGATCCGTGCTTCTGAAACGTCTTGATAGGATCATCACGGTTCTATCCAACGAAGAACTCAAGTCACCCATCGAGAGGCACAGAACGCCTAGGCCTCGGTGGAGAGCATCACGAAGATATCCATCGCCTCCTTGATCCTTAAGGTCACGTTTCTGGACATAAAAATAAAGAATAAAGATTATTTCTTTGCAAAGGTTACAATGTGTAATTACAATTTCGATTTGTTAAGTACAAAGGAAATACGACAAATGACAAGACAAGATAGACAAGGAGTCGCAGCCCAGCCACCGTGGAGAGAAGACGTCGTCGTTCCCGCTCTTCAGCTGAGCAACTCTGAACACTGTTGCTCGAGAATTTACTTGGGTTATCCTGAGTAGTTCTTCACCAGAGCTGAGAGGAGACTTGCTTGCAGTCACTTCGAGCCCCATCCCATCAAGAGGGTAAGGCGGTGACTTGCTTGCTTGTTCACCCCTCTCATCCCCATCCCCCCATCCTTCCCCATCCTCCCCCCACCTATACATCAACACTGGCCCACACACTTAACACACTACATACATTGCTATCCTTCTGACTGTCCTATCTTCTTATTTTTCGGCAACTTCGCTTTGGCGAGTTAACACAAGGCATTTTGACCATCTGGTAGCCCGTGTGGTTTTTTAAAATCCAGCCGATCTTTGCCTTGGGCCCTTTCCCCTCACTACTCGAGGGTAGGCTATCTTAGGAGCTGACCTTCATAAGTCAGCTGAAATAGGATGTTAGGCTAACATTAAGGAAAGATACCTTTTTGTTAAGCAACTCCTCTGCCACATGCTCCTTCCTAGGCATCATGGCGAGGATTCGTGTAAGATTACGCATTGTTGGAAATGAAATGTCCACGAAAGACATTCTCAATTGTATTTGCTCTAACTCAACTGTTGCTCCAGTGGATGTTTTTAAAACCCACACTGGAGTAGTACTTCTCCTCTCTTCGGAAGAAGAGTTACTCCAACTCCTAAAGCATGATGTCCTGGATAAACTGAAGACTTCTGGTGTTATCCCAGTTGCACCTGACAGCTATCAAGCTCAGAGGACTGTGTTTGTGGCCAGAATCAACAGTTTTATGAAACACAGCAATGTTAAGGAAATTGTTGATAACATTAATACCGAGAATTCTGACCTTAGGGCTGTTGAAGCACATAAATTCTCGAATCCCAACAACAATAAGGTAACTTTAAAATTAATACTCGAGACACCTGAAGAGGCCAAACTTGTGTGTCAAAATGGCTTCAAATGTTTCAATACCAGATGTACATCTGACCAAATTTCCATGGAACGCTTTGTCAGTGTGACACAATGTTTCAAGTGTTATGCCTTTGGTCATAACAACAACAAATGCAGTATACAAGGGCAAATTTGTAGCATTTGCTCTGGCCAACATTCCTATCGTGTTTGTACCAATAAAAATTCACCTAAATGTGTCCTCTGTAATGGAAAACATCATGCTGTTTCTGCTATTTGTCCTGAAAGAAAAAAGGAAATGCAGAAATTTTTGACGCCAAGAAACTATCCACATCTAAGAAGACCACTCCTCAGGCACCGCCAACCATGTCCCAAACTTCCTTCCCAGCTCTGCCTGGATCAAGTGGGACTCCTCAGGTCTCTACCAATGGTTCCAATGTGTGGAATTCTGCCCCTCTTGGAGAGCCCCAATCTAACCCTCTCTTACAACAGACACAACAACAAGGTTCAGTCGCATCTCATGTGTCTCAGGTATCCACAGATGGGGATATAATGAGAGCACAACTAATGTACTTGGTGGCCAAAGACACAGCTGGTGGTGATATTCAACTCTGCTCTCGTGTTTTGAATGATATGTTAAAGGCTAATGGGATCACTCCCATCATTATCCCTGAAAATGTGAAGGCCATTATGACCCAGCCTTCTCATAACAAGAAGTATGTACCATACTCTACATCTAATAATAAGCCTAAGTCATCCCTGGCTCAGGGATCGCCCTCCTCGCAAACCCAGGTTGTCAACTCTTCTCAACCCGAAAAAGTCAACACCTGAACATAACATGCCCCAGAAGTGGTGCCTACTCTCCCGCTATTGTAGCTGAACTGTTGAACAGGAACTTTCCCAAGGTAACTCACCTTGCCTATCTAATATTCACTTGGAGCCTACACAGTCTCCCATTAACTCTCACAAGCCTCTGATTCCTGAAACTGAGTATAGCATACCTCAGTTTCATGATGACGACTCTAACGACTCTAACGATTCTATTGATTCTAATGAGTCTGTTAATATTACTGCCACTAGTGAAGATGAAGATGATGGCATTGTTAATACACAAGCTTCCACGCAAAAGTTTCCTTCTCCTATTGAAGAGTCCAGCAAGGATAGTACAGATACAACACATAACATTACTTGCAGGCGTTCAGAACGCAGTGTACGAGCGAAGAATAAGCAATAATGGGGATTACAATTTTCCAACTTAATGTTCAACATTTCTTTAACAACCGTTACCTTCTTGAGGTTGAACTACATAACTACAATCCCGATGTTATACTTTTGAACGAGACAGCTGCAAGAGTTGATCAACATATTAAATTACGTGGATACTGTACTGTTGAGAAATCGAGAGGACAGTTTAGTGGTGTAGCCATCCTGGTTAAATTAGGATATACATTTAAAAATATTCATGGGGGATGAAGATAACATTCTTGCAATAAAAACTAACAACGTCGCATGGACAACTAGTAATAGGAACTGGATTTTTTCCCCCCGAGACAGCCATATATAGAGTCAATTCCTCTACATAGGATATTAAGCAGAAATATTCCAACAATTTTAGCTGGAGATTTTAATGCTCATCACCCTGCCCTCTTTAACTGTGGAGCTGGTATTCCACTGGGTGAACTTAAAAGGAAAACAACTCTTTAATATCATGACAGCTAGAAACTTGTCATTTCAAGGCCCATTCTTCAAATCGTACATTGGACCTCATCCAGGAACACCAGATATTGTACTGACAAACAGAGACTGTGACATCTTTCACTGTCGTATATCTCCTGGTGGAAATGTAGGATCTGACCATATCCCTGTTATAATACAACTACAAACTTCTCCATTTAGAATACCTGTATCCTAAACCCAATCTTAACACCCTAGGATTTGACCCCTTCAGGGCATATCTGGGTGATGATGAAAATTGTGTCCTTTGGAAAATCTACCTTCCAGTGCAATGATGATGCAATCAGGTCCCTGCACAATCGAATAATTGAAGCTACCAATGCAACTTGCCAATTAGCTTCCACAAAGATACCAACAATATAAACCTACTAGAGAAATTAGAGATACTTTAAGAAATTATCAAGCAGAATGAGAAGGCATCTTCAAAACAAGAAACCACCAGCAGCTACATTGCACCGATTAAGGCAAGAATTAATTAACATGATTAGTCACACAAAAAACGAGACATATGGAAATTTTTAGTTCTTCAAGCTAATCAATATAAAACGTGAACCAGCAAAATTTTGGAGTAAGATCCGACAACTTTTAGGGGGAAAGCACAAGGTTCCTAAAATACTTAGTTCATACCTTCACTGATGAAGATGATGAAGATGTTGAAATTAAACTTGACGATCCACAGGACCAGGCTAATTTGAATGGGTGAAATATGGGAGAAAATTTCTCTCTCATAATAACAGTCGTCAATTTAATAATAATCATTATCAGTTAGTAAATGAATGGAGAGATGAGAACTTGGATGATCTACAACCACTACCTACCATCGATACTTCAACTCTTGAAGATACCCACCCCTTACTAGAAACCCATTACATTACTAGAGATAAGTCAGGTTATTGGAAGAATGAGAAATAGAGCCCCTGGCCTCTCTGGAATACAATGAAACAAATAAAGTACCTACCTAGAAATTGCAAACAGTCCTTGGTAAATATCTTTAATGCCATCTTGGCCTCAGGATATTTTCTGTTGTTTTTAAGACTGCTAGGATGATCTTTCTTGCTAGCCCAATAAAGACATTCACCAACCTGGGAACTATAGACCTATATCTTTACTTGAAGTCACTGGAAAAGTTCTGAGAAAGTCATTTCCAACAGATTGAATTACTATATGGAGTTTAAATCACTTGTTTACTGAAAAACAATTTTGGCTTTAGAACACATAGAGGTACCAACCATGCAATAAATGTTATTTTGACACTGTAGCAAGTCTAAAACAGCAGGGCAATCTGCCTTAATTGCCACCAGAGATGTTCACAAAGCTTTTGATAGCTTATGGCATGATGGCCTTATATACAAACTCATTGACCTACAGACCATAACTGGACTTTTCTCAGAGTAATCTATAATTTCTTAACTCAAGAAAAATCATTTCCCACCTTTCATGGCAAGTCGACAGAACCTTTTATAACGACGGCTGGTGTCCCACAAGGTTCTTGTCTCAGTCCACTTTTGTTTAACATTTTATGTGAATGACCTTCCTCAACCAGAGTTTAATGACACAATTGTGACACAGTTTGCAGATGATGTTATTCATGTCGTCTCATCAACTCCAGTAACAGGAAAATACAAGTATGAGAGAGTCATAGAAAAAATGAATATTGAACTTCGTTTGAACATCTAATTGGGAGAAAAATGGAGAATTACGACTATCATGACAGGTCCTTGTTAGCACGATAGATGTTTGCATCAACCAATGAAGATAAGGCGTATCTCCAAACAGAGGTACACTGTAGCCATTAGAACCCTAACAGATCTTGGGATATGAATATGACAGGCTGCTCCACTCAACATCTCATTAACTAAAAAGATCAACACACCAAAGCCGTCATAAGCAAAACTCTTTCGATTCAATCACGCCCCTCAACATGTCAAAAAACATCTGTAATAAAATGATAATAAGACCTATACTTGAATACCCTTTGTTTTCCCAATATCATTAACAAACAAAGACCAACATGCTACGGTTACAAAGGTCCGAATAGAAACTCTTCGATTTATTACCATACCAGGGATAGAGGACAAGAAGTTAAAATGGCAGATTTACACACACAAACAAGATATCACTGCCATAAATGATACGCCTTGACACCCTAAAAAAGAAACAACTTTATACAATGCAAGAAATATACATGCCAGATAGAGAACACTCATACAAGTGATAATTACCACCGATTAAACCATCAATACTCCACCTCACAGGCTCAAGAATTGACTTCCACAGAGGGTTCGTCGTTTTATTCACAAAGATGATTACCCTCGACCCATGATTTTGAGCAAACTTACCTGACAAGAAGATTGGATACTACCAAAACCCTTCTGATGTATACTGAACAAAATCATCGCCCCCAATTGGGAGAACATCTTAAATAACTTTCTATGTAAAATTATGCTATTGACTATGGTTGACAACCACCATTTAAATGCTATTGTCACGAGCTCATTAACTGGCCAGAAAAATATTTGCTTTCCTGTCCGTATAAATATCCGTTTGCAATCGCGAAAAAAAAAAAAAAAAAAAAAAAAAAAAAAAAAAAAAAAAAAAAAAAAAAAAAAAAAAAACAAACAATTGCAACTGTATAATTACAACCAATTCAGAGTCATGTACTTATATACCTATTATATTTATGTGACCCTGATGGGTTAGTATTATACCTCTTAAAAAATAATCTTATCAATTCAAATACACTTTTTAAATTACAAACCCAAAATGGTTGGGCCACTTACCTTTTATATCCTACCTCTCCCCCCCCTCCAACCCTCTTCCAATATTTCCATCCTTACCCATCCTTCTTCCTTCCCCATCTTACCAAAGCTCTGGTCATTAGAAGCTAGAAAAGCTAAGTACAAAGAAAGACACTATCATTCCATGGCATTTTGTGGTATCACTATGGCTGCCAGAGCCCTGTCAGACGGGTCTGGCTATTTCTTAATTTCATCAACCCTCGCCACATCGAGCCAGAATTCTTCAAGCACTATCTCCATGTTGGTCTTCTTATTCGTACAACCGCTCCACCACCGAATGTCACATAAAGGATAAGAAGACCTGCTCTACATGCGAAATGACGGCCGTAACTATACATCCTGTACCTCCATTACTGTTAGTCCATGCGTCAGTTGTAAGAGTGACCATCACACGCTAGCAGCAAAGATTACAGGATTCTGCAAGACGAGAGTGCATACACCGGCGAGAGGAAGCCGGTGTACTCACTCTGAACACTGAGACCAAAGTTACATTATTGGGGTTATCTTGTGTAATAGATTGATCAGAAATGAAAGGAAATTTCCTTGCTGTCCCATCCCATCAAGAGGGTAATGTGGTGACTAGCTTGCTTGTTCTACCCTCTACCCCCAGTACTCCGTCACCATCCATCCTAACCCCCCAAACGTACTAACCTAACCACGCACATTGCTGTCCTAGTACATTTCCTGTCTTCTTTTTCGTCATCTTCTACTCTGGCGACTTAAAACAAGGCAAGATGACCATCCAGTAAGCCCGTGACGTATATTAAACTCTGTTCGATCATTTCCTTGGGCCCCGTCGCCCTCACTCCTCGAGGGTAGGCTGTGTTAGGACTGACCTTCATACGAATGACACACAGAAAAGTTCTTTTCTACAGCATATCTTATTTGTTAGCTGAACCTTACTGGGCATCATGCCGAAGATAAGAGTAAGAATTCTTGTTACTGATAACCAGAAGTCCAAGAGGGACATATTACAGTGCTCGTCACGGCATTATGCTGGGTGAGCTCCCCGGCATAATGCCGTGGCGAAAATCAAAGGCCTACCATACAGGGGGATATTTTTTCGTCAGTGCTTTCTGCTGGGTAGCAGACATTAGCATAATGTCACGGCCTGCCGCCACGCTTAACAGTGACTTCTCATTGCTCACGTAGCTGCCGTGGTGAGACGAAGTGTTACACTGTTGTCTCTCTTCTGCCCCATCTTTTGACTGGTGTCCTCTTCAACGGGGGTTCCTTGGCGCGGCGAAGAGGCTCTTGGTCTGAAGAATTAGACCTTTTAGTCTCCTTCCTCAGACCGAACCTAATTACCCCCCAATCCCCTCTTCCCCTATCCCATCCCCCCTTTTTTCCCTTTCCTACTCCTCCTCCCCATCCCTCCCCTGTTCCCTTCCTATTTTAAGCATTTGGGATTCTTCCCACAGATACTCTAGTTCCTAGGAGGGGGAAGGGTACCGGGGTCCATCCCATTCCATTGAAGTCTTTGGCGGTGATGTAGTTTACCGTGGAATCTGGATCACCTGAGAACGTTCCGATCCCTCTCTGGTCCCTCGGGTGGTGGCTTTGGGTGTTTTTCGGGTGATGGGTGCATCTCTGAAAGCTGCCTCTCGGATTCCAGGGGGTGGTGGCCGAAGGAGGTATGCTTTGTGGTTGGTGTCCGGCCGCCCTCTCTTTTGTCCATTGTGGTGGCTTGGTGGATGTGAGGTTGCTATCCTGGATTGCTAGTTTACTGCCATGAAGGTTGGGGTATGGCACAGGTTCCATGCCGCATCTGCACTACTTGCGGTGCTGAGGTCCTCTTGGATGTGGAGGGGGATTTACAGCCCTTTTTGCCTCCTAGGAGCTATTCCTCCATGTCCCCACCTTTTATTTCTTTCCTTCTTTCTGTTTTTTTTTCTAAAAAAAAAAAAACAGGAAGAAGTGACGTAACCATGGAGTCTCAAATCCATGAACCTGCTCCCCCTGAGCCCCTTCCTGATACCACAACCCGTTCTGACCCTGCCTCGTTTTGTGACCACTCTTTGGACACTTCTAATGCCCCTGTACATCTTGCTGGTGCCGTTTTGTTGCCCACTTCAGGTACCCGGGTTTTGATTGATTCCTTCGATATGTCTGACATTTATCAACATGTCGGTTCTCTGAACCATTCATCTACATGTCTGACATGTCTGACCTCTACTCTTCTTTGACTATGCTTCCGGCTTCTCCCTCTATGGTGCTGCAATTTTCGAATCGCCAGCCCGTCCCAAGTCGTACCAACTCTGGTTCCACACCTAAACGCCCACAACAATTACCTGATGATACTTCTTCGCTTCCTTCTCGTTCTACTCAGAAAAAAAACTGACACACCACGCACTCCTTTTCCACGCTGTTTCAAAATACACAATGGACGAATTTTTTTTACTTTACAACTGACTTCCTCTACTGCCTATCTTTCCGACCATAGTATTGGCAAGGCACTCCTATGCCATGTTGGTAGAGATATATCCTTTCATGCTTTCAAGAGCGGTACTCGCATCATCACTGTCCAGAATGCTAACCTAGCTCACGATACAACTATCGATACTGTCCCTGTAACTATTGAAAAACATCATTCTCTCAATTCTTGTAGTGGTACTGTCATTCTGCCCCATACCATTGTCCAACAGAATTTGCAGGCATATGGTGATGACATTCTGGAACAGCTGGAACTCCAAGACCTCCCAGTCCTCAAAGTAGAGACTTATGTCCTCCCTGCCTGCGGGCGGAGACGATAGTCTTTCAATGTAGCTCAATTAACTTTCGGCTGCCATGAGTCCCCATCCTCTGTTTATATAGCGGGACATCGTTTACAAGTTCGAAAGGTGATCCCTACACCGGAACAGTCTAGAAATTGCTGGCATTTTGGTCATCCAGCAAAATATTGCAGGTCCATAGCCAAATGCCCAATCTGTGGTGCTGATGGCCATACGAATACGTCTTGTAGTCTACTTCCTTCTTGTCTTAATTGTCATGAGGCTCACCCATCTTACTCTCGCCATTGACAAGTTTACTTAAATGAGAGAGAAATCCGTTGTCTCAAAGAGGCATAAGGTTTCCTCTATGCTATGGCAGTCTCTCATCTATGCCTCCGAGGGAGACTCCTCTGTATTTCTTATTCTCGTGTTTCTAAACATCTCCCCAACCCTGGGGTCCCACCTTCTGCAGCCTCCTCTGTGGTTACCCCTTCCACAGTCACTGCTGTCTCTAATTCTTTTGCTGTCCCTCACTCAGAAGTTCCTACCTCAACATCTCAGTCTTTTTCTCATTTCTTCATCTTCTCACTCACAAGTTCTGGTGTCGACTAGACCTCGCACAACACTTTCCCCCATCGCCCCTCTACTTCTCAGAAGTTCAAGAAATTCCCATTGCTCAAATCTCCTTTAACCCCTCCTTTCCTTCTTCAACCTCCACATTTTGCTTTTCCAGTCTCTGTACCTGGTTCTTCACCTCTAACTAGCTCTGTTACAAGTGTGGAGGTTCACCCTCCTTCTCTTACTGTACCTTCCTCCCACGTCCCCTCCCAAGTTTTTTTCTCTTCCACCCCTCCCAGGTTCCTTCCTCTTCTCTCTCCTCCCACACTTCTTCTCCAGTTCCCTCTACCCTTTCGTCCCCCCTACTTTAAAGCAACCCATTGTCGTCCCAATCTTTACTCACCCTCCTCCTTTCATCTCCAATATTGTTTCCCATACAACGTCCTTGTCTTCCAAAACACTTTAAACTATCTCAGAATATATTGAGGAGACTAGATCATCCATGGACACCGATCTACTTCCTGTTACTCCTCTTCCCACCTCTCCATCTACGCAACTCCTTTCTTTGCAGCGTCCCATTCCTTCGCTGCTTGAACGTTTTTCTGCCGCTGCCACATGTGGACTTTTCTAACCCTTTAGTCCATAGATACCTTTACCTGCAGATTTCTTGTATCTTTCTCGTTACCAGAGGCAATTGGGGTGAGCTTCAGATGTTGCCCTCCCAGTTTTACCCTGTTGGTGTTATACTCCACTGTGATTCATCCCATCTCAGGTTATGATTTATTGTATTCATAGGATCCTTTTTCCGATGGAACCTTTAATGAAAGTGCCATAAGAACATAAGAACGGAGGAACACTGCAGCAGGCTTGTTGCCCCATACATGGCAGGCCCTTCACAAATCCAGCCCACTAACAGAATGACAAATCCAGCCCACTAACAGAATGACAATTCCAGCCCACTAACAGAATGACAAATCCAGCCCACTAACTGATATTCCATACTGTCAGTTCTTTGTTCATACTTTGCTGCATTACACTGCAGCCCATATCCACTTGAATAAGTGGTATACAGTCTGTTCTTTGTATCTGTCTCCTTCTTGGGCATTATCTGTCTCAGATGTTGCCTTTCTAGTTTCGTCCTTAGCGCTACCACTTCTGTTACTTAGCGATTTTAATGCCCACCATTTCCTCGGGGAAGGGGGGGTCTCACTATGACTTCCGTGGCATTCAGTTAGAGGCTTTTCTTGCTTCTGACCCCATCCATGTTTTAAATTCAGGTACTACCACCCATTTTGATCCTCGTACTCATACTCTCTCTTGCATCGATCTCTCGGTCTGCTCTTCCTCAACTGCCCTAGACTTCACCTGGTTTGTCCTTCCGGACTTGTATGACAGCGATCATTTTCCAATCATCCTAATCTCTCCTTCGTACTCCCCATCACCTCGTAGCCCATGCTGGGAATTTGACAGGGTAAATTGGACCTTTATTTGCATCTAATTGCTTTTAATGAGGCTTCTTCCCGGTCCTTCATTGATGAGATTTTACTCCTTTTCTCGACCTCAGTCTTAAACCGCAGCTTCACACTCTATACCCCTAACTTCAGGCAAGCATTCTTAGAAGTACATGCCTTGGTGGTCTCCTGCTTGTGCTCGGGCAGTACGTCTGAATCGCGCTTCGTGGGGTAGGTACCAGTACAACAGAACTGCAGAGAGACTCCTTGATTTTAAGCAGAAGAGAGCAGTCGCTCGCCGTGTCATCCGTGACGCTAAATGCACTTGCTGGTGGGATTATGTTTCTACCGTCACTTCAGCTTTCCTCTGTGAGTGCAGTCTGGAAAAAAATATGGAAAGTGAGTGGTAAATACTCCCCGACCCAGCTCCTATTCTTCGGGTTGTCGGTGTCGATATAGCAGACCCTCTTGCCATTGCTACTGAAATTGGAAATCATCTGGTCCATATTTCTCAGAGGCTTCATCTATGCCCCTCTTTTCTTTCCTCGAAGTCTGCCAGAGAGTTGGAGCCCTTAGATTTTTCTTCTATAGGAGAATAATCCTATAATGTGCCTTTTACTTTTCTAGAACTGCAAGCAACACTCTCCGCTTGTCGATCATCGGCAGCTGGGCCTGAAGCCATTCATATTCGTATGCTACAGCATTTACATCATTCAGCCCTTGCAGTCCTCTACGACTATTTAATCTTATTTGGTCACAAGGAGTTCTTCCCCAGCTGTGGAAATCTGCCAATGTTCTACCTTTCCACAAATCGGGTACGACGGGGCATGATGCCTCCCATTATCGTCCCATTGCTCTTACCAGTGCAATTTGCAAGGTGATGGAACGTCTGGTAAATAGACGTTTGATGTGGCATTTAGAGGCTCACAATAGTCTATCCACTAGTCAATATGGCTTTCGTAAGGGCCGTTCTACCATTGATTCCTTACTATGCATGGATACGTATATTGGTAATGCCTTTGCTAATACTCACTCTGTTATCGCCATCTTTTAGACCTTGAGAAGGCATATGACACAATTTGGAGGTATAATATCTTGGCCCAGGTCCACTCCTTAGGCCTCCGAGACAATCTGCCATTTTCCCTTAAGAACTTCTTACTGAAAGACATTTCCGTGTCCAGGTTAATTATATGCTTTCCCCGAACTTTACCCAAGCTGAAGGTGTCCCCCAGAGATGTGTTTTGAGCACAACACTTTTTCTTCTCGCTATAAATGATATAGTATCTATTCTTCCCCCCGATATTTGGTCATCGATCTATGTTGATGACTTTGCTGTAGCTTGTGCAGGTGCTGACTGTCACTTCATTGCAGTTTCTCTCCAGCATGCAGTCAACCGTGTTTCCAATTGGGCCACCACTCATGGGTTTAAATTTTCGAGCAGTAAAACTCATTAAATTACTTTCACTAAACGTTCAATCGTCTCTGATCATCCGTTGTACCTATATGGCTTGCGTATCCCAGAACGTGATACTGTAAGGTTTCTCTGCCTTCTGCTTGACCGTAGGTTATCCTGGAAACCTCACATTACCTCTCTGAAGGTAACTTGTCGTAGCCAGCTGAACCTTCTTAAAACCTTGGCTCATCTTTCATGGGGAGCTGATCATAGAACTCTCCTTCACCTACATTCAGCTCTAATTTTATTGAAACTCCATTATGGCGACCAGCTCTATTCGGCAGCCTCTCCTGCTACTCTCTCTAGCCTTAATCCCATCCATCACCATGGATTACGTTTATGCCTTGGTACTTTTCGCTCTTCACCGGTTGAGAGGCTCTATGCAGAAGCGAATATTCCATCCTTGCCTGATCGCCATGATGCTCATTGCCTTCGCTATTATGTTCGCTCTCATGACCTCCACATTCCTTCCATATATAGTATAGTCACTGATGTTAGTAGACGTTCTTTATTTGTTCGCCCCCCCTGTTTACTCCATCCCTTTTCTCTTCTCCTACATTCGCTCTTGTCTTCCCTTCTGTTACCACCTTTCTATATTCATGTAGAATCTCGCTTTTCCCTACCCCCTTGGGAAGTTCCAGCTGTTCGTGTCTGTTCTTTCCTACTGCCATGCGCGAACGCCCAACCCCCTGCAGTAGCTTCCGCTCTCTTTCTCATGCCATCCCGGACAGTGTCGTGCGAGGGGATTTATTATCCTTGGCTAGTATTTTTACGGCTGAATTGTATGCCATTCTTGTAGCACTTATCCGTATTGCATGTGTGCCTGTGTCACCATTTGTGGCCGTCTCATTCTACCTTAGTGTTTTACAGGCTAAGTGTAAACTTGATACACCTCACCCCCTAGTTCTTCGTATCCAACTTTGGTTACTCCATATCTCTACCAAGCACAAAGATATAGGAGACAGTGGGGGCTCCACATGGAGCCCCACTGTCTTCTATCGTAATTAGTATGAATATGCCGACTGAGGTTGTGAATGATGAGGCAGTACGTTTTGTGACTGAGGCATTTCACATGTCACAGTTGCCAGATTTTGAGTCTGACTCCACAGTTAATATCACTAGCAGCAGTGATGAGGATAAAATATCCGGTGCACAGAAAACCACTCAGGACTACAATCCTTCCCTTGACGAGTCGAGTACAAGGAGCTTGCACACACCTTGCAACTATAATCTCAGACAACTCTCGGTACGCAGAGCAAAAAAACAAATTAACATTCAAATTTCTTTAACAACCGCTATATCCTTGAAGTTGACCTATGCAATCACAATCCAGACATCATCCTTCTGAATGAGAACGCCGCCAGACCAGACCAACATATAAAAATGTGTGGTTACTCTACTGTCCAGAAACAGACAGGACCCTTTAGTGGAGAGGCCGTCCTAGTGAAACTAGGATATATATCTAGTAACATCCACATTTACGAAGACAGCATTATAGCAATAGAACTGATGACCTTATATGATCAAGTAAAAGTTTGAACTGGATATTTTCTCCAAGACAGCTATATACAGAACCATTCCCCTACACCGATACTGAGTAGAAATGTTCCAACAATCCTGGCAGGAGATTTTAAACGCCCATCACCCTGCACTCTTCAGCTGCGGCGCCGGACATCCGCTGGGTGACCTAAAGGAAAAACAAATATTAAATGTAATGACAGCAAGAAATCTATAATTCCAAGGTTCATTCTTTAAGTCATATGTAGGCCGTCACCCGGGGACATCTGATATTGTCTTAACCAACACAGATTGTGACCTATATCATTGTAGTGTCCCCTGGTGCAAATGTAGGAACAGACCACATCCCTGTTATCATAACACTACAAACATAGCCAGTTAGAATGCCCATACCTCTGAAACCCATCCTAAAAACTCTAGGATTTGGTTCCTTCAGGAACTACCTAGACAATGACCTTACTCTTTCTCTTAAGAACCAGTCATCAACTGCAATTGACTAGGCACATCAGCTCCTTTCAGGAGAGAATATTAGAGGTCAGTCATGAATGTTGTAAATTAAATATACCAAAGATCTATCAGCAATATAAACCAACCAGGGAAATTATGAACTGCATGAAATTATCAAGCAGAGTGTAGAAGGCACCACCAAACAAGACAGCCCACAACTGCTATACTTCAGAGGTTGAGAAGACAATTATCAAGCAGAGTGTAGAAGGCACCACCAAACAAGACAGTCCACAACTGCTATACTTCAGAGGTTGAGAAGACAATTATGAAGCAGAGTGTAGAAGGCACCACCAAACAAGACAGTCCACAACTGCTATACTTCAGAGGTTGAGAAGACAATTATCAAGCAGAGTGTAGAAGGTACCACCAAACAAGACAGTCCACAACTGCTATACTTCAGAGGTTGAGAAGACAATATATCAAGCAGAGTGTAGAAGGCACCACCAAACAAAACAGTCAAACAGGGCTATACTGCAGAGGTTGAAAAGACATTTAATTTCAAGCACAGTATAGAAGGCACCACCAAACAAGACAGCTCACAAGAGCTATACTGCAGAGGTTGAGAAGACAATTATCAAGCAGAGTGCAGAAGGCACCATCAAACAAAACCTTCACAACGGCTATACTGCAGAGGTTGAGAAGACAACTAAATATCAAGCAGAATGTAGAAGGCACCACCAAACAACACAGACCACAAAGACTATACAGCAGAGGTTGAGAAGACAATTATCAAGCAGAGTGTAAAAGGCACCAACAAACAAAGCAGTCCACAAACGCTACACTGCGGAGGTTGAGAAGACAATTAATTATCAAGCAGAGTGTAGAAGACACCACCAAAGAATACGGCCTACAAAGACTATAGTGCAGATGTTGAGAAGACAAGTATCAAGCAGAGTGTAGAAAGCACCACCAAACAAGCCCAAAGGCTATACTGCAGGGGTTTAGAAGACAATAAATTATCAAGCAGAGTGTTGAAGGTACCACTAAACAAGACAGCCACAAGGGCTGTACTACAGCGGTTGAGAAGACAATTAATTGTCAAAGTGTAGAAGACACCACCAAACAAGACAGCCCACAAGGGCTATACTGCAGAGGTTTTGAAGACAATTATCAAGCAGAATGTAGAAGGTACCACTAAACAAGACAGCCCACTAGTGCTGTACTGCAGAGGTTGTGAAGACAATTAATTATCAAGCAGAGTGTAGAAGGCACCACCAAACAAGACTGCCCACAACTGCTATACTTCAGAGGTTGAGAAGACAATTATCAAGCAGGGTGTAGAAGGCACCACCAAACAAGACAGTCCACAACTGCTATACTTCAGAGGTTGAGAAGACAATTATCAAGCAGAGTGTAGAAGGCACCACCAAACAAGACAGCCCACAACTGCTATACTTCAGAGGTTGAGAAGACAATTATCAAGCAGAGTGCAAAAGGCACCACCAAACAAGACAGCCCACAACTGCTATACTTCAGAGGTTGAGAAGACAATTATCAAGCAGAGTGTAGAAGGCACCACAAACAAGGCAGTCCACAAATGCTATACTTCAGAGGTTGAGAAGACAATTATCAAGCAGAGTGTAGAAGGCACTACCAAGCAAGACAGTCCACAAGGGATATACTGCAAAGTTGAGAAGACAATTATTTTCAAGCTGAGTGTAGAAGGCATCACCAATCGAGACAGTCCACAAGGGCTAAAATCGCAGAGGTTGAGAAGTTGAGAAGAGAATTACTTACCATGATCACGCAACACAATAGTGAATATGGAAATATCTAGTTCTTCAAGCTCATTCTTGCTCAGACGTTGTGCTGAGCGGTTGTCAGCTGCTTCTCCTCAGTCCCAACACCTGGTGGAGGAGTTTTTTGCTACAACTACAACAATGGCGACTGCGTTTCCCCGGCGTGTTAATACTGTTTGAATTCAACAAAACACAGGGCTCTATCACCAGTGAATCAATAATGTGTTAATGCCAGCCATCATTCACGATAATATGGCATTCAGCGTGAATTCTTGTGTGGCGTCGCCTTGAATGGAACTTCACGGATCTTCGTCAAGTTTTTGGATACTCAGATTTACGAGAAGATTGTGACCCAGTACCAGGATATAAGTAAGCAAGTACCCAGCTGTTACTGTCCAGTTGCATGTGTAGACAGCCTGTACTGTCTGCAAAACACAGGCCATGCTGTCTGCCAGCTTATTTCCCTATTTCGCACCATGCTGGTGCTGCCAATATAGGCCTTGCCACTTAAGTATCCCAGACTTGCTTCGCCCTCACTCACACAGGGGCCTAGCGGGAAGACACAAGTACTAGTAGCTCTCTCTCGTGGGATGGCCCTGTCCGGGCCATGGGCACAAACAAAACAAGCCTGTGTACCCACCACGACTTAACAATAAACGAAGAAGCCTCCGAAGACGTATCATTAACCACCCGCTCCCAGAACACCAAATAATTCTTTTTCGTTATAAATGGTAGCAGCTGTGGTCGCAGCAGTTGTTTCCCCAAAGCGGGGAAGGAGAGGTATGAAGTCATCTTCACTTCATCACCCTACACAAGAAGCTCCGTCTCTCAACGAGTTACCCTGATTCATGTCTGCACGTTTGAGCATCCAGACACAGGTACAAGCAGGATCCAGCCGAAATTTGCCGAAATTTCCCCGAGAATTGTAAGTGACCCCACGCTACAGCGTCCCACGCTGTTTCTCAAGTCACGTGTTCAGCGTCACTTGAAATGTTGTATGTTGCTGTTGTTGTTCAGCTCAGCACAGCTGTTTCAGCAAGCCAGAGGTGAGTTTTGTGGTGATTTCTGCATCCAAGTGTGTTTCCCTGTGTTTGTGGGTGGGAGGAGGGGGAATGGCCATACACTCACGCACGCTCCTCGCCACCAAACTACCATACACCACTCACCCCTGCCACTCCCTCTGCTGTGTTTTCTGCTGTTTTTCGTGTGATTCATTGCCAGAGCTGTGTATCCGAGTGCCCGAGGCCACTCGAAGCTACGTGGATCAGCATGCCACATAGATCCCGACGCCATGTGGGTGTGGGCGATGTCACGTAGATCTACCCGCCACATGAGTTACCAGATGTCCCAGGCCACATGCGTGTCTGCTGCCCGCTTTACATTGACGTCACCCATGATGCAGACCCACTTCATGATGTCACGATGTCTGCTGAATCACCTCGAGATGTCTGCTGACGTCACAGTCCTGCTGACGTCACCTCGGAACATCACGCCTGACATCACATGATGTCACCATCGAGTGTTCATAATTATTTCAGTATTGTTGAGAAGATTGAGAGAAGATATTGTCGTGTGTTAATTCCCCTCAGTCAGTGTTCTCACTTTTTGTTGTACCGTGTGTTTTTAAAGTTTCCGTGTGACCAGTGTGTTTGACAGCTGATTACTCAGCCCTGAGCGTATGAGCCCTCTTGTACAGAAAGCTTTTTTGCTCGTCGCTCGTGATGTTTTGCAGAATCGTACCTTTTTCTCGAAATTTCCCCTCGAGATTTGTTTCACTTCACCCCCAGACCTTCAGAGTGCAGTTATATGTAGAAAAAACAGTCTGGGGACGCTTAGGCTAACCTCTACTATAACTCCAACTGCCCAATGATACTCACCAAGCCGCAGTTAGCCCTGTCGGCAGGCGCTGTGTCAGCCTCGTGTCCCCAAGCTTCAGTGAGCAGCCTGCCCCAAAGATGTCACTTTGACTGCTAGCTCTCTCACTGCAGTCTGGTGTATGATGTTACGAACTCCAGATGTTTCGCCCAGTCGTCTCTGCCCCGACTCGCTCCACAACTCGCTCCCGCTCGCCGGAAGTGACAGCCCAGCGACAGTACCAGTCGAGAAGTGTCCTCCTGAGTCACTTGCCAGAAGTCCTGCCCAGTTGCCGAGTTTTGTCGATGCCTCACTCGAGGGCACCAGCATGTCGTGCCCCAGGTTGAGTGAAAACCTGCAGCGACTCCTACGATGTCTGCTTCACCATTCCAGAGGAGACCGTACCCTGTTACGTCACAGCTCAGCCACAGCGATGTCTCCCGTGTTGTAGTATCTGTCCAGACACAGGAAGGCGTGCAGTGATGCCCTTCGACGCACACTGCCTTTGACCACGATGTTTAGCACACCCCACATGTTTTTTTCTTCCCTCCCTGTAGGAAGTTTTTTTTCCATGTCCATATGTATATATGTTTTTATTTTGTGTTCTGTGCCCTGTTCCTACGAGAGAGAGACCGAGTTTCCTTTACTACCAGTATTGTCGCGTCGGGACGATGCGCGGTAGGTGGCCGAGCGTATGTAGACAGCCTGTACTGTCTGCACAGACAGCCCATGCTGTCTGCCAGCTTAGTTCATATTTCGCGCCATGCTGGTGCTGCCACCTATAGGCCGTGCCACTTCAGTATGCCCAGACTTGCTTCGCCCTCTCTCACACAGTGGCCTAGCAGGAAGACACAAGTACTAGTAGCTCTCTCTCGTGGGATGGCCCTGCCCGGGCCATGGGCACAAACACACAAGCCTGTGTACCCACCACGACTTAAAACAATAAACGAAAAAAGCCTCCGAAGACATATCATTAACCACCCGCTACCAGAACGCCAAAAAATTCTTTTCATACATGACGTTTCACCACACTATACGTGGGTACGTGTGCGAAACATGCCTCTTGAGGCCAATGAAGTAGATATACGTGACGTTTTTGAACGTTATGGGAAGATCCACCTGGTCACCATGGGTAGGTGGTCTGATGGCCTCTATGCTGGTCTTCAGGAGGGGTCATTTACTTTGAAAATGTCCCTGCATCACCCGATTCCTTCTTATGTACACATGGAGGATTTTCTTTCCCCAGGTGTACATTACGTATCCTGGACAGAGAAGAACTTCCCACCTCTGTGGAGCTTTGGATCACTGGCGGCTCAATGTTTTCAGCGCCAGCCACCCTCGGGCGTGGTCGTCGTCCTGATGGCGAGGTACCCCGTCAGGTTCGGAAGAAGAGGTTGTCGAGGATTCGCGTGTTGACATCGTGGAGTGCTGAGGTTGATTGGGCCATGCTACTAGAGTCATCTTGTGTGACTCTACCTGGGACTGCCTCCCTTGACGAGGTGGAACATATGAGCAGTGAGATCCCTCTAGCAAGAAGGCAGGTGATATTGTATCTGAAATTGAGTGACCTTTTAGCATCGCATGAGTCTGATTCTGTCCCGTGTGTGCCTTTGTTGAAGTGTTTGATGAGGTGAGAATACGTGTAGATGATGCTGTCAGATAGCTAAAGTGCGAGATTTGGAGATTTTCGAGGGTTCATACTGTTGAGGCAGACATTCGCAAGGAGAACACTCCAAGTACTGACATGTTTGACAATGCTGTTTCTAGGAAGCGTGCGGCTCCCCCGGTCTGACTCCGATGACGTCTTGCCCCCCTGGACAACGTTCAGGGAAGAAAACGTGGTCGGAATCACGGGTGGGGGGAGTTCGCGCAAGTCCAGAACAGCAGGTAATATCACCGGGGGGTTGCCAAAGGTGGGGGGAGTGCCTTGGGTGCTTGCCGACACAAAGAGAAAAAGGGAGTTGTGGCCCCTAGAGGAAAGCCACCTTCAGCACAGTTAGGTGTGTAACTATTAATGTTAATGGTTTGAAATCTGTCAGAAAGTGTGTGCAGGTGCATGAGTGGTTGAATCGTTTTGCTGTGGATGTGTGTTTTATGCAAGAACAAAAACTATAAGGTAGGAAGTTTGTTTGAGATGGATGGTTAGACATTTATGTGACTTGCTCAGACGTCTGAAAAGTGGAGTGGCTGTGTTGATAAAAGTGACCAGCCCGTTTGTGATGAGACATTCAAATTCAAATTCAAATTCAAAGTTTATTCTTATAAGATTACAATGTTGAATTTACAGAATTTTGGTTGTTGTGTGGTTTACATGTAGTTAAATATGATTACAGAGTGTACCACTAGAACGCCTAGCATGGTAAGACATTTCGGGGAGACTTTGTTTAATTCTTTATTTTAAAAAATTACAAATTATGAGGTAAGTTGGTATTATGGCTAAGTGACTAAATACTAGTTTGTGAGTTTAGAATGTGAATGCTCTTGTTTTGGCACAGTACATAGTTTCAGTATTGGAGTATCATAGGATTCATTATTTTAAGATTGAGATTAATATTTTGTTTATGGTCAAAAAGGGGTGAGTGAGTGTAAGTGTGAACCACCCGGTGGTATTCGTGTAGTTAGTTGATGGGGTTTATCAGTGAGATAAGATGTTTTTTAATGGTAGTTTTGAAGGTGATGAATGTGTCTGCAGTTCTAGAGTTCTCAGGTAGGTGTTCAGATTTTGGGGGCCTTTGAATAAAATAAATTTTTGAAAAGGTTTGTCGGAGATGGGGAATTGAGAGTGTTTGTGTTGGTTTTATCCCTGGGGGTTCTGTCAAAATATAAAGAAAGCGTTTTAGGTCAAGGTTGTTTTGGATTTTAAGGTCCTGTAATGTGATTGCCCAGTAGAAAGTGGGGATGATGAACGGGGAGTAAGTTTGATTATGAAGAGTGGGGGGGTGTTTTTGCGGGATGGGATTTGTGATTTTTCTTACTGCAGCTTTTTGTTGGGTTTTATGGTTTTGGGGTGTTGCTGCAGTTTATCCCCAAAAATGCATAGGGGGAGGTATGGATAAATAAGGAGTGGTATAGTGTGAGAAGGGCTTTTGCGGCAGTAGTATTGTATTTGGAGAGGATCCCAACTGTTTTTGGGAAATTTTTTGGTTATGTGTTGGTATGGGGGCTGAAATTTTTGTTGTAAGGTTAGGCCCAGGAATTTGCCCCATTATGTTGGTAATTAGAGTGTTGTCGATCTTAATGTTAATTTGTGCATTCTCTGCTCTGCTACCAAACATAATATAGTAGGTTTTGTCAGTGTTAAGCGTAAGTTTTATTGGCTGTCATCCAAGTCGATATTTTAAAGATCAGTCTCGTTAACAATGGTGTTGAGGGTGGCAAGATTAGGGTGAGAGATGACATATGTCGTGTCGTCAGCAAAGAGAATGGGTTTCAGTGTTGGGATACGTTTGGAAGATCATTGATGTATTATGATATATATTGGGAGGAAAGGGGGCAGGGTTGGTGGTGCGAGTCGTGGGGGATTGGGGTAGTAGAAGGGTTGGTTTCATAGGGGTATATGTGCCGGCTGAACATGATGTTAATATTAAAAATACTTTTGTTAGAGATGTCTTAGTGTATTATTTGAGGTCCCTGCCGGAAATTACAGTGGTCGGTGGTGACTGGAACTGTGTGGTGAGCCGTAAAGACGTTGAACCGAGGGGGGCGGGTTTCTGTTCGCTTATTTTGGGTAACTTGTTGTCTGGGCTGGGGTTGGTAGATGTACGCAGAGGACGTGACATGGAGATAGAGCATACTTTTGTGTGTAGGGGCTATGTGGCATGTTTAGATTGGGTGTATGTGTCTCGGCGGGTGGTCATAATCAATGTGCGTGTGTTGAATGTCTTTTTCTCTGACCACTGGGGAGTTTTTGTAGAGCTCGACTGGTGGGGGGTCTCCCAAATCGTTTTAAGGGATACTGGAAATTGAATATGCAGATGCTACACAGTGAAGATGATAGGGCACTATTCACGGACTAATGGGCGTCTATGGGAGTAGACTCCTGGGAGAGGTGGGATTTAGTGCGACGGTGGGATGAGGTTATGAAGCCTCGAATTAAGGATTTTTATGTGCATCGGGGAAAGGAGGCCACTCACTTGGAGTATGGTTTTCTGAGATACCTGGAGGGTCATCTATGACAATGTTATGCGCAGGGAGAGGCATCTGGGGTTTACCTAGTGGATGAGATTGACGCTCTTAAAGAACAAATCCATGTGAGGGAAAAGTTCAATGGATAGGAGTAGCGATGGAATATATAGTAACAATAGTTTCATTGCCGGCTACTTGTTAAGGTAGGGTAAGCCCAGCTCTTGCTATTCCCGCCTTTTTTCCCCCACCCTGAAAGTGATAGTTTGATTGCCGGCTGCTTGTTAAGGTAGGGTCAGTCTAGCTCCTGCTATCCCTTCCCCTCCTTCTTCCCCCCCCCGAAAGGTGATGTGTGGGGCTCCGGTCCAAAGAGTAATCACTAGACTCACAGCTCCCAGCACTACTCTTGGATGACAGAGAGGATCACCTGCCAATCAACGAGTAGAATTGAAGGAGACGGACTAACGTTCTGAGATGTCCCAAATTTTGATCCACTTACCTGTTTGTGTATGTAAGTAGCAGGATATAACCCCTCATCATTGCAGTGGAGAAAACCTGCTTTCCTGTCATCTGGAAGGATTATTAAAAGCTAGAAAATTTGTGAAGAACGAGCCGGTGGGTTGTCATCAACACCTGCGACCCCCCCCCCATCATCAGCAACGGCTACGATTTCAACAACACGCAGTGTCACCAGCACCAGACACCCAAGTTTTATATTAGCATTGAATTCAGTTATCATTTATATTTTTCATTTTTCATTTTCTTTAATGTAGGATTAATACTTCATATTTAAGTGTTTTATATTTTATATTTTCTAAATAATAAAGTGTTTATGTTTGTCAGTTTTTATTCTTTTTCTATACATTAATTTTCCTGAGGGAGGAGCCAGCCTTGTAATACTGTCTGAAGTTGTTACAGGGCTGAGTAAGTCTTCACAAGTGGCGACCTTTCCAGGTCAACTCTATGAATCAAGATTTAAATCCATCTCAAAATTTCTATTGGAATTCAATTTCCGCATACCACAGATGGTTCCACCCGCCCGAGTAAACATTTCTATTTCCCAAAAAGTTTCCCCCACAGTAGGCTTTTCAGTCAATACAGAAAATAGGCAGGAAAAGTAAGATGTGAAGACGTGTAATCAGTCCATCACCCTTGAAGTCGTTTGAATTTTAGGTTGTCAGTCCTCAGCTGGAGCAGTTCGTTCATAGTCAGGAAACTATCTGAGATCAAGCGACAGGCAGAGACTTAAATACTGTCGGAAGGAGAGGTGCAGAGTTGGTGTGGAAAAAAGTAGCCAATCTTACTGTTCCTGCCCACTTTCGTATTTGATGAAGAAGCCATGGTAGGCGAAAAAGTTGGAAAAAAAGTTGTTAATGTTGATATGTTCTTACTAACAACCTGTCGGTATTGTATACCCCCTTTTAGTTCATCCTGTAGACACTGCAAACAGGATCTTGTTCAGAAAACCCTTGGACAAACTTTTCAAGTGAAAAAGGGTTTGGATTGAGAGGGACATGACCTCTCACTGGCTACTTTTCACTACTACTATCTCTGCACCTCTCCTTCCGACGTATTTAAATTTGCACTGTCGCTGATTTCAGTGTTCCCGACTATGGAACTGAACTGCTCCAGGCTGAGGGCTGACAACCTCAAATTCTACGACTTCAAGGGGATGGAAAGATTAATCGCTTTACATCTCTACTGTTCCTGCCCACTTTCTGTATTGACTGAAAAAAGCCTACTGTGTAGGCGAAAAAGTTTTTGGAATAAAGTTGTCTAACTGTTGCATATGTGTCTTTTCCTAACAACACAATTTGTTTCTTTTGGGTTTTTTTTTATCAAGGGAAATGTCTGGACACTCTTGATTTGTTGGTGAGAAGATTGGATGGTCAAATGACC